>CM035163.1:31565324-32062803 GCA_020205615.1 Panax quinquefolius
CGGGCAGCTAAATTAGACACGGTAATTGGACCGTGGGTCCCCTAATTCTTGATTGACACTTTTATTTTTTTTCTCCTTCCCGTTGCTTGGGCCATTTCGAGTTTTTTCTTTTTTATATTCTTCGCCCCCTTCTCCTACCTCCTCCCCGCCTCCCACCCCCCACCCCCCTTCACCCAACGCAATTTTCATCATCAATTCTTTGCCATGATCCAAAACACTCTGCTCTATTTCACCTTCTATTTTTTTTTCTCTTTTATGTTTCTTGCTATCTTGGTCGACATCGATAATGGCATAAATGATTTGGCCCTTCATTTTCTACTCTTTTTTTGTTCTTTTTTCTCTTTCAGGATTGTGCTCGAGTCTCGATCTAATGGTTCTGAAGTAGATCGGAGATTATAAAAAGAGATATCCTGAGGGCTATTGAGAGGTTTGGAGAGATGTCCAACTCTATCTCCCAACAATAAATTTTACTTTTTATTTTCTTTATTTTTTTCATCGCTCTTCAACAAATTAATCCATTCTTTTTTTCAATTAATTTCTTCATATATATCTCTCTTAGAGTAATGCTAGAAACACAACTTATTTTATAATTATTTTATAATATATTGATGTATCATATTTCACCCTAGCATATTAATGAACAAATTACCTTCAATGTAGCCTTGGGCATTTGTTCAATGTAGCCTTGGGCCAACATAAAAGCTGAATATCTATTACTCCCTCCGTCCCTAATTATTAGGGACGTTTTAGAGGTAGACACAAGAATTAAGATAATGATTAGAAAATATTAAATATAGTATTTAATTGTTTATAATATTCTTAAATCTTTTGTTGGGATAAGGAGAGTTTTGTTGGGGTAAGGAGAGAGTTTAAAGTATCAAAAGGTAATTTTGGAAAAATTGTCATTAATTCTCTTAAATTTGAATAAACGTTAAATAATCAAGGACAAATGAAAAATTCTAAAACGTCAAATAATTAGAGACATATGGAGTATCTATTATCTTTAGTCTTCGGCCCCACATTCGCTAAATATCTACTCTCTCCGTTCCTTAATATAGGTCATTTTAAAGTTGTGCACAAATATTAAGGTAATGATTGTATAGCATTAACTATAATATCAATTGTCTATATTGTCCTTGTATTGGAATAAGAGATTGTTATTTATTGGACAGAAAATAGTGAAAGAACCAAAGTTACATTTAATACTTGGAGTAATATTAAAAACTAAGCAACTAATACTTACTTGAAATTCTTAAACGACTTATATTAAGGAACAAAAACATTTCTCTAAACGACTTATATTAAGAAACAGAGGGAGTATTATCTTTAGTAGAGTGTAAAGAGAGGCTAAAATACTCTCCGAGTCGAGAGCAGATCCTGTCCCCAATTTCCCTGTGCCCTTGAGTCCATCCACTTAAATTTTGACACTTAGTCTCTTACTTAACACTAATTAATTTTAAATTAAATAAAAAAATGTGTCAAAATTTAAGTGAGAGGACGGAGACAAAAAATTTGAGGACAGAGGATCTGTTCTCCTCCGAGTCCGGACAAACCAACTAATTGGGCAATGATCATATGGATAATGGATTCCACAACTTCATAGGCTTGCGTCGATCACTTGGGCACGTGCCTTGCAACAACACGTGCCTCGTGCCTGTGACTTGTGTGGCAGTTATGCTAATATTCATAATATTTTTTGGAAAGTGATAAATTCACAACAAAAAATGATATTTTCAAAATAAAATAGTTTGCGACGATTCTCACCGTCGTTATACATATATAACGATACTTTTGTTGTAAAAATATCAAAAAATATTACGAGGTTCCTATTAATTAGGTACATGCTCCAAGTCACGAGTGTTTAGCTCCTCCCCCACACTCACTCACATGAGTTAATTCTCTTCCCCGTATGATATGGGAAAAATGAAGTCCTCAAGAACAAACTGACCAAAAAAGAAAAAGCTTTCGAGAATGCCAAATAGAAAAGAGAAAGAATTTGCTGCAATTTTCATCATCCAACAAGTCCAACACCAATGAAGTAAATTGGTTGCTTTGCTTTCTAATAACCCCTACCTTGACTTCCTGGGTTGGGTTGGGTTGGGTTGGGTTGGGACAGGGTTTACCTTGGTTGAACCAATAATTAAAAAAAAATAACAAAAAATGTTTTGGAAAATTAAGAAAAAAAATACTCTTTTGTATCAACTTGCAACCAGAGAACACAAGTTTCACTGCAAAAATGCATTTACTAGCTTCAAAAACTTACAAGAACATTGCTTACTTGACAGTCACAAGTGGCCTTCTCCAAAGTGGAGAATCATCAAACAAGAAGAATAAAAGAAAGAAGCATATGGAAGAATCATAGATGATGAGTTAGCCGAAAGGTAAGGATAGAGAAAACATCAATAATGATTGGGGAATGAGTGCGTTGCATTACCTTTAGATTACCAGACAGCGGTCCTCCTCAGTGTCTCTCTGTCCATCTCTCAGCAATTGCTGCAGCAGCCAAACTTTAAAGGAGATGAGACCAGATGCCCCCTCTTTATTCCTTTGCCACCCAATAGTGAGGGAGAAAGGGACAGAGATTAAGCCGTTATAGAATACCGGCCACCCCTCACTGTCTCCCTACAATGTGCTTGTATGGAAATTTGTGGTCACATACCTCTGTGGATGGGTGAGTGGAATGGGATCAGAATGAGTGAATTATTTGTAACTTTCATTGGGCAGTTAGATATTCTTTCTTTTCCATTACCCTCTCTTATGTGGATAAGAACCCCACGGTGGACATGATGAATCCTGAAATTATTGGTGTTGGGTTCTTATCGACATCATAGGAGAGGGTGATGGACATGTTGTAACAACTCAAGTCAAATCAGAAGTCAAACAATCTCTAGGTCAGAATCGAATCAAATACATCCAAATAAAGAACTTTTAAACATCGCTTGCGATAATATCTTCTTGGGTCGGTTAATCCAACAAACTATTTAAAAAAGTCGCGATTGAAAAATCTTATTGTTAGTAATTTAATTCCTTATACACAAACAAATTTTTTCCATATCTTTCGACGTGGGACTGGAGTGTTACACATGTCCACGGTGGACATGTCGATAATTTAGACACAACTATCTGACGGCTACTCTCTGTGTTTTAATGTTGCCTAACATTTAAGCACAGAAGATAACAAACAAGAATTTGAAATGTACCTCCAGAGAAGTTACTAAGCATTTTCACCAGTCTTCTAACAATGCATTATGTGTGCCTCCTATCATTCTATTCTATGAAAGAACCTCCTAACACAAATTACTGGTACACCTTATCAAATTAAACACACATTGAACAGTTAACACTAAAGACCTATAAAAACAGAAAACTTCAGTATACTCCTAGGAGCAATCTCAATCTTTGATTAACAAGACGCCATCACTCACAAAATTTCAGTCATCCTTCACAGAAAAATACTAATTCAACTAACAAGAAAGCAATACCTTCAGTAGAGAAAAGTTTTTATCATAACAGTGTAACCAATTTTAAAGAATTAACGGGTTCATCCATAAAAGAAGCGTACAAATAAAATGACAATTAGCGAACTAGCTATCATTTGGGAGAGGTTTTGGCACGTCAGCTCCTAATAAACAGCAATAGCGCCTTAATTTCATAATAAATTCCAATTACATGATACAGTTTGCAACCAAAAAATCCTGAAAAAACCAAATAGATATAAAAACATGCACCTAACCTATCTGAAGGGAGAAATCTGTGTAACAGCATAAAAGATGTGGGCCACTTGGATAAGTTACTTTTTCTTCAATCAAAGAATGTGTTCCTTGGTATAAATATCAGAAACTTGTGGGCGATGATGAATCATCCAAAAGTTTTTTTCTCAGTGTGGCTTTCTTACTGACCTCCTAACACTATCTTTCTGCAGCATCAATTCTCCTCATCTCTGCAAGAATCCCATTGCCTGATAGACATTATTGAGAGTATCATCTGCTATGTCAGCAGCTTTCCTGGCACCCTCTGCCAAAACTCCATCCAAATAATCTGTATCAGATATGATTTCCTCGTAGCGAACCTGAAAAGGTTAAAAACCCAATTCATGATGGGGACATGACAATTGGTCCATAGAATATCAGCACCAACAGACTGCTTCGTAGTTAAATGCAGCCAACTAATACTTGGCACAAAGTTACCAAGACTGAAGTGATTTGAGATTAAAATCTTAAAATGCATTTCAATTTTTTCCTAATTAATTCAATCCACCTTTAGTGTGCTCTGTCCCTAAAGCCCATTAGCTGTCACTAGAGGTAGATCGGTTAATTTCTGTCTGGAGAAACTCCCACTTGCAGAATGTTCAAAAAGTTTGTGGTAATGAAAGAAATGATGTACATAGGCAAATGCACATAAAATACATTGACGTCAACCAAAAAGCCTTGGCTCAATGGTTACTCTCATCCCTTGTGTACCAAGAGGGTGGGGTTTTAAACCTTGGCAGTGGCAAAGGTGGGTGTGTGTGTTTACATTGCTAGCACCAAAAAAACAAACATCGACGTGAATAGCTGAAAAAAATATATATTAGCATATACGGGAGTACTGAAATATAAATTATAGCAACATGATCAGAAGTGAACCATAACTGCAAAAGTACATAGAAACACGCACATAACAAAGAAGGTTCAACACAAAAGCAGAGAAAAACATGTGCCAATATTGATGTTGGAAAACAAATGTCAGTGGTGGATCCCAAAATTTCACCTTTGAATGAGTGCGTCAGTTAAAGGACTTGGGCAAGAGTTGGAAAATAAAGAAACTTTACCATGTTATCACTTATTTTCTACTTTTGTTTTCCCTAAAGGTGCCAAAGTTTTGGACAAACTACTCATTTTCAACTCATGAAGCTTTTTATTGCCAAGCTTGGCATAGTTCACAGAGACTTACTATCTTGTCTTGGGCGGAAGGTGAGTGAAGTAGTACATTTTTGTTACAAGTGTAAGTGCAGCTGACCCCCTTCCACCATTGAGCGCATGTACATTAATGTTTTCTTATAGAAAAAGAAATTTTACTGAAAGAAAATAAGAGGATACATTAAGGGAGGAGAAGAGGTCTACCACAAAGAATAAGTGGGAATCAAAAACAAATAACTTCATAAAAAAAGGTGCAGCTCCCATTCCCATCATAAATATGAAATTGAGGTGCCCATAGCGGAACCCCAAAGCAACAAGCATTTGAGAACTAAGTTTGAAATACCATAAAGAGAAATGGGCAAAACTAGGAATTAGCCCATTGTATTTGTACACTTTTGTGCAATAGCTCACTAAACTTTTAATCTATAATTGCTCTATTAAACTAATTAAAAAACTTCAATCAGGTCATTCTGTTAAATTAATCAAACGTCCATTTGTTTTTTTTTTGTTTTTTGCACAAATGACGTGAAAAAGCCAACTGACCTGATTAATTTAACAAAATGAAAAGGAAAAGCCATCAGAATCGACTTGGGCACAACCGCACCACCCCCTCCTACGGCCGCCGTTCCTCCACCACCATAGAGCAACGTCATCTCCTCCGCTGCGTAATTACTGGTAAATCTTTCACTCCTCTTTCCCTCACCCATGGAGATTGATGAATCTAGGGTTTGACAACAATCCAAGCTCATCAAAAGGTTTGTCCGTTACTGTTTTTGTGCAAAAATTGATTTTCTATTGTAAATTTGGTTTGTAATTGGTTCTTTTATCTTTTTTTCTTTTTTTTTTCCTTTTGTTAGATTTTGTAGAGAACCCAGTTTATTATGATATTTTGGGTATCATGAGAAGAAAATTTCCCCCAACTTTGGCTAAAACCTATTCCTCCGGCTGATTTTAGAAATCCCAATTTCCCCAATTCGTGCATCAATTTTGAGAAGAAGATTGATTGATTATCCAGCTTTTGATGAAAAGAAAATTGATGGATTTGTATGTGTGTGTGTGTGTGTATATATATATATATGTGTGTGTGTGTGTGTGTGTGTGTGTGTGTGTGTGTATCGATGTGAAGAACACTGATTAACTTGAGGCTACTCATCAGATGATTTTACAGTTTGATAAGTTTGGGATTGTTCTTCACCTTGGGTTTAGGGTTTGCAATAGTGAAGAAGAAAATAGGATGTGAAATTTATTTAATATTTGATTTTATTTTATTAAATGACATTGACCTTTTACTGTTTTACCCTTTTAAAATGTTAAAAATTAAAATTTTATTTTCCATATAATCACTTAATTGTTAGATTTGGGTTTTCTTTTTTCCATGTCATTTTGTCTGGTATATTCTTTTAATTTTAAAGCAGCCACGTAGGCAAAAATGGATGTTTGTTTAATTTATTTAACAGAATAACTCAATTCCAATTTTTTAATTAGTTCAATCGGACAATTGCGTAAATTAAAAGTTTAGTGGGCTATTGCACAAAAGTGTTAATGGCTATTTTTGCCATAAAGAATGTAATATACTCAAGTTGCGGAGAGGACTCATGCAGGTGCCAAACTATGAGTTCCTACTCATACGTAGTATGAATTTGCAAACATAAAAAAAATAATTATGCATTGACGAAAAATAATCAGCTTAGCACTAATTGCTAGAGGAAGAAGTAGCTGCAAATAAATTTTCTTCTAAAACTAACAAAATTTAAAGAAGGCGCTGCAGACCTCAAGATATTATATAACAGGTAGCTTAAGAGCAAACATTGTCGCAAAAATCAGTTTATAACTTTCCACCAAGCCATAACTAATGTTAAAGTTGGTGCGAATTAGTGGGTTGATATTCGCATCATTAGTTCCAATCAGGCACCAAGATGACTATAGCTTATGGAGAGCCCAAAGCTTATTATGCATGCCATCCATAGAAACATGTTTATTTATTTGTTAAGAATGAATCTATACTGCTCAAATGGTGGAAGGATCACAGACCTGTAAATTACACTCAGATTATGCAGTCAAATTACATTGTGATTATGGGGTCATGGTTCATACATAAGACATATAAAATAGATTATAAATACAGATAAATAAATAAAAAGCACAAGCATACACAACAACTCTCAAGGTACCATATAACTGTTCATGAAGGTATTAGATACAGAAGTTGAAACCTGGATTGGATCTAGATGAGCAATTAAAGCATCGGTAAGAATGACTTTAAACGTTCCCCAGTTCATATCTTGACATTCTTGTGCAACTTCCTGCAGTATACATTGTTCAGAGCATAAATTTCTGCCTGGAGGATGCTAAAGTTTACCGAATGCACAAATACTACGAATAGCATAAAGGTCCAATCACATTAGAGTTATTTTTTTTTCTTTTGATAGGTAAAAGGAATGGCTAAAAATGAGAGCTCTAATCAAGATACAAACCCAGCTGGTCGCTGGAGTCCAGTCAAATTAACAATGCCAATAAATTAATACTTATTACTCCAACTGATTATCAAAATACCAACATTAGGTATTCCGAGCTGGATACCTTATTCAAGTACAAACACAAGTACACAAAAACCTTTATGCATGCAAATACATAATTAATCCATAATGCCCATATTGAAACACCATGCCCAATTTTCAAAGATTCTCCAGCCATTAAGGTGCAACTAAAAGATCATGAAATTTTCTAGTCCCAAACGGTTAGGATGACCTGTGTAACTTGTTAAGTAATAGCCCAAATAATACTGATTTATTTCAAGTGCGAGGATTTAATAAGGACCTTGCTTCCGGATATGTGTCATGGACTCATGTGTAGCGAATCAAATGAACTCATTCACACTGATTTTTGCAATGATCTGCTTGACATCTTTAGAGTACGTTGTTTGTTGTTTTGGGGATTGTATTACACGTTTTCAGGTATTTTACAATGTGATAAACAGGCTCCTAGTGTTTTCTGTCTCAAAGTTTCAAAGGGATGAAAGATTCATTTGAGGATACACTCAGGCCAAAATGGGTCCACATACTGACAATGAGAAAGAAGGCAGAACCTGCCAAGTAAAATTGCTAAGAACTAGTGAACAAGTTTCTAACACTTACAAGATATAAAGGGAACAAGAAGAGGGAGTTAAAAAGAATGAGATCCAGAACAGCATGATATGGAGTATGTATAAGAGTTGCCATTCAAGCATGCATACCAAATATACTAAGTTGGTGGCCACAATTTACATCATACGAGAATCTGAGAAACTCTAGGTCATGACAAAAGAATTCAACACTGCTAAATTACCTAACATGAGCAATGACTTGATTATATATTCTATCCTCAACCAAATGCTACTTGTTTCCACATAAAAAGGATTAAACATTATAAATATACTAGATATGTACTGATACTTCCAAATATAGTAATAACTAAAGCATAGCAACTGTTAACAACATAATGAAGGTAGATCCTTTACCTCTTTCATTTTGCCTGTAATGATCTGATATACTGAAAGAAGGTTGTTACATTCAGGTCTATCTGGATTGTTAAATTCCAATCTGTAAAAATCACAATGGAAGAAGAAGAAGTACAGAGAAGAGCTTGCTTTTTACTGGGAAAAAAACTTTGGAAGGAAAAGAGTGAACAACAAACAATAGCCGACGAGATAATTTTATTGGAAAAAGGACAAACAATTGTATAATCAATACTTTGTGAAATCAGAAATAAAAGATGAGTACTCACCCTGAAAATGAGTCGGTCTTGCAACGCTTTATTTTATTAGCTATTACCTACGAAAAGGACAAGTTTATAATAATCAAGCAAATGAAGGAATAGTATATAATATCAACCTAGATATGTTCTAGTTCTAGTTCCAGTCCAATTTATTTGAATAGGTCACACACCCACATCACAACTGGAAAATGAACCCAGCACCTTCCAGAAAAGAAGCAAAAGATATTAATAAAACTACCAGCTGGCAGCATTAAATAAGTGAAGCTTGGCACCCCAAAACTAGTTGTCTCACCATTCAGATCTTGGCCAAGAAATCAAGTCACAAAAATAGTGGGAAAGAGAGAAAGTTGCCTTAGAACTCTCAGTTAGGGTAAGAATGTACTGGATATTGGTGTAACTAAAAGATAATAGACTAGATCAGTAGTTAAACCAACATTGGGTCATACATGTCACCAGCCAACATTCAAATCAGGATAAACTTCATTAATTGAATTCAGTTAAAGAAAACAGCATTTTCAGGCATTCAATTTTGAAAAGGAGAAGCAAAGTGTGGCTACTCACATCTTTTGAGTCGAGTAAATTTATACGGGACTGATCAGAAGGTGCAGATTTTGACATCTACAGACATAACAAAACATACATACTCAGTAATTTTTTAAAGAAACTTGTTACAACAACTACATGAAAAATGCCAAATATGCAGCAGACCTTGGATCCAGTGATTACAGATATAGGGAAATACAGCTTATTAGAAAAAGAAACTGCTTTGGGAAAGGAAGTAGAGATATTTACAAAATATATATAAATACATAAATAAAAATATTGCTGCAAATTGGTTTCCTAAACAGCCGTGAATGCAAGGAGAAACTAGACCCTTTATTGGCACATCCTCACCATGTCCATATTATACTTTTATATTTTCTCCTTCAAATTTCTAGTCCACCCAGCCTCTAATATTTCCATTGGATGGGATGTTGAGATAGAAAAATACAACACTACCTAAAAGAAAAAAATAAAGTTTAAAGGATTATTTTATTGCTTTGCCAAAGAATACCTTAGAGCGACCATCAGTGAGGGACATCACCCGGGCACCAGCAGGTGGAATAAGGGGCTCGGGAACCTACAAGAGTAAAAATATTTTGGTCAGATTTCTTCTAACTATTTATGATATTTCATGAGATGAAGTGGAGGGTTTCACCCAGACATCAAAGAACATGATCCACCTTAAAAATGGAACCACCTCGCCTGCAAGCAAAAGAAAAAAATGAAAACTCATTGATTCAGATTAAGATTGTAAAAATATATAACATGTATCTCTATATCTTTAAGGAATGCTTCAAATCATATGCTTTACCCTCCCAATTTCTTCCACTTCCTTCCCCCGTACAAATAATTAACACGTTCAGCTAGCTCTCTGGTCAACTCTAAATGTTGTTTCTGATCCTCACCAACTGGGACAAAATCAGACTGTAGAAAAATGGTGCAGCATGTAAGAATTGTGAATATTCAGGCAACCTAATCAAGATATGACTAATATTACAACCAGATTGGATAACTGACATCTCTTTTCCAAGCCATACTACTGTGATTCAATTGAACAACTGATATTGCTGAATTGCTCTTTGTCTACGAATAGAATAAAGTACGTGGTTTAAGCATATTCAAATATATTCATGCTGCAAAAATGAAAACCACCTGATATAAGAGAATATCAGAAGCCATCAGAACAGGGTAGGTAAGGAGAGCGACCCCAACATTTTCATCGCCCTGCAAACCGAAAAACAAAGAAAGAGAAAAACAAAATGTGTCATGCAAGAATAGAATATTGTAAGAAAAGGCTAAAAACAGAAAAAATCATAATAAATCACGCTAGACACAACATATCAGTGTTTTAAGCTTATTCACTTCAAAACAGGACAAGAAAAGAAAAGTCGCTTAAGTAATAAAGAAGAATGTAGAAAAGAATGTAAGAAAGAACATTGGGCCATGAACTAAGCATCCATATGTATAATGTGAGAAAAGAAGCTCATCAGTCCAATTCTTCAAGCAGTTATTTAATAAGATAATCAAAAATAAAAAATGTTTTTACGAACTTGCAGAAGTGTGGTTTTGCATGCAAGAGATATTCAAATTCTAAAGAGAAGATTAAAGTAATAAACTGAAAGGAATATTAGAAGAATATATATCCCAAAATACATAGACAAAATAAAAGAACGGTAGAGATTGAGCCTCATACAGCAGAGACGCACCGCCTTGCGGGATTTCTCTTTAAATTGAATCATTCTGTTCAGCCAACCAATTGGGGTCACAGAACTTAACAGCCACATCAGTTCTACATGAGCACAAACATGAGACTGCACAAATACGGAAGCCTGTATATATAAATAAAAGTTAGAAGGTCATTCAGTCGCATTTGGGCTAAAAATGGACATGATTTCAGAATTAAAACAAGGTAAGAAGGACAATAAGGTCATAGGACCTTTGAGGTGTCCACACCACATGCCAAATAAATAGCCGCTGTATCTTTTGTTGCTTTTGATAGTTCTCGGGTATCATAGGGTAGAGTTATCTGCGAGTAAAATGTTGCAGAGCACTTAGAAAGAGATACTATATATAAAGAGATACTATATTAGAACTGTTGATACAAGCATCATGGTTAATAGTCCCATAACTCCTTATGATTTACGAAAGAGATACTATATTAGAACTGTTGATACAAATTCAATAACCATTATAAAATTACAAAAGCAACTACAAATATTTCTTGCTATTTACTTGATCAGATGGTTATCTTATGATATGCATATTGCTTTATTGAAAATTAAGCTGGAGTAGCTCCACATTCAAGAGCTAAGATAAGTTTTGAGCATATGGATCTCACTTTTCGACATTTCTTAATCATGCCACTTCCCCCAAATAAGTGACTTTACTGTGCACCGAAGCATACCACCCTGATTTAGCAACCATCAGTGATATGGATGGTGCTTCAATGTGTTTGCTTTGAAACTTTCTTACTTCATAGACCATGTCTATGTGGAATGAGATTCTTGATACAGTTTAAAGTTAATAAAACAAGGACAAGGAAGTTCAAAGGTTAAGTTTCAAGCATTTCTTTTGAACATTAATCCTATAAATGAGGAATTAATTTGATGGCAACTCATTAGATAGCTTGTTGATTTTGTATATTTCGTACTCCTCCCATCTAACTTCAAATGTTATCATTTGATTTTCATTTGGTTAAAGAAAAACAATGAAATTAGTGTAGAAAACATTGAGATCGGTTAGCAATTCAGAAATAAGCCTTTAGTGAAGCTCACTTTAGATTCCTTTTATTTCACAGTAATAATAAAGTAAGAATCTTTGATCAAGTTAAATACTAAGAGGACATGGACTTTGGACATCCTAAAAGGAAAGAAGGACAACTAAACCTAAACAGATAAAGTACGGCTTACAACTATTTTTCATTTCTAAGGCTTTCTCCTAACTTGTCCTCTTATATCTCAACCTCCAACATCATTGAGGACTTTTTTATAGGTCATTGAGGAACTTTTGAAGTATTATGATTTATGCCAATAAATACAGCTGCAAATACACTTGGCCTAGTGGCAACTCATCCAACAATAATATCAATAAGCTAAGATTAGTTGAATAGTATGTCTGGAACATTGTACAGCATGGAGATCCACAATGAAGAAAAGAGTATCATATTTATCCTGCAAAGAACAAAAAAGAGCATTAAAGCAAAGTATTCAAGGTTATGAAAAATTAGATTTCATGAGATGGGGAAGTTTCTTTTAACAATTTTATTACCCTGTCTTTCACTAAAAAATTACTACAAAATAGAGATTTAACTCCCTAAACTGACAACCATCCCTTTACATCTAGTGTTACAATTTGAATTCAGCTTAACTTTTACAAATATGCAAGTATGATAACTTTATGTTACAGATCTGCAGAAATAGTTTAAAACCCATCTACAAAGATATTGTAGTAGAGCCAACCTGCTTTTTCCCTTTCTCTCTTTTTCTCGTTTGGTTTGACAAATTGTTGTATCCCACAAACAGTTCCAACCATCTTCAAGAGGAGGGGACGGAGGGAAGGGGGTGGCTGGAGCTATGGCCCCTGCTTTAATTTTTAAAACTTACATATGTTATATTGATTTTCACTAGTTTAATTATGACATGTTCTTTTCTTTGATATATTATATAATAAAGTTATTCAATATGTATGCAGGTATATCATAAAGAAATTTAGTTCAAGAATTCAAATAGAGTACGTTTTAAAAGAAATTCTTATTTATTTTATTATATGAAATAATGTAAAATCTAACATTAGTACAAATTTTGGAGGTTTTGTAAGCTTATTTTAATATTTTAAAGTATACTTATCTATATATCAAACTAAGAGTTTGTTTTTTTAAAAAAGAAAAAAAAATCATTCATTTCAAAAAAGTAGTAAGTTTTTAAAATCAACCTCCTAATTCAAGTTAAATAGATATTAATTAAAAGTTAGGTTTAGTCACATTTCACTAAGCATAACTTTGAACATTCTGTCACTTCTTAATCTATTTCCAGTAAGTGAGATCTCATTTGGGGACATACGGACATGAAATGAATTGTTCTCATTTTGGGACAGATGAAGAATATTAACTCATTGATTATAATCTTTTCGAAAATTCATTAATTCTAGGTGACCTCAGCTTAAATGGATTCCTGGCTTCGTCACTGATCAGTGGCATGCTAATAAATCAGATATAAATCCACAAAATCAGTTGCCATCTTTATTCAGGTATATCACATAAAAAGGAATCCAAAAGGTAATCACTTGTAGATCCCAATGCAGTAGAAATCGAAATATAATGTGTTGCTCCAGGGGTCATCTTTGACATTAACAAGAAAAAGATGTCCGCTTGTAAATGCTATGTCATAAATACAGACAATAAAACAGACTCAATTTGTTATTCTTAATGTAAAATCTGAAGCATATATAACAAAATAACATTAGGTGTTATGGGTTGAACTAGGTCATAGAACTAACTCTTGGTTTAAGATTCTAGCTAATTAACCAATAAGTTACATTTGAATGGAAAAAAACAAAGCAAGCTTAGAATTGAATCTAATGGCTCCAACACATTATCAAAACCTTCATGACTTATTAATTTGCTAAGAGATGGATGGTAGGCTGGCCAAGATCATTTTACTCTCTCTGTCCCAAAATGAAAGCCCAGTTGTGAAAGTACAAAGTACCATTAAATGTTTTAACAAAAACATTGAATTTAGATCATGATTCATGACAAAAACTTACGTAGATATAACAAGATTTGGCACATTAACAAGAAGCAACAATATTACTAAGTTAATATCATCATTACATCCACTCAGTTAAGATACTACGCTAGTCAGAATGCTCATCGTTAAATTTTATATGGAAGGACTCCTGACCTGCAACAAAATCCAATTCTTGATTGCACCAAGATAATTCCCAAGGTGTATAGATCCTGTCGGCTGAACACCAGACACTATTCTCTTCCTGTAGTTTGAATTTATTATTATGTATTATTAAAAGGAGCAAGCATCCAGGGAACAAGTAACAAAGTATTCAGCTAAGAACATGCAAGGAGAAGATGATAACCTATTATTAGTCCTTAGCCCTCAGCTTAAAACAGAGTTTTTAAATTAGATAAGATAGATAAAATAAGACTAATGTAGACATATTTAACGTGTTTGTGAACATTTTGGTTCAAGCAGCATTTGATATGGATTGCAGATATTGATTTTGGTTCACTAATGCATTTTCATTATTACTTTTATGGTGATGGTATACTCGATAAAGTTGTTTTTTTATAGGTAAATAAATCCACTAGAAGCGTCTAAAGGGGGAAAACTAAGTGTACTCGCAGTAGACAAAAACACAGGGGAATTAAAAAACACAGTTATGCCCCCAAAAACTCAATACATCACCCTATACAAAGAGCCTCCAAGGAAAGTACCTAAACTAGGCTCCTAACACAAATTCTTCCTAATGCACAATAGAAACTAAAAAAACATCATAAAGCCCAAAGAAAAAGAAACCCAATATGCACAAGAGGTCTCTCTATGCCTTCAAAATGAAGGTTGTTCAGCTCCTTGCAAATCTTCCACCAAATGCTAAGATGCACCAAATTATGCCACCTCCTCCATTCCTTCCTACCCTTCACCCATACCATGCATGTAGCACTCTCTTATTAAAGGCATCATAAACATACTTTCCCTGACTACGTACAGGAATAGTTTATTTAAACTAGAAAAAATAAATAAAAATAGTAGATGCAAAAATTATTACCTTGACAGTTTTCAAGGTAAAGGAGCATTGTTTAGTACAACTGTAAAATATGAGGCTGTATAAAGCATGAGAACAGCTTGAATCCACATCACCAAGTGTTATACAAAATATTCCAAATAGCACCCAGCATTAGAACTGGGAGGAACACTATGTAAAGCCATATTTACATGAACATTACCATTGACAACTCCTTCACCTTAGATTCACAGAATTATTAACTGTATTGTCTTTATAAGTCTGAATTCCCAAATTAACAAAGACCCATTTATCAAATATCCTCTCAAACTGCAATATCAATGGCCAGTTCATATAATAATCAATTATATTACCTTACAGAAGTAGAAGAATTATCTGCAACTTCCGGTTCTGAGACTGATGAACTGCAATAGCACCGGCCACGGCTAGCAAAATGGCGAACTAATTCAGGTTTTTTCGAGAATTTCCTTCGGATTCCACATGACCTGCTCTCCAAATCATAAACGAAATGTCAAAAAATCTGTAGAATAATAAACAAAATTTCCATAGAATGCATTCAATCCGTAGTATCATACATATATAGATAGATATATAGAGAGAAAAAGAAAATTAATGATTACATGGACGAAGAAGAAGGAGAAGATGTGAAGAAGCGTGAGGAAGTAATAGTGAGAAAGTGAGAGACAAGTGAGCGGCTCATCCCTTCTTCTTCTACTACTGAGGATGGATATAATAGTGATGAATTTTGTACCTATTAAGAGCCCGTAAAATATAAGTTTACTCTGTTTTAAGTCAGGACTTATGAATAAAAGCAGTAAATTTAATTTATAAGTCAGAACTTAACTTAAAATAAGGTAGGAATGTATCCGGCTCATAATAATTTATTATAAGTTAAAACCAAAGAAAAAATTAATAAAAATGACAACAATAAAAAGAGAAGCAAAATAGACATTATATTTTAGTTAAATTAACTTATTTTAAAATGACTTATAAGTTATTTTAAAATAAGTTATAAATACTTGTTTACTTTTTTGACTTAAAAACCAACATATAAATAGAAAAACAAGTCATTATCAAATAGAAGAATAGTGACAAATGATTTATAAGTTGGTCAAATCAACTTATAAATAATGGTGTAAACGAGTCGAACCGAAACAAACAAAAAACTACTCGAATTAGACTTGAAACGTTAAATTCAAATTCGAATTGTATTTGAAATTTTTTACTCAGATTCGACTCACTCGAATTCGATCCGGATCGAATTATATTCAAACTATTCGCGAGCTTCAAATTAAAATTTGAATTCGAGTATCCACATAATAACTAGTTTTATAATAAATATAATTATAAATTAAATTTGTTATTTTGCTTAAAAATAAGAAAATATATTTATTATTACAATTTACAAATATAAAATCACAATTAAAAATAAAAATAAAACAAAATAATAATAATTAATCAACCTAATTTGATTTAATTTTGTATATATTATAAGAGAATATATCGAGTATCTATTCGAATCTGTATCAATCGAGTATGTATCGAATTACAATCGAGTTTGAATGAGTTAAGTATAACATTGCTAAGATTCTACTCATATTTTTATTCGAATTATTTTTATGTTCAAATTTGGATCATATTATTAACAAATTTTTCGTATTTTTGCGAATCGAACCCGAACTGTTTAACCGAATGATATATATAGAGAGAAAATATTTTTAAATACAGAGTTTTTGATAAAATACTTTTATGAAAAAGTTAAAACACAGTTATATAATTGTAAAAATATTATTTAAAAAATTTAAGATAATTTTGTGGTATGAAAATTTATCTTTTTTCAATAATTTAAACATAAATTTGTACTTTATACTTTTCCCAAAAATGCTTCCATAAAATTTAATGTATGAGCTACAACTTATGGTTTAATAATTATTTTTAATAAATAAAATAGTTCAAAAATCAAAAAGTTGGATTGGGTAAACACCCCAATAGAAATTTTATTGTAAAGGAGACCGAATAAGTAGCTGACAAATTTATAACCAAGTTAAATTGTGACCAACTTGGTTGGAAATTTATTGATTCAATAAGATAAAATAAAATAAGATAAAATCATTCGTAAACCGAAAACTTTTACAATCCTTTGCAACACTTGGTCTATGTTTATCGATTATAAAATTTTAATTATAATGTCAAAATTATTAAGTTATTTTATAATATCTAGATTAACAATCCCAAGTCAAAATAAACAAAACACTTAGAATTAATAATTCTTTCCCAAATATTATACTTTCAAAAAAACATAGCCGATGTATAATATCCAAAAAAAAAATATCACGAGTATTGTATTTAAATGTAGCATTGACTTGTTTAAAATCCGATGCACATTTCCTTGTAAAGAAGGATGAAAAGTTGATTAATATATTTAATAATAAGTTGATGATTTAAGAAACCCTAGCCAAATAACCTACTGCAACTCTTATAGGTCTCCAACCCAATGGAGAAACACAATAGCACCATGGAAGTAGAACAGAAGCAACATAAGCGCACCATTATATTCCTAAATACACATTGAGCTCAAGTTCCCCCACACATGACAACCAAATAGGCAATGTACATAAAGAAAGCAAATCTAAATATTCAGATAGATCTCTATACATTTACCCTTTCCACAAAAAAGAATAAAAAAATGTACTTGCAAACTGCATTTTCTCTTGTTTCTTTCATGCGTTGAAGAGCTTCCTGAAAGGCCCGTCCTTTCGGTCTTTGGCAGCCTCGGTCAGAGCAAGGAACCTCTTAAATCCTGTGGTGGCTGCACCTCTCCCAAGTGCAGCTGCTCTGGTCAACACATCCTCTCTCGAGGCAATAATTCCAGGTGAGGCCGGATTGATCAAGGCGGGAGGTGCTGGGGCGCTCGAGACAGCCGGGACAATTGATGTGGCAAGAGGCGGCGGTTGAGTGATTCCTGACCCACGTTTGTTAAAATCGTCTAGTATATTTTGCTGATCGGCCTTTTTCAGACCCTGTACGTATCAAGCAAACAAAATCCAGCATCAACACGTTTAAAACTCAAAACCAAAATGGCACAGTTGAAACAGAACTAGTGTCTTGCTTGTCCTAAAACAGTAATACTGGAATAAACAAATTCCAATCTATTTCTTCGCATTAATATGCAAAGTGTTCTAAAATATCAAGTACCCAGGCTATGAGCGAAGACTACAATACAATACAATGATCATGTATTCTATCATATTTTCATTGGTCTTAAGCAAACGGAAAGACGTATAACAAACAAAAGTAAAGTAAAAGATTAGGGATCAATGACTCCAACCTTAAGCTCTAAAATGCGTTGAAACTCCAAAGGCGTTCCCTCAGGTAACAGTGCACGATATGTATCCGCCACAGAATCAACTGGGGACAATATAACCTGTAAAACCAAAGACAAGAATATGTTACTACCACTTCCCCATAACAACCCAAAATTCCTCAACCACTCACCTTCAGTAATGCCTCTGCTTTGCTCATCTCACGGCTTACAAATTTCGAATAGCTAGCTGCTCCTGATGTCTGTTAAAGACGATAAATTGATCTTTTAAGCTCCACAAAAGAAATTAAGATAGCAGTTCAAATTAGAAAATAGCAGTCTTGGAAAATTTATCACTTTATCAGAAGCATGAAATACCATAAAAAAATTTGTGGGAAAGGTTCTAGAATTCCAACTAGCACATTAAATCTATTGATAAAGATTAAAATGCTAACAAAGTACTTGATAAAACCCTTAATGTTGGTGCCAATATTTTCTTCCCTTTTGGACAAGTCAAAATAATATAACTAAAGCATCAAGAGAGCCAACACATATACACAAAAAAGCTAACCCTGCCAAAGGGAAGCAAAGATGCTCTGCAAATTCAAATAAAGAATCAAAAGACCCAGGTTGTGGTTCTGAAAAATACAGAAAAAGAGGATAGACTAAGAGGTATTTTTGAGGTTCAGAATAGACAACTCAGTTCCCTGCTACACTCAAATCATACTCATGAAGATTGAAGAAACACATAACCATCCAGAAAAACCTTCTCAAAGTAGATATCTAACTTCACTTCTGCATAAGGATCACGCTTAAACCTATATGCAGAATTTCTGATCACAAATGTAGAAACAAAGGAAGGGAAGGGGAGTGGGGGAGGGGGGGAGGGAAGGATGACAAAACAGACAATCTTGACATTAATTATTATATTATGAATAATAGGATTCACTTTGGCGGTATGATTGATTAACTTTTTATGTTTTTTTATTATCAACTTAACCCATGCATTAAAATAGTATGTTAACAGAGTGATTAAAAAATTAATTAAAGAAACTAAAACTAAGATGTTAGATTCAAGAAATATATTTCTTACTTCTGACATGGTCTACTTTTTTAAGTCTGAAAGTAAATTAATGTTTTCCAATGCTCTTTTCTTACACTCTTGAATCTTTTGAACATTGGGTAGAGTTGATATCAAGATGTCATTGTAGTCCCAATCAGGGACACAAGGAAGAGGGGTGATTAAATCAGTCTAGGACAAGCTCAGTATATTAACCCTAGATAAAATCAATATTTAAGCATATACTACAAACCCAGAAGAACCTACAAAAAACATTTTATATTAAGACGAGACTATAGGATTATCTATGTTCCCAACACCAAATGTATAGAATACAGTCAAAAACAATCATAAAGGATGTATTAAAGCCAGGATAATATATTACAAATTTTAGTCATGTTCAAATATATAGACAAAAGGCATATAATATCTCACCTGTCTTGCAAGGGAGGGAATATCTAGAAGAATTGTCTTTACAGCCTGAGTATCCAACAACATCTGCAAACGCACCACACAGCTAACATATATCCAAATCACGGAGAATGAGTTATTAAAATTTATAAATTATACTTCCAACTAATATAAATTGTATAGCACTAAGAATTGATAGTCATTTGACAGGATCCAAACTGCTTGCTGACATGTATTTCTAAACTTCTTGATACCAAACAGTATATAAGGAAAAAGAGTAAACTTGATGAAAACCTGCTGAGCTCCTGTTTCTGATATTTGTTTGCACTTAAAAATATTCAGGTAGAAGTGTGGTCCAAGACATGATGCAAGCTGCATAAGCAATCAAAAATGAGATGATTGAGCCAACAGAAAAAAATAGAGTTATAAATGTCGAGGAACTTTTTTAACACTCCTAGTGTTGACGCTGCTGGTTGACAAAACACCATACAGTGATGGAGGAGAAAATGTTAATTGCACATAAACTATGCAGGTATCCACATAAATCTGGTAATAATTATCTAGTCTGAACAACTGAAACTTAAAGGCATTAACAATGAACCTTAAAGATCTATATATTAAATGAAAGTTCTATAATCACCTTGTCCAAGAAGAACTGGAAATAAATGGGAGAAAGAAGGCTGCCAAGTACAGGAATGCTACTGGTAAGGATCATATTTATGCCATTGACATACCTAAAACAAAATGCACAAGTTACTTTCATTTTGTTCCTCTTTTGGGAAAATCTGGACAATACTATTATTGATTTAATTCAACTATTGAAACTGCATCTTACTCTGACTGATCACCAACACTTTCAAGTGTGGCCCAGGGAACCCGTGTCATTGCAGCCATTTCAGCATCAAATTTAGTTTCCAGACCGTGGACTAAAGTTACCAGTGCTTTTGTTATAACTGCTGAGAATTCATCCTTCACAAACGCCATCATTCTAATTAAAATCAAAAGCAACAAAGAATTATAAATACTTATTTAAGAAAACTCAATCATGAAATAGTTTTAACCTGCACTTCGGACATATCCACTGCATCAACCAATTGAGAATCAATTATTTTAGAAACATTTTCAGCCAACTCACCAGACTGCAAAAATAATGAAATCAAAGTCACAATCATGGATTAATTATAATATACCAACGGATTAAAAACTATCTTCAGCGGTTTGTATAGTGTAACAAAAGCATATCATGTATATCATACAATCGAATTCAAATTATTCTTGAGTTTCAAGAAACTGCACGACTCTTGCAAGCAATAGAAAACACAGAGTATACAAAATAAGAGCTTATAATTTCAAACTATTGTGTCCTAACCTTTTTTTACAAAAGACGAAGATCATATATCTGACACCTATGCAATACATAAACCCGTGCTATATATAATTATAATTTATCGAGAAACCAATCTTAGTCTCACGCTAGCAACCTTGTAGGTAATTTTCAACAGAAATAACAAAACCAATAAATAGTTACATATATGAGATCAAACTGACCGTTTTATGGCAATATTCAGCAGTATTCACGATATAACAAATGACACGTTCGTCCCTATCAGATGTCTGCGTGGTACAGTTGGACAAAAAATTCAGAATCATCAATAGGTGTAAAGAATAAGAATTTTTCTTGATGAAGGTGCAAGGCGAAAGAAGTTGGTCAATACCTTAATCTGTCCATCCATCCCCGTTGCAGCTGCAACAATCCCTGTACCACCCTTAGGCAATCTTGCAAAAAGCTTTGTAGCATAGGATTTGAGAATCCTTTGAAATACCTAATTAAAAGGCCCAGAAGATCATAATAATATAGATCAATATGCAGTATGATGGATCAATAAAATCCTACAATTGTCATTCATAGACCGGAGATTTCAGAAAGTATATACTTCATTCCAACTATAATTACATGAAGCATTTATCCAGTCAGCAGGTCAGTGACCTAACTGTAGCATTCCTAACAAGTTCAAATTAAGATTTATTGGCAAGTGACCTCATTCCTGAACTAAATAAAATTCAAATCACATTGGTGATCGGTTAAGTTTCCTATCAAATGGCGAACCTGCACACAAAATTCTCTAAAAGCTAAATGAAATTATTAACTTTCAAGAAGTCAAAAACAGCCATTATATGTTGATTTGTTCTCAGAATTTATACAGGCTTAACATTTCTCATATTCATATGGTATCATGCAACATACTTGGTAATCCAGCATATTCATCGCGAACAACCATTGGGCACAATACCCCAAAAGCAAAATTAAGAATGGAACAATTCTAGTTTCCTTGTACAAAAAAATAATAATAAGGTCTCCGTTTCGTTCTTTTATCCCCAAGAAGTACATTAAGATTTTATCCTCAAAAGGATGTCTAAAAGTATACAAACCAAATGTAGAATATGATTTAAATACTAACTTATCCCAAAGTGCATATATCCCCATATAAACACTCCACTCCCAAGTTAATTATCGTCTTGTGTGATCCAAACAAAGAGTGTAACTGGAACAAATTTTATACTCTCTCCTCTAATTTGCGAATCTTAATTCGTGACTTCGTGTGCCCATTGTACTATTAGACATCCTTTTGAGGACGGAGGTAGTACTATACTAGGAAGAAAAGTTTCTTCTGAAACTAACAAGGCTCCACTTTTGGCGAATTCATGAACAAGGTTTAAAAAAATATTCAAGTGAAAGCAAGCTGAGAATATAATAATTCACATTGATTAAACTACCCTTTAGATGACCTAGCACAACATTTCTAGTTATCAATATAAGCTCTATATACCAACAATCAAATCTTTCAAAGTGAAATAGCTTGCAACTATGCCAAGCCATATTTCAGTGAACATAAGTTAAAGCACACTGTAAGGTACAATGCATCACAAAATTTAGGGTATATTTGGAACTTGGAAAATCCAAGGGAAAAGAAACGGAAACAAAAAAAATGAAATCTAAAATTTATGAAACATTATTGACCATCTATAACACTAAATCTGAACATTGTTATATTAGGACTTTTAAAAGTATAAATGATTGGATTTATGTGCACTAAGATAGTTTTTTCATTTTTATATTTATTTTTGTTTTCCTTTCCTTTTGTTTCCTTTGCATTTCCAAGTTCCAAACAAACACTTGCAGAATCTGAGTTCTTCGGATATTAGAACATTCAGGTATAGACAGAATAGAGTGAGGAATATTTACATGTTGCTGACCTTGATGATTATTTCAGTTACCCCAAGTTTTGTTCGACAGTCTTTCATTGATAGTCATTACTAAATATGCACTTTTAGTTTTTATGAATACCTCATCCAGACACAAGTTAAGTATAAGCTTTAAAACACACCTTGAACAAATTGAATAATGTGTGGCTCTTTGTTAAAGCGCTGCATCTTTTTAAGCTCCTCCTAATAATCAAAAAGACCTTCATAAAACAACGAGAAAATAAATTAGCACAGTAGAATACGTCGACAATACAATAGATGCAGTAAAAATAGAAACTGATCATGTAAATGCATTGGCATGGCTGCTTCAAAAGAAAAATG
The DNA here is from genome assembly GCA_020205615.1 of Panax quinquefolius. Lineage (NCBI taxonomy): Eukaryota > Viridiplantae > Streptophyta > Magnoliopsida > Apiales > Araliaceae > Panax > Panax quinquefolius. Next base: position 31,588,630 of record CM035163.1, read on the forward strand.
GAATTGATAGGACATCGACAATTAAAACTAAACAGTTTAGAGGAACATACAATGACTGAAGGATCAAATAGGTTATTAACAGACCTAGAATAGCACTATAGAAAATCCACCATAAGTAGTTCTGAAAATGCCAAAAAATAAATAAATAGAAGTTTTGAGATACAAATAGGATACAAGAACAGAGGGGGGGAACAAGTTCACCCTCCCTAAACAAGTGGAAATCAATAAATAATATGTCAGTGCAGTCTCAGAAAAGCATATGCTCTCTGATTGAGAATGGAAGAAAATGACAAGTTCCCTATAACAACTGAAACTCTCAAGAGTTTGTACTGTCAACTCCAAAATATAATAGATGCCGCAAGGAATTTAGCAGGAAAATTGACAAATGTATACTGCATAAAAACTAAATAGTAAGAATTATATTCTCACTATTTAGGAGAAGACAAACCTCCCAACAAGAAGTCATATTTTACCTGCATGCTACTAGACAATATATTAGTCTGGCTTCCTTCCTCAATTTCCCATGTTTCATCCTGTTTGTTGTACAAAACATAATGCATATTAGTAAAATACATCAAAGCAAAGGACCACATAAATTCTAAAAGGTTCATCAAACTCACCTGAACAAGTTTCTCTAGATGCTCCATAAGAGTCTTCTCTTCTAGTTCTACATATACCGTCAAATGAGGTTCAAAGCAAGATGAAACAATTCCATGAAAATTGAACTGCAAAACCAGTGTATACAAGACAATATTCAGTAAATAGTCTTCTCTTCTAGTTCTACATAGACCGTCAAATGAGGTTCAAAGCAAGATGAAATAATTCCATGAAAATTGAACTGCAAAACCAGTGTATACAAGACAATATTCAGCAAATACATTTTTCTTTTCTTTTTTTTCTAGATAAAAATATTTAGCAGATAGCTTTATTAGCTTCATTCTGAAGAAAGACACAATTAATAGAAATAGCTCATAAAAGACCACACATTAGGGTGCAGGACCTGTAAACAACCCAAAAGAGAAAGCCTTAAGAAAACTATAAACGAAAAGGCACAGCCTTCCTTAGTCTCAAACCGAAAAGACTATATACCCAACCCTGCCAAGGTCTTATAAAAAACTATCTTGCAAGAATGCAAACTCATCTTGAAATCCAAAAAGGCGGAAATAGAAGCCAGAAAGTTCCTCCTCATCTCAAAAAAAAAAAACATAAGACACAACACCATAGCAATAAGTTTGCACATTGGTTAACAAATGCCTTAGAAGCGGCACTTATCTTATTTCAAACTGTTCACCACAAACATAAAGGAGCTATATTCCATATTCCATTTCTTCCTGAACGTCTCTTCTTGTCCTTACAATCCGAAAGGAACTTTAAGGAAGGTTGCATGCATTTGACTCTCATCGACCACATCAATCTACTTCCACCCAAGCTGTCAAACATCTGTCTCTCGATCTCTATCTTATTTGATTTGGACTCCAATGATAAATGGTGTTATAATAGCAAACATCACAACCAACTAAAAGATTTATGTTCAGTAAATGATTCTCAATTTGAAAAATACCTTTACTCAAACCTCCCAACAAAACAAGTTTCAGATGATGCAATTAATAAAGAGCACATTAATAAAACTAATTGAAGAGCGTGTACTTGGATTCACCTCCTTTTCATGCTTATAATCAATCTATTTACTTACCAAAAAAATTCCAATCTGATAAATCTATGGCTCTATGCACATAACTATTCTATTATCATTCCACTGAAGCAGGAGAAAATAAGAAGATTAGCCCATCTTTTATATGGAAACAGAGACTTTCAACTATGAGAATGTTGAGCCCATTAAAATGTAAAATTATGATTATCACCTGCTTCATTTTGTCTCTTGCTATAACAGTATTAGCTTCAAATTAAAATAAAGGACTGCAATAGTATAATCAGATGAAACAACGAAGTGGATTTTAGTGTTTGGACATTGTACTTTTGACCCAACACTATTCAATGTACTACAAGTAGCATTTTCATTAGAATAATATATGAAAATAAGAACGTACCCCAGCTCCAGGCACTGATAAATTATGTCCATCTTTATCCTGACAAAATACCACCAACAGGCACAACAAAATTAACAATTTTAATAAGCTATATTTTTAAAGGCTAACTATTATTGGGTAAAGCAAGCAATCACTAAGACATACTTCATTTCCACTTAATTCATGAGTAGCAAGCTTTTTCTCGTACTTCTTACGGATATCTGATACAGTTTGACTATTATTCTCCTCTCTATCTGTCTCCCCAGTGTCACTCCCCAATTCTTTACTACGACTGCCCCCACCAAATTTCTCTGCCAGCTCCTCCTCAAATTCTAAAGTTCGTTGCAGTGCCTTCAAATATTTATAAAAGGAAAATTTCAAGAGTGAAACTAACAAAGAAATATTGAAATGATAAAAAAAGAATAACATAAGTATTACAAGACCCAGGACCTTAAGAAAATAACAGAAAAGTTAAATTACAAGACCAAGTGTCCAAAACTAGGTTGCACACAGAAAGAGGAAAACACATGATAACTGAAACTTACTAGCAACAACGTTCCAACATCAGGCTTTTCTTTCAGATTATCGAGAATTTCCACAAGTTGTGTCCTGATAATATCCAAACCAACAGTCACTAGTCTTGTTCAGAATAATTCCAAAGGGAAAATAATATAATTGTACTCTGTCAAGGAAAATACAGATATTGTCCTCAATTATATTTATTTTTTGATAGGTCCCAAATAGGGTCCTAGCTCCAAACCTTTTTATAGTTTCTTTATATTCAAAATATCAATAACTTTTCTCATTAAATTTTTTTCAAGGACCAATTTTTATTATTAATTGATAACACATGTCTGATGACTGGCCTTGTGTAAAGCAGTATTTTGCAGGAAGTGGCTGCTTAAATTTATAAATATATTTTCTTACGTAAAAACAAAGTTTGAACTCAAAGATAGGTTGAAGCTAAACCTTGTCAACTTGCAGAACTGAATACATAGCAAATAGGCAACGTGCCATGAAGGAGGAAAGATTTTCCATATCTCCTCATTTGTTCTTAACCTACGCTTGATCCATGCATACCTTCGCTCTGCTTTATCCAACTTGGCTAGTTCTAATACAATAGTAAATTTAAAGAATTTCAAAATCAAGGAATTTCACAATTGGGAACAGTGTACCATAACTGAATAAATATAGATAAAAATTGGACAAACCAGCTCCTTCAAAGATCTGCCGATATGAAGTAAGCTCACGGTTACAAAAATTCTTTACCAACTCTTCTCTTACTGATGGCTCCAAAGCATCAACAACTAAACAAGCATCTGATAACTGCTGCAGCAAATTACTTTCTTCTGTCTCCTTCCCTGTACCTAAGCTGCGATTAAAGAATAAATAAAAAAGGAGGAAAAGAAAAAAGACAAAAGAACAATAATCTTTCAAGGTACCAATAGCATATAAGGTGAGAATTCAGGTTAATATAATACATATGATTTGGCTAGTTACTTTTTGAAACAAGTTTAAAAGACAAACAGCAAAAGATGATTGGTAATTGATTGGTAAAACTTTTGGGAATCCTGGTTCAAATACCCCCAAAGTTGAATTAACTAATATTTATTAAATTTAGGTCTTTTATATATGACACAATAAGATTCAGGTCTATTCTTTGTAACAGTCATATTTGTCTAATAGCATCAAAACTGAAATATTTAATGTAACAATCTGGCAGAATCAGATTCTTGTTGCAAAGTTAAGTAGTTGATACATGTCTTTACTTGAGCTAAAGTGTAAGAATATACATGGTGTCACACTAATAGCTCTAACCTTTTTTTTTTAATTGATAAAGAATAATTTAATGATAAAGAGTGATAAATGCAATGCATATGGAGGACAAGAACTCCACCTAAACAAAGCTAAGAAAGTAAAGAAAGCTAGTGGAAAAAGCATTCAGGTCCCAAGCCCTAAGAAGGAGAAGTATCCATAGTCCATACAAGTACTAGACAAAAGCACTCTAATAAATGTTTCAAAACTACTTTGATGCGACTGCAATATAATAATAAAATTATAGCTTAGACATGCAACAAGCAATGCTTTGAAATTTAACAGGACATGGAATTGACTGTAAACCTTTGGAGGCTTGGAAATCAAGATATATATTGTTTTTTAACATGCAAAATGGCATGTCTATTCATAAAAGCCAAAATTGAAGGTTTATCAATGAAATGTAAAAGCATAAACCTTAGCAAAAAAAATTTATGGAGTGTTAAATGAAGCTTATAAAACAAGTCTTTCTTCATTTTCGTTTCTACTGCATTTTTATTTCCCTTTGAGAAGTGGGGGAAAATAAATAAAAGAAGAAATTTTACTAGAGATGGGGGGCATGCAAAAGGAGAGGACAAGAAATCCTCCAAAATTGAGAAAGTGGAAAAAGTACAAAGCCCTTAAAGCAGGGTAATAAGCAATTTGGGGTCTCACAGTTAACTTATACCAATTACACATAATCAAATCAAAAGTATAACATATAAATAACAATCTCCCCCTATTAGACACAAGCTAGCACCCCTGCAAATCAGAATTGACACCCGCCTCCAGCAAAAATGCCCATTGCCGAGGACCACGACGAAGCAAGAAGAGTGATGGTCCCAAAGAAGATACACAGAAAAGAAGACCACTGAAAATATGAGCAATTTTCTCCCTTCAAAACCTAAGGAAATGCAAAAACAGTTACACTGTCAAAGCACCTTAGAATCCTGCTTCCTACCAAAAGCTTGAAGCCTATCAAGAAGCAACTCCCTAACTCCTGATGGACACACCCAACATTTCCAAACACCCTGAAAAACGACACCAAAACTGTTGTTCCACAGGACAATGGAACCTTACAAGGGTCTTTATCAGTTAAGTGTCAACTATGAGGTGCTTATTTTTTACTCTGATGACCTACGCTTATTAATCCATTTACTGAAACAATCCATTCTTAAATAGGCTTGTAAAGGATTGACATTTGAACATAACAGTTTGTTTAATTTGAGAAGATGACTTGATGAGCCAACATCATTCTAAAATGTTGTGTGGAGTCATGGACAAATAAGACGGTGAATCATATACCCCTTTTTTCTGGCTTTTTTTCTTTGGTGGTATTGCTTTCATCAATTTGTGTCGGCTGGAGATTGCCAATTCAAGCAGAGGCTAAGACAAAAAACTGAAGGTCCTCTGAGGCAAATGAGCAGCCAACGTATGAGCTTAATTATATTCCTGTGACTATGTTGGTTTCATGTTAAAGAAGTATTACCCAAAGATCATTAATTGTTTAATAGATCCAAATGATATGCTCAGTTTTTTTGGAGCTCTAGTTCACTTATGTATTACTCAAATTTTTACTCAGAGTTCATTGCATCTTTTAGCAGTTTTAACAAATTCCTGCTAACGAAGGAAAAGGGGGAGGGGGGGAAGGAAGAAAGAAAAAAAAGAAAGGAAAAAACATCACAAATAAACAAGCAAGTATTCTGTATTCCCATAAACCGTCTAGTTTGAGATCAACAAATATAAGCACTGTAATGTACTTTCATCATTTTAATGGAATATTCGGTCAATGGTCTTTTCAAAACAAAACTGCAATAACCGGAAACGAAACACACCTTGAGAAATCAGAGAACACATGTGACTTGAGAATTTGTTTGATGTTCTTAAACTTCTCCCTGAGCTCTGTAATTTTTGGAATATCTCTATAGGCTTCAAAATGACTACATAACTGGTTCACAGCCTGAACACATCAAAAACAAGAAAAACAGTACTAGTGTTCATATGGTCATGCCAAAGTTAATGATCCACAGTGATACATAAGGTAAGAAATGGAGAAAAACATTTACTGAAGGTAGTTATGAAATGGATATCAAATGTTTGGCTTGGCACAGAAATGTCAACTAGAGTGGAGAAGGTTCTCTATTGGCTGTCAGCTTTAAGCAAGCATTATGCAGATAATGTTTGTCGAGTTACTAATTGCTCCAAAAGTTTAAGTTGTTCAACAATAGCCCAACAATGTATATCATGTTTAACTGTCTCCCTCATGTGTGATGCTTGCCCGTGGAGAGACAAACCATAGTACATTACCACTTAACATTACAAGATTGGTTTACCTCGAGCTGTGCAGCTGCCTCTTTATATTGTCGTTTCGAAGCCATTACTTGAAGTTGCTCAACTGCAGAGACTGCAATTGGTACAAGAGAGTGTTGCAGTTGAAATTTTTGACAAAGATATAAGATTTTTGATATTTCAAACTAGTGTAGATTAAATAACCTCATGGTACAGTTATATAACAACAAAAACTATTTCATTGAGAAATTAAGCATGTACTATAGTCCAAGGGGTTCCTTAAGCAGTTTCTAACTTCTAAGCAGGAATTTATTACTAGAAACCTCAAGAATATAGGTTGTAAGTTTCAATTTAAAACATACGAGTACATGGCCAGGTCATGCAAAACAAAAATAAGTTGTTTTTTGGTGCATATTGACTCGGGATTCTTAATGGAGCAAGTTTTTAGTGACCTGTGCTACATGTGCAAGAAGGATTGGGAATCCACCGAATCACCGATCATATCCTTCTGCATTGTGAGTTTGTTAGCCATCTGTATTTCATGGTGTTCTCCCTTTGGAGGGATGCGATGGTTGATGCCTGCTTCTGTGGTGGAATTTTTGGGAACTTGGAAGGGGTAAGAATTCCTAAGAGATGACGTTCAAAATGGAATATGATTCCTCATTTCTTGTTGTGGGTGCTATAGAGAGAACGGAATTCTATATATTTTGAGGAAAAAGAACGGTTTGTTACACATAAATATTAAATAGTCCCATTTATTCTTTTGGCAAAATATGAGTCTCATGATTCACCCATTGTTTTAGTTGACTTCTTATCAGAGTTTAAAATAGGGACATGATGTAGTTTTTGTGTCTTGTGGTGCAGGTCTTTCCTACGTCTTTGTATCTCTGTATGTATTTGGGTGGCCCCACCTTAGTGCCTTCTTTTTAATACGTCTATTAATAACTTTCATACAAACTAGAGCACAAAGGCATATGCACTTACTAGAACTGGAAGTTCAGAAACAACTAATATGAAGTTGTGGTTATTGATTTTCTCCCATACATAACCAAGGTAAGAACTAATCTATTATTCTAGTACCTACAACCAATAAAAATTTCAAGCCAACTAGTGTTGAATATGCTAGAATGATGGGGAGTTACCAACTATCTTTTATTGCATTGTGAATTTAATAGTGACCTATGGGAGATAGTGTTCTCAGTGTTTCTCTGTGTTGGAGATCAACTGGTACTGATGGGATCACTGGTAACCTTTCTCAGGGCTTGGAAAGGTGCCAGGATGGGAAGAGGGAGAAAGAGGTGATCGGACATAGTGCCTCGTTGTCTTTAGTTGGTTATCTGGAGGGGGGGAAATTGCTTCAAAGTGAATGAGAAATCAATTTTTATATTTGTTTCTTATTTTTATTTTTTTCAGTTTAGTACGTTGTTGGTAAAATGAAGCTTTACCAGGATCAGTTGTGCCCTTTGTTGATATATTAGAGGAAATTTGTCTCGGGAACATAATGTGCATATGTTTTTGGATGTTTCATGGTTAGGAGTTTCTGTCATTCTTGATGATGCAGGATTCTTTTGCATTCCTTCCATTTTGTATACTCCAACTGTACTTGGGAGTCATCCCCTATTGGTGCCTTTTGAACATTATAACTTACGGAAAAAAAATATGATTCGACAAGCTTGTTTACAACGAGACACTCCAAGAAGTCACAGATACCACATGTCATAGAAACATAACATAGAGGTAAAAGAAGACTTACCTAGCATTGTAAGACGATGGAGTGCAGTGATCGTAGTTGTTATATGCTTCTTTGCAAAATCCAATTTCTTAATGTCGCGGCATATCTCCTGAACCATTGTTTCACTTTGCTCAGCTTTGGTTTTTATTTCACGAATCTTGTACATGAGTTCCTGCAAAAAAAATTAATGATTGATAAAAGCCAGAAAATAACTAAACTGCAATCAGAAATTCAAGAGCCTTTAACATGCTTAGAGCAGTGATCATTAACACTTATAAATGGAGAAGTCATGCACCAAACTATCACAAGTATCTATTTAACGGACCTCCACAGCACCCGTAGCTGCAGCAAGATCTTCCTTGGCCTTTGTTCCCGAATTACTCTGAAAATAGAATATTTTAGCAATCAGAGGACTCAATTTATGAATATTTGTACAAGTTAAAGATGCATAGGAGAGTAAATGAGTAAACGAATCTAATAGCATAATGTATTTGATTAGAAACAGCGCTCACCTCAAATACAAGGCAAGAAGCTTAATGAATTCCTGCCCTCAAAGTACAATTAATCATATATACATGTAGCAGATAATGGTCTAAGCATATCCAAAAAAATTGATAAAAGAATAAAATAAATTAATAGAAAAGGGAGGATACTTTAAATGGTGGAATAAAGAGTCCACAGTCACCAAAATAATGAAAAAAAACACCAAAAGAGCACTTAAAATGTACAACCCTCCAATCTCTACACAAGGTTTCCTGTCCTACAATCATAAAAAATTTCCTGCCATTGATCAAATTTTACTAAATGTAAAGTAACTTTTAAAATCCATCCAATATAAGTTCTGATAACTACGTTGGTGAGGTCTAGTGAATATCATTTTACTTATCAAAATAAAAGGAATCCGGCAACTACAGGTAAATGTAAAAAGAAGGAAGCCTTAAGACTACAAATTCTAGATATCATCTATGCCAAATCACCCATGCTGAGAAAAGATAGTATCTAATCACATAGTTTTAAAGTAGTTGCATCTCGTGCTCTGTGAATTACACATACATACCGTTAAGATTGAATCAATTTCTTTTCCTTTCTCCATAGGATTATTCATATTTACTTCTTTGAAATTGGAGGGGTATCCAGTAGATATTTTAGAATTGGTAATTATGTATCTATTCATTCAATTAAACACATGAACCTGAGTTGGTAGGGGGAGGGAACGCAGCCTCTCCCTTTATATTACTAACCTCATCAACATTTTCAAGTGGAGAATGGTGTTTGTTGATAGAATTAAAAACATATCATAAATTTATACTTATCAAATATAATATAAAAATGATAAATCTTATACATTTTAGTTTCTAAAGTCCGACGTGTTTTTGACCAACCCTCCTCACCATGACTTGAATCTCCAGAAAAGATTTTTGGCATATTGGTTCCTACTAATTTTCTTTTCTGCATCAAAACTTAAAATTACTTGATATAAATTATCCACAATATTCAATTCTAAAAACTAGGGTATTATGCAAACTAATACTGACCATCAAAACCGGCAACCTTTATATGCGCTGATTAAATGCAACCTACTTCCAATGAATTTAACTGGTTGTTTAAGAACAATAGTTGTAAGCAAATAAAACTACCTGTTGACGAACAGCTGTTAAAATTCCAGCATCCACGCGGCGAATTTCGCTGTGAATTTTTTGCATCAGGGGCTCGACGCCAGATAAAGATGCCTCTGGTAAACCATATTCCATATGTCAGGAAAATTGAAACTCGAGATTATCAAATTGGAAGAAATCTTCACTAAAGACTTGATGTCAAGAATGGAGATTCAAAAAAATATTTCTGGCCAATGATTATGTTATCCTTATTCCTTAATAATCTCATTTTTCCTTATTTGCATTAAGATTTAGAAGGTGACAAAAGAACTTTTAAAACCAATATCATCAATTTTGTAAACCGAGACAAGTGCCCCTTATTGTTTGAGCCATTTGAGTTCAAGCTGTAGCAATATGTTATCATGTATAACAACAGACTCTAGGTTATTCATTACTTGCACCTGTGGTTAAGTATAACAAATGAATTTTTTTTCTTTTTCTTTTTGGAAAAAGATGCTTTGGTAACTACTTAAAAGCTCTGGAGGCCAAACCTAGGAGCCTTTATGATGTGAGTAACATTCCTGCAACAATCTAAGTCTTTATGTTTTGTAATTCTGAGGGGTATAATAGTTTACTTTCTATATGTCAATGCTTTCTATCTCTTAGTTTGGTATATTTCCACATACTTGCCCGCATGCCTAACTATACACGTATGAAGTATTGTTCTGATCTACTTCAGGTTCAGCTACAAGAGTTTTGTTTCATCATTTAAGTTCTTACATAAACAAGCAGAAAATCATTTGGTACTGTATGGTCTCTTAAATATGATGATTTGAGTAGGCAAACACTCCCTCTATCCCATTAAAGATGTCTTAAGTGCACTAGTCACACAATTTAAGAAAAACAAAAGTAAAGGATAGAGTATAAATAAGTTCTCATTTTACCCATAATGGACTGCACGTAAGTACGTTAAAGATGCTCTTTTTTTTGCTAAAAGTAAACGATCTTACTTTGAGGATAAAACATTTAGCATTTGAATTATATACTTTAGACATCTTTTATATGACCAAAAAAATAAAAATAAAAATTGTACTCCAGTCATCTTTTGTGGACATGGGGGACTATGTTAATTTCACGTGATGTAGTGATTAGATATGTTTATTGCTGCCTACCATGTACATTACACTTGATATGAAGTGAACTCTGTGTTTAATCACTTTTCATTAGTGGCAAATTAGAAACTCATTTTTGTGTTTATTACATTGTTATGAAGGAGAGGAGACTCTAACTGACATGAGAAAAATATACTAATAATTAGGTATGATGTATCCAGTCTCAAATTTTTCCAATTATAAGAACTGTCTTAAGAAATAAAATAGTAACATCTAAAGAACAACAATCACTAACAATTGGGGATTAAAGTCAATATACACTTCTAATTCTAATAAACACCAATATACTAGTATGCAAATTCAATGTTAAACATGAACAAAGTGTATGATCTAATTCCGACCTGTGGGAAACATCTGGTTAATATAATCCAAAGCAGTTGACTTGTCCATTGCGAGTTAAATCTTCGAAACGAACTGCCGTATCAAACAACCTAAACTTATAATTTAATCTAAAAATCAAAGAACTGAAACCTCAAAATACGTTAAGCTTACCGGGAACAATCAGAAAATCGGGATCCAATTCCAGTTCCCAAAAAAATACGAATCTGATTAGCAGGAGCAACAAGACTCGACAATGGTGAACATCTTTCTCTCTCCACTGTTGTTCTCACTCTATTGATTCGCGGTTAATTTCATAGCTTTTATATACTGTAACACGGGAATGGTAAACTTTGCCACATATTCTCTTTTCCATTTTAACAAATTGATTTTGAAAATTAAATTATAGGATTAATATTAATTTTAAAAATATTTTTAAATTTGAAATTGAAATAATTCATTAAAAATCTATAAAATAATAAAACTTATAATAAATATTATTTTTAGATAATTTATAATATTTATAATTATATTAATTAAACCAAAAAACATTTACATTAATTTTAAATTTAAAAATATAATCAATAATAATCTTATTTGCACATAAAGTATTCGTATTGAACAAATTTCATTTTGAAATTTTGTGAAATATTGAAAGTTTATAAAAGATCCCTTTATATTTTTTTTGTTCCAGCACAACTGGTACTAGTTATTTTGATTATTATAATCCTGAATATTACTTGGGTAAATTTATTTATTGCCTCTATGTGATGTATGTTTGTCTTTTTTATGTTAAAATAATGTAATAGTAATAAATTAATAATATATTTAATTATGAGGTTATATTGTACTCCTCAAAAATAAAAGTTAAAAAAAGTATTGTTATTGTTACAAATGCAATAAATTTTTACTTATAAATTATTTTTCGGTCCATAAAAGAATAACTAAATATATAATTATTTTTGTCCTCAAAATGATGATATTAATGGGGTTCATTAATATAAAAAAATAAAATATTCATCAATTATATAATTTTGGGCAATATAATTTGTTTTTAAAAAAAAATCACATATTCTATTCTTCTAAATCAGAAATCAAAAATATTTATGCCAAAATAAAATGACATAATTTTGAGTATATGTTAATTTATATGTTAAATTATAATTAACTGATATGTCAAAACTAAGGGTAAAATTATAATAAAATAATTTGCATATTATTTTTCCCTATTCGTATTACATGAGAGGACCCACATCCAATCGAGACAATTCCATTTGGCGCCACGACCAACGCGGTCACATTTTTTTGGGTGGGAATTTCATTTTCAACTCATTCGACCTATCTATTTGTTTGGCGGTGTCTCAATCGCTAAATATGAAGTTATAAGCACGAATTCCTTCCGTGTGATTCAGCAAGCGAGGAGGAAAATGGAGACGGACATGATTCTAGAGAGAGAAAGGATTCTGATGGATCAAATAGATTCCGAGGAGCTGCAGATCGAAGAAGTCGATGATCTTTCAGAATCTTCCGATGAAGATGATTTCAAGTAATGAAAATTCACATATTTTTTCATAATATAGTGTATTTCTTTCCATTTTTTAGCTTACTAATTTACTTAATTCATATTAAAATGATTATAATACTATTTAATTTGGGGTTTAAGATTCTAATCATACTGGAAAATAATGTAAGCATAAGCTCGGTCATGTGTGAAATTATAGTTGTATATATTGAAACATCCATCTTAAAACCAATTGGCACCAAAGTAGAGAGGTCTCTCAAGTATATATAGAGTGTAGCTCAGATCCCATGTTAAAATGATTATAATACTAATTAATTTGGGGTTTAAGATTCTAATCATACTGGAAAGTAATGTAAGCATAAGCTCGGTCATGTGTGAAATTATAGTTGTATATATTGAAACATCCATCTTAAAACCAATTGGCACCAAAGTAGAGAGGTCTCTCAAGTATATATACAGTGTAGCTCTGATCCCATGTTGAAACATCCATCTTAAAATCAATTGGTAGTTTGGTACTAAGTAGAGAGGTCTCTCAAGTATATAGTGAGTTTTCGGTAACTTAAACAAGCGATGTGGGACTTTAATCCAATAGTATAAAATGTGAAAGGTGCAATAGTGTGTGCAGGATTTACAGTACTGTTAGACATCGTTTTGTTAAGGACTGCTTAGCTCTTGCTGACCCAATTCGAAATGAATAATTTGAGGTCCAATCATAGTTTATGTTTACTTTTGCACATTAGCATGCCAAATAAATATGTTCGTGTACACATACCTGCATAAAGTATGTGTGATTGGTATTTAGTTCATTATAGTTTTAATATAGATATTTTTTTAAACTCGAGCTATTCATAGCATTCAAAATTTTAATTTATGTATATGTACATGATCTTTCCCCCAAAATAATTTGTTGATTTTATATGTTTTGTGTTAAATGGTAACATTTATGGGGTGATTGCACTATTAATTATGCACATGTGGTACAACAATAGTTTACTGCATACTATTAATTATGCACATATGGTACAACAATAGTTTACTGCCTAATTTTGCTCTACACAATAAGAATCCCTATAAAGAACTAAGAAGTTATTTCTCAAAAAAAAAGGGAATAAACAAGGCCAGATTTGAAAAAGTATGCTCATGCAGATTTTTTCCTGGCCTAGTTAACTGTTATCTTCTACTTTCTTACTGACTTAACAAATGGAAAGAAAAAGAAATTGAGAATTTGTTTAATTCTTTGAATTTCTGTTTTGCAGTACCAAAATATATATGATATATTTCAACTAAGATAAGTATTGATCGGCGAGTTAATGTTCTATGTTCATTGTCAAGAAGCCTGCAACGGAGTGGCTTTTAACTATCCAATAAAAAAAATTTGGTAAAAGAATATTAATAAAATTTTAAATCCAATACTTTTCCATAAATGACAATATTAATCAGTAACGTTATCTGCTACAATTTCATTCTTTTTTTTTTTTTTGTTTTGTTATAGTATTGGTATTGGTTATATGTTTGCTTATATAGTTACATGTTGCGTTATGGTTTCAGTGATCATGGTTATGGAGGGACCTCTGGGTCTGCTGAATTCACCTTTGACCCCTGTCTGGCTTCCTTACATAGTTATCTTGGTGGTAGGCACACGTTTTCCGCCCATTGAACTTCCTTTTATGTGAATCCAATTGTAATCGTATTCTTCATGTGGCAGAGGTTGAAAATACTCAGAATAGGTTGGCTTCCTTGGATGGTGGTGCTGTACTAAACCTTCCGTTGCTTTATTTAGAAGGTAATTGTGAGGTTATTTGTGATTTGCGGAATTTGTACATCTTCATTTTACTCGCATGTCCTTTGAAGGCAAAAGTTTAACAACTGCAAATTGGACTATCAATTGGGCGATTTCAGATTGAATTCAAATTTGGGGACTATTTCAAATAGTTACATTCTTCTTAGTTCTTGCCCACTAATTCTCATTGAATGTTACAAACTTACAATTGTTAATTGCTATTATTTTTATGGAGACATCCAATTTCTAGTTAGCTTATAACTTGCCAACCTTCTTCTCCTTCTGACAGTTGTGCCTATTTGAATTAAAGTTCTCATCTATTATATATTTCTATAATATTCTAAATACAAGCACTCACTTGTGGCTCTGCTAATTTCTCCAATTTCTTATTGAACTAAAGAAAACCTTAATTCGTGGCTCCATAAAGTGTTTTAACAAACAATCTGTACATTTATACATAATGATGTTTATTTGTTTTCTCTTTTCTGTTATTTCTGATAGTACTTACTGGTCATTAATTTAGTATCTTTTTTTGACTGTTGTTTTTTAGTTACTAAACGTTGCATTCCTTCTGTAAATTTTCTTTTTACTCTCGTTGCTTCAACAATAGTTACTCAGAGAGATTTTGCTCTTGTATTTTGGCTTGGCCTAATGATTTAGGCATAAAGCTGTGAGAATAGTAAAACTTACAGTTTATACATAGCATATTGAAATTATTGTTGGAGAACAGTAAAATTAGGGGCGGCAATCGTGTCGTGTTAGGCGAATTCGTGTCGTGTCGTGTCTTGTTAAAACTCGTGTATACATGAGTTTATAATAAGAACCCGTTTATGAATCGTGTTCGTGTTGAAAATTGATACGTGTTTAAA
Source organism: Panax quinquefolius (assembly GCA_020205615.1). Lineage (NCBI taxonomy): Eukaryota > Viridiplantae > Streptophyta > Magnoliopsida > Apiales > Araliaceae > Panax > Panax quinquefolius. The sequence goes on from CM035163.1 coordinate 31,603,728, forward strand.
ATGGTTTTTATGACACGAACCCGTTTATAATAAGTGTCTATGACATCAACCCATTTATGAATCGTGTTCGCGTCATGTTATTGTGTCGTGTCGAAAATTGCCGCCCCCAAATAAAATGCCTTGCTATTCGTCTCAAGTTTTTTTCTTCATATCAAACAATTCTACTTGTCACTCGATAGTATTTTTCTATTTCTTTTAAGTCTTTGACTTCACCTTAAAAAATACATTTCAGGTGTTGTTCTGTTCCCAGAGGCCACCCTTCCTTTAAGAGTTATTCAACCTGATTTTATAGCTGCTGTAGAAAGAGCTTTAGGACAAGCTGATGCTGCTTATACTTTAGGCGTGGTAGGTGAAGTCTTTGATGCTTTTACTTTCTTTTGGTTTCTACGATTAGTTTCTAGCCATTTATCTGAAACCTGGATGAAACTTAAACAACTGTTCAGGTTCGTGTTTATAGAGATACTGGTAATGGAAAAATACGATTGTCAACCACAGGGACAACAACAGAGGTATGGGTACAGATCATGCTGCCAAGAATCCCCCATTTTTAATTTATTATTATTATTTATTTTTTAACTTACTATGATATGGTGTATTAGCAATTTAATTTCTGAAAACTGAAAAAGTCTTGGCATGAAAGTTTTACAATACTTAATTGAGCTCAGTATAACTTTTCCATGTTAGTGAATATATACACACACATATGTCTATGCATATATACAGCCAACCACAATCATAAACGTTATTTTGTATCCAATTTTAGTATCAATTCTTTAGTCACCAAAGCACTATTGATATATCGTTATATACATATTCCTTTTCTTTTGTAACCTTCTCTTTCCATTAGTTTTTGGGTGGTTGTATAATTGCATTGTTTGTTTTCTCTGGTGTTAATTTCAGGTTCTTAGACTTTAATTAAACAATAGGTGCTGGGCTTTGATCATTTTCAATTATCCGGAGACAAAATTTTACACATTCCAACAGGAAATTGGTCTTCTTCTTTGTCTGAAGTTGCCAAATAATAGAACTCGTAAACTTAAGCTGCAAGCTGATGTTATGATAATAGGATGCTGTAGTTGGAATTTCATAGAGAAGATTTCAGACCAACATGGTGTTCTTAAAGAATTTTCGGTATCAACTTACAAGATAGGGGATAAAAGGAAGGGGATACTTTGAAAATTAAAAGAGAAAATATTTGAAAAGATTAAGTCATTTGTTTTTCAGTGGGTAATTTTTTACATCTATGCGTTACTCAAAGTTTCCTTTGTTAACCCATCATGTTTGATGTTGAATGCTGATTCATATCATTGATGTATATGATGTACTTCATTACTCGCATAGACTGAGTTTGTCATTCACCTTCTTACACTATTACTACATTTGCCAGATAAGGCAATTTCGGCGTCTAGACGATGGTTCTCTGAATGTGGTTACTTGTGGAAAACAGCGTTTTCGTCTAAGACGTAGCTGGATTGATGTGGACGGAGCAGTAAGTATTTTCCTGCTGAAATGATTTAATGTTATTCGTCTTCTTTTGTAAACTTTTTGGAAAACTTACTTGTACGGTTTACTTATTTCCAGCCATGTGGTGAAATCCAAATCATCCAAGAAGATTCCCCATTAAGGATTCCACGGGATGTAGTTGGACGATTGGCACCTTTGAGGAACTTTCATAGTGCTAGTGCTTTTCAGGCTAAACGGTATGGGCATGAAAATGAAGGTGACAATTCAGATGCCTTGTCAGAGGATAGTTTTACGAGTGAACTTTCACTAACAGAAAGGAGATTGCATGAATCTGCACTTGCTTCATCTTGTGATTCTGATCTAAATGATGACTCAACAAGTGGCGAGAATGCAAACCTAGAAATTGGGAATAAGGTTATATCAGATAGACAAACTTGTAGAGGTGTAAGATGGAGAAAGGACTCAGTAAGCAGGTTTCGGGAAGTTCCAAGAGCATACTGGCCTGCTTGGGTTTACCATATGTACGACTCATATTGTCTTGCTCAACAGGTGGCAGGTAATTTGACTCAACTTTTTTCCATTTTTCCTTTTATATTTGTTAGCTTGTATTTTCCGAGCAGTAGAGGTATGGCCGCCACAGCTACTTTAACAACAAAATGAAGAAAGAAGGAAAAAGACAACTTTGGATTAATGATGAGTAGTTTCTTCCCATCATCTTTTCTTCTCCAAATCGTTAGTTAATGGTTAATTGGTAGTTGTGGTGTCTTTGGTCTTATGTAATAATAACTATAATTCTGTGTGCTGTCTTATGATATGTAATGTTCCTCACCTTGTGTTCTCCTTACCTGTGATTTAAGAAGTTTGATTTCTCATAATAGAGGAATATTACTGCTTCCTTTTTTGTTATAATTTTTGGTTAATTTTGTTTTGTTAATCAATGATTCTGATAAAGAATATTGCAGATACGTGGAAGAAGATAGTTAAGGCACCAAGCATGGATGGTCTTGTCAAGAAACCTGATCTTCTGTCATATCATATTGCCAGCAAGATTCCTGCGTCTGAATCTACAAGGCAGGAGCTTCTGGAGATAGATGGTGTTTCCAATAGATTGCGTCGAGAAATTGAATTACTTGAGAGTTTTGATTGTGTCCGATGTAAAACTTGTCAGGTTGATACAGGCTGTTGTCACCTTAATGTCTCTTATTTAGTTTTGTGTGCTATGCCCAACTATTTTTTTATTACTTGCTTTCTCCCGTTCTCCTTGCAGACGGTGATTGCAAGGCGAAGTGATATGTTGGTAATGTCGAGTGATGGCCCTCTTGGTGCTTATGTCAATCCAACTGGTTTTGTGCATGAGTTATTGACTCTCCCAATAGCAAATGGTTTGGCTCTTGTTGGAAATCCGGTTAAAGAATACAGCTGGTTTCCTGGGTATGGCTTTCACCTTTGTTTTCTCCCTTAATTTGTTGCAGAGTTTTGATGAACTGCCATTATGTAACAAGCCAGCCAATGCGTAATTAGGATAGTAATGTACACGCCAATTAGTAACTTGCCTTTTCCCAACTAGGATGGGCTTGAGAAGGTTCAAAATGGTGTAGGGGGCAGACTTGGGAGAAGCAGAGTCGGTTTGGTTCATGGAAGTTTAGTAGACACCTGCTCCTCCCCGCTTCAAATATGATTAAATTTCTCTACTACAACTGATTCTTTTTTATTTCAAAAGTGCCTCCATTTCTTTAAATTTTAATATTTCCTTTTGTTATCATACTCACTGTAACCAAATCTATACTGCTCTAATCTTCAGGCACCTTTTTTTTCGCTTGTGAGAGCTGTAAAAAAAAATTAGTTTACGATTGCAAAACTACGATGAAGTCGAAAAAAATTGCTATTCATAAGATCATGAAATAGCTAAAATAGTAACCTTAGGAAGAAAATTTTGCATTATAAGATGCCACCTTTTCTTGTAATAAATTAAAAAAATGTCTTATAATCATGTTAATTGGGACGTCTCTTGTTGTATTTACTATTTAGTATTACCTGAGGATGGGTTTTTGGGAGGAGAGGTAGGATTGAAGCTTGCATTTCTATAGGTTGCTTCTCGATGTTGATTAATGGCGTCTCTGCTGTTCTTTTGGTAGCTCTAGAGAGTTGAGTTTGGGGGATTCACCATCTTTGTTGTTTTTGTTGGTGATGGAGGAGTTGAATAGATTGCCGGGGAGAGCTGTGAGGCAGGTGTGTTTTGTGGGTTTATTGAGATGGTTAATGAGGTTGTTAATGGTTGAATATGATTATCTTTTATGATGTCTATCCCCAACAGTAGATACATTTGGGGTGAAGGGTTTGAAGATTAATGTTACGAAAATTGAGTTGATTCCTATTGGGGAGGTGGAGGATGGGGTAGCTTCAGGGGAGCTGTTAATACTTTTGAGACGACGATTTAATTTGCTTTATGTAGAGCTGCTTCAGTTATGATTATTTGAAATGCTATAGTAATTAACTTTCTTTTGCAGGTATTCATGGACAATTGCATATTGTGCCACTTGTGAATGCCAAATGGGGTGGCGTTTTACTGCTACAAATAAAAACTTGATGCCACCGTCCTTTTGGGGAATTCGGACCTCCCGAGTCGCCAATGAAACACGCTGAAGTGTGCTTTCACTTGCCCCTGGATCCCCCATCTAGTCAGGTTAATATGTTATAGCTACACGTGATTATGTAACAAGTAACAACTGATCTAGTATTATAATCCACTTGCTAATCTGGATTTTTTAGTCTTCAGTTGGTGAGAAATTTGGCTCACTTGATAAAAGTAAATGATCAGAGTTTGAATGACATGCTTATAAAACCACAGTGACCCTTTGTCTAGTTTCTAGTTGATTTCTTCTACATCAGAGTTTCTGACTTATGTTGTGCCCATTATATTTTGCTTCAGTTCTGTAAATTTCTTGTTTGGATAGTTGGCGAGTCCGTTTAGTTTTGTATTTGTTTCATAAGTGTGTTTTCTCCATCTACAAGATAATCTTTACAGATGACTTCCTGTTTCACCGGTGGCCAGATAAGCTGCCATAGACGCATAGCAACCAAACATTTAACATGGATTAGCCCACTGTGTATATGCCTTTTTGAAAATTAACTTCTCCCACTAATCTCATTACCATCTTAAAGTACCTAAGAGGACAAAAGAAGTACTTTATTATCTGCTGGTTGAAATTTGAGAGATGTGAAGAATCTTTAATTCATAGATGTTACTAAAAGCATCAACTATCCGTTGGTCTAGTGATAAGTGAGTCGTTTTACCAACTTTACGTCCTACACACTAGATACTTGTGAGAATCCTTGAGTTTCGGCCCGACATATGCGGTGAGGATGTTACTGAAAGCCAATAGACACTACTACCAACTTATAAGACAAACTAAGAAGAGGTCAAGAACACAATAGCACCAAACTTGCCATATTCTGCAGTGTTGCAAAGCCGAACAGGAAAAGTCGTCTTTGGAAATTATAGCTGATATTTTCAAACATGGAATCATGCTTTGGTATTAAAATATATATAAAAGGAGTTTAGAGTCTCAACTTTCAAGTCTATTCCAATTCTATAATGCAGAATTCATGCAGCCAAATAAAAGCAAATGTTTATTACATTGTCTCCGATGAGATAATCGTAGAAACTGCCTAACATCTTTAGTACTAGTAAGAATACAATATTTCTTGTTCCCAATGTGGGATCTTGAGATAACACACCCATAAAACGGTGAAAAACTATAAGAACAAGCTGCAGAAAATATAACTGCAGGGAGTAGTGCTTCTGATCAGTTAGTGATAGTTGCGGTAAGTTGGGGTGTACATGCAGCTTTCTGCATACTTAACAAGATCTCGAGGCCGTGGTAGACGCGAAGCGAGGCCTAGAAAACAAACAAATGAATGATGTTAGAAATAATAATCACAAGAATGAGAAGTACTGAACCTATCAGAAACTAACCGAGTTCATATGCCTTAGCAGCTACTTTAGCAGCAATATTAGCTGAAATCTTTCTGATACTTGTGAAGGGTGGATATATCTGCCCCTTTTCATAGTTTTCCTCCGTCACTTGAACAGCCAAAGCTTCCGCTGTTGCAGACAAGGTATGGGATTTAAATATTCAAACCATAATTTTCTACCATTATAAATAAGAGGAAATAATAAATAGTGGAAACTGGCAAGTAGATTTCGACCACATAACATGGAAGTTATGAACCCTTACTTTGGTCACACTTAACATTGTATAACCCTTTCTGATTAATTCATCAAATATTTTTTAACCATTCTTGGTCCTTGGGTGCGTTTTTTCAAAATATGTATTCATGCTATTAATTAATTTATTGTTAACTGTATTGTAAACTAGTACAGGAGTCGAATGATTCTCAAACCACAGACAATTTAGCAGGTAACGTGCACTTCTTGTACTTACAGGCTGCCAAAAGTAACTCGTCGTGTACACGAACAGTACCAGATATGATTATGCCCAAACCAAATCCAGGAAATATGTAAGCATTGTTTGCCTGCAATATATATTATGCAATTTAGTTTCCAGTAAAGTTACAAGTGCGAAAGTACTAATAAAAGACTCTGCTATAGGGTAGACCTGGCCAGGAACATAAACTTTTCCATTATATTCAACAGGGGCAAAAGGGCTTCCACTAGCATAGATTGCACGGCCCTGAAGATTGCAACATGGAACAAGGAGCAGAAGGGCACTTAGTTCACTATCTAGAGGTAAAAACTTAGAAAGGAAACTGTGAATGGTTTACCTCAGTCCATGTATAAGCTTCTTCAGCAGTACACTCGGCTTGTGAAGTTGGGTTGGAAAGAGCAAGAATGAGAGGTTTCTGCATACAATTCATTTGCAAATGTCAAATCTTCATTGTTATTGCAGTTTGATTTGCCCGTGTGCATGAGAGAGAGAGAGAGAGAGAGAGAGAGAGAGAGAGAGAGAACCTCATTCAAGGATGCCATGGTCTCCACAACTTCCTTTGTAAATGTTTTTCCGACACCAGATGTGCCTATCAATACTGTTGGCTTAACTGCCTGAGAAATTTGGAAAACAAAATAAGATGAAAGGATATCTTATCTGGAACTGACAATGCTGTCTCACCATCTCTTTTCATTAAACAGGAAATGACTTCACAAATATTTTGTAAATAACATAGAATTAGCTCAATCAAAGAAATGATATTAACCTTGACAGCATCTACGAGTTCCTTAACAGGTTCGTGCTCATGAGCCCAAGGTTGCTTGAAGTGTTGAAGAGACTCTTTTCGGGAGCTGACAATTAGTCCCTGCAGAAAAAGGTTAAGATACCTGTTAACCATATGCAAATACGATGCAAATATTCTTCAAAGATTACTAAGCACGAGTTCAGATCATCATCCTATTACTTTAGAGTCAACGAGCCAAATCTTCTTGCGATTCTCTTCCACTGGGGTTTGCATCTGCAATGAAAGTCGCAGTTATTGGAAAGCATTTTTTGTATGTACTTGGAAAGGTTAGATGAAGAAAATACAGATAGCAGATACTGAGTTTAAGTTGATACCCTTTTTGATATCTCAAGAGCGATGAGTTCTGCTATACCTGTGCCAGCCTTCAAATGGTAAAAGAGACGCAGTGAGGTGCAAATAGCAGATGTGTAAAAAAAGGCTATAGTTAATGAATCCATTTTTATTAATTCTCTTATTTTTAAAATTTAAACATTTTTATCCATGTACAAATTTATTTATTTTTTTGATATAAAGGTTAGTGGAGGCTCACCTCCCCAGCACCCAGAAATAAGAATGTATGGTCAGCCAAGGTACCACCAACTAATTTCAGAGATGCAATAAGCCCTGCTAGAACCACAGACGCTGTACCCTGTGAAGGAAAATTACAAATTTAAAACTTTTCACAAAAAATAATGAGATATTGCAACTGCATTAGTGTTTCTTACAATGTCATAATACCTGAATATCGTCATTAAACACCAGATGGGATGTGCGATATTTTGCCAGAAGTTCAAAAGCATTGTGGTTTGCAAAATCTTCAAACTATAGAGCATTGTGAAATTGTTTGAGATAATTAAGAGCAAGGAAAAACATTTTAGAAAGTAAGAAACCATATGCTTCCAGGATGTTTGGCACAGACCTGTATGAGGATTTTCTCCCCATAGTTCTGCTTAACTGCAGACATGAATTCCTCCAGAAGCTCGGCATATTCCTAAATTGCAAAAATGAAAGGTAACTCAAAAGTGTCAGAATATGAATCCATTTGCAACAGAATATGAAGTTAATTAAAATAAAAATTGAAATTCTTTAGACCTGCCCAGTTGCCCGCTTTTGCCTGAGCCCAATATAGAACTCATCATCCAGCAACTTCTGATTATTTGTGCCAACATCAATGGTTATGGGCAAGCACTGCAAAGTAATAAACATAAGTAGTTAATTTTAAATACCGATAGGGCAAAGGTTCCATTGTTGATCTAGCTATATCTAGCTCCAAGTGGCTTTTTAAACCTTAAAGGTAGTTCGCAAAGGGTCCTCTATTGAGAATTAACTTCAGAAGATTAAGCAGCCAAATTAAGGCAGAATTACAACCAACCAACTTGATAGTAGAGTACTACTGCTATTTGCTGGTTGGAGAGACGTAATATAAATTTTTTTCCTCCAGCTGCTATATAGCAACGCCAAACTTAAAATTCATAACGAACAATCACACAAAAGAAAAAAAATAACAAGAACTTAGAAGAGCACGCAAAGGATAATTGATTATATTAATACTTACTACTGAAGGGCGAACTCCTCCAAGTGCAGTATATAAAGAAAGTTTTCCAACAGGAATTCCCATCCCCTGCAATATTTCAATTATTTTAGCAGATCTTGTCAAATTATGAGACAGAATATATCATTGTCTGAGCCCTCAATGTGGTTGATACCCACTGAGGTATTCCAAGCTTTTCATATTTTAAGTAGATAATGCTAGTAACTTGACAAAATATGGACATGCTCATATATGCATAGCAACTTCTTCTCAAAACTCAGTAATCAACATTGTTTCTTATTGGTGAATTCAGATCAAGTAATCCAGACAGATTTACCTGACATCCAAGATCTCCAAGTCCTAATATACGCTCACCATCAGTAACGACAATAACTTGAATTGTCTTCTCAGGCCAATTTTTCAACACTTCAAGAATCCTCCCCCTAAAAATTGCAGTGGTCAGTATTGCTTGAATTAAAAATTTGTGCATCTTATTGGATCCAATCCACCCAGCACCAGTCCCCATATATGCATACATATATATATATATATATATATATATATATATATATATATATATATATATATAGAGAGAGAGAGAGAGAGAGAGAATAAATTATAAGAGAGAAATACAAAAGTTAAGCAGATGAACATACTTCTCATTTAAGCTGATGTAAAGACCTTGGGGACGCCTAAAAATACTCCCGTATTTCTGGCAAGCTTCACCAACTACTGGAGTGTACACAACCGGGAGCAGTTCCTCAACATTATCGATCAGAAGTTTGTAAAACAACCTTTCATTTCTTTCCTGTAAAAAACAAGAAAATGAGAAAACATATGATGAGACCTCATCTTACCTTTCAATATCCCAAACCAGCAACCAGGCATGTCAACTTCTTGGGATTTGATCCATAATTAATTGGAAATTTAGTAGACGAAACAATATTAGTTTACGATTTTTCACATATTGTGATAAGCAAGTTACCAAATGCCAAAATGGTTTGAGGATATAAACTAAGCCATACAAGTCTTTTAGAGCCCAAGTTGTGTTTTGAAGCATTAAAGATAAAATTGAGCATTAAGCTAATACTCTAGATCATGCTCGATAATGGGTTCATATTTATACACATAAATAAGTTGGAAATTTAAATTTAATATTTTAACAGGCATTACAGGCAAGCTACCTAACACCGATATCTTGCAACAGTTATCACAGTACATAAAGGCATTTCCCTCCGAAAAATAGTGAGACTATCAAATCACTGAAGGAACCTTGGTTTTAGTTAAACAATAACAATATCCTTTCTAATGCTTCAACATAATTTTGTGGATGTAGATGTATCAGAGCGGAGCTCTTCAAATTTCGAATAAATTAAAAAACTCACATATCAATATGTGATTGGTTCCAGGCAGACAGAATACCTGAAGATCCATCATGGCCATGTATCTTTGCAGTGGAACTTCATAGTTCCGAAGATTGTGCATTAATTTCTTCTCCTATTAACCAAAACCAAGAAAAGCTATCAAGACGATTGGTATACGTACAAATAGAAAACAAAATACCAGGAAAAGAAAGATGTAATACAAAAAGTAGAGGTAACCTGAAGTTCCTGGGGCATGACAACTGGGGGTAGAAGGCCACGCAAAAAGAAGGTATCTCTCTCTTTCTCGGTGAAGCTGGTCCCTTTATTGTGGCGTGGGTCACGCAACAAGGTTTGGCCACTGCAACAGAAGTAAACAAGATAGTTGATCAGAGGTGTCACGATGAACAAATTTCACTCATTAAATTTGTAATGTGAGTAGCTAACATGTCACTCTTAAAAGGTACTTAATATTTATTATTCCGATAAGAAACTAAGCAAAAAAACATGTCACTCTGAAAAGGTACTTGGTACTTATTACTCCGATAAGAAACTAACCAAATAACATTTTCAGAGAGTTGAATGAATATATGATCAACTGGACACCATAAATAAACAGAATGAAATTGAAAGGATCAATATTAATACTACAGTAATTGAGTTCTTCATTCTTTGCCCCAAAAATATTCTAAAGTTTGTACAAAAAGGTAAAAATCATGAGGTATTGTTACAACATAATAATTTAAAATTTCAGAAAAGATAAATAATACCATAAAAAACAGTAAAACTACGAATAATTATATAAGCAAGAGATAACTATGTAATGGAGATCAAAGATTTTCAAGAAACTAGTTTAACACAGACAATATTATCATATACTACCAATCTCTCTATATATTACAAGAAGTAATATATGCACTAAGCGTGTGCATTTTCAAGGTAATCTCTTCTTGTACTAACACAATTACTATGTCAGTTTCATAAAATAAGCATACGCACCCGACAAAAAGATAATGTTGGGATGTAATTATTTGGGTCCAGCCAAGGTATAGCCCAATCTATTTAATGGACCGGATTTGGTGTTGGCCCATATACGTTTATTATCTATTTGCTCAAATAGTGGGAGAGTTCTTATTAATGTAAAATTGTGTTTCCTTATTTGGTGGGATAAGGAGATCAAACTTGGAAAGGAAGCAATCAATCATTAATTGTAGTTATAAGGTGATTTTGAAAAGGAATCCTACTCCTAGTTGGATTCGGGTGGACACGACTTCTATAAATACAGCAACAAGCAAGGGTTGAAGAACACAATTACACATGACACAAACAAACAATTTGTACTCTCCATACTATTTTAGTGGATTTCTCATCTTTCTCCGTGGTTTTTTCCTAATTGGGTTTCCACGTAAATTCTTGTGTCCATATTTTATCTCTTATAATGATATGTGTATGTTTATCTGTATGTATTTCGTGAGTTTGATTTCACAACAATACAATCAACTTGTTAGCGTGATTTTGACCTGCTGTTTTGGTAATTTCGTAAGGCGTACAAAATTTGACGTTAACATTGGCGCTGTCTGTGGGAAACAAAATTATATTCGATAAATCACCGATTCAGCAGGAAAGAGAGTTACTCTCTTTTATTAAAAATATATATGCAACATGTGCATGTACCTTTTGCTATTAATCCGTCTGTGAGAATTAAAATTGTATCTTCATTATCATTAATATTACTTTTCATATATACATATTATGAATACAAATTCATACAAAACAACTTTCTTGATTTATTGGGTTTCTGTTTGTAGTGATATGCTTAATATTATAAAATTCTTGCCTTTTATGGTCTTTGGATCATCAGTTGGTTCCTCCAATCAAAACACAGGATCATGCCCATGCATGTGATTGTTGTTCATGTAGTCCGCAAATTTGGAATGGGTTCTCATGTTTATTGTTTGATCTAATGTGACTAATAATGTATATATTATTATGTCATCTATATTGTCTTACTATTTAAGTTATGGTCTTTGTGGTTGTAGTTATTATCAACATTGGCTATGAAAGACAAGCAGACAGTTCACGTGATTATTAGAACCTAACCATTAAATATGCATAGCTTTTAATAAGAGGAGGAAATCAATCACCACTCTATATTACATGTAAGGGTTTTTTGTCCTTCATCACTATTAGTATCCGCCGATCAAGTTGGGCCATGATCCTTTCGGATCACTTCGGCAAGGTGAACACCACTACGACATATCATCTTCGGCAAACATGGTTCCGTTCCCAAAAAAAAATGTCTTCACCATGCATGGTTAGTGGACAAAATCTCATCTTCGGTTGTTTACTTTCGACGGATATATAGTCTGATTGAAGCCTCCCACAAGGGTCGGGACGGATATTATGACGGCATAAGGTCGGAGGAGGTATAAGAACGGACAAAACGTCCTTCAGAAGTGGCTTTATTCCCCCTAACGAACAAACGTCCTTCGAAAGTGGCTTTGTTCCCCCCGAACGAACAAAACGTCCTTCAGAAGTGGCTTTGTTCCCCCTGAATGGACAAACGTCCTTCAGTTGAAATAAGGTTGGTTATATTCGTCTTCGGTTGTGATAAGGTTAGTTATTTGTCTTCGGTTCTGATAAGGTTGGTCATCTGTTCGGCGTTTAGTGAGACAGTTCGTTTTCGGCAAATATGATGTTTTGGTTAGGATAAATTTGTATACTCTCTTATTTTAAGTTCTTTATAAATAAGAGACTGATTGCACATGACACAAACAAACAATTTGTACTCTCCATACTATTTTAGTGGATTTCTCATCTCTCTCCGTGGTTTTTTTCCAATTGGGTTTTCACGTAAATTATTGTGTCCATATTTTATCAATTATAATGATGTGTGTATGTTTATCTGTGTGTATTTCGTGAGTTTGATTTCACAACAATACAATCAACTTATTAGCGCGATTTTGGCATGTTGTTTTGGTGATTTCGTCAGGCGTACAAAATTTAACGTTAGCAGATAATAAAAGAAGTAAAAGAAAATTATGTAGAGTTACAAATAAAATATATTGCTCTTGCTTTCTATTCAACCCAAAATTAAAATGTTCCCTAAAGAAAATCAAAATCTTTGTCGCCGTCTATATCATTAGATCTATACACAAAATTCCAGACCTGGAAGTTTTTTAAAAGACATAACTGAAAACGACCAGGAGTGACTAAAATTCGGGAATGTAATCACTTACAGCATTCCACAAGTTGCTGACAATCTAGACATATCAAAAGAAAAAAAAAACACTACAATGTTGAATACTTGAATTAGATTATGCTTCCTATGTTCAAAAAACATATGATCACTAGGAAATGTTTAGAACAACCATGTTATTAAGTGTACTAATTCTACTTATACTATCTACATTTTAGATCTCAAGCCAAATTTCAAAATGATAATCAGAATGAAGGAATGTCAAAGCTCCTCACAAATATTTAATCACTGGTAGGCCCATCAATGGAATAAAAATTATGAAAAAATCAACACAAACCACATCAATATAATAATAAAAACAAATAAATAACAAACATTAATTTAGATATAGTGATCCTCAAACATATTACACAATTATTTATCCCACAAGTAAAAAAGTAAAAAATTAAAAATGGGGACAACTAACACAAAGCCACGCCAATGAAATAATATACAGGACAAAACAGAACAAGATAAAAGAAGTATAAAAAGTGAATAATTTATATCACCTGGCAACAGATAGAGCCCAGGGTGTGACCAGCTGATCTTCAGTGGCTTTATCCTCACCGTACATATCCTGAACTCCACCACAAACACCAGACTTACCCTCCAAATCAAGAGCTGAATCACCATTTGTCACATCTTCCAATGTACTATCCATCACAGCCCTAACTTTTATCTCTCCTCTAGGCCCAAAAAAACCAGAACCAAGTTTCTGCAAATGCAAAAAAAACGATTGATGTTTTTGCTTTTGGAATCAAGAACACAAACACCCACCTTTTATTTTATAACCCAGAAAAATAAATTATTTATTCTTAATGTTTGACAGATTTTCTCCTTTCACCCACTTAAAATAATGAATATTTTGAGTATCTGAATTGAAGGAGCTAGAATGTGGGGTTGAAAAATGGTGTGAAAAAAAAATATAATATTAATACCAAAATATTTCCCCTGTTGAACGGGATCATAGCGGAAAGGAACGTGTAATGAACCCACTAATACACTTTTTATTTTCCGCATATGTAGAGAGAGAAAGTAGGGAATTTTCTGGTCTATTTTAGAGAGAGAGAACAGCAGCATACGGTAGTTTAAAAGTTAACGAATCAGGATCCGGAAAGTTTCTTTTAGTGGTTAGGATGGAGTTACGTGGTGTTCGATAAAAATGAGTGTTAAGATCTGAACAGTTTAGACGTCTGAATAATATAGAGTATCTGAATAGAATTGTGTCTGAATAAAAAAATATTATTTGATAATTAATTTTTTCAAAATGTCTAAATAACGATATTTTACCATTTTAATCCTCTGAACAGTTTAAACAAAACATGTTTGATAATCAGAAGGTCTGAATAGTATTTTAAATACATATTTATAATATTTTGACCACAATATGATAAAATAAAAATAAAAAACATACAAATTAAATTAACTTCAAACATAGTATTATGTCCCAAAAATATCAACATAGCATAATAATTCAACCATACAAATTAAATTAACTTCAAACAGTTGTTAAGAGTTGAAGTGCAATTTATTCACGTAGATTAACCATAAATTCTACGTCTTGATCACCCCATTGTGGTTCATCTTGTCCCTCTTCTTCGTTTCCTTCATTTTGCTCCGCTTCATCGTCAAACATATTATCTCGATCATATTGAGCAAACAATTCATCCCCAATGTTATGCTTCCTTATGAAATTATGGACTGCGAAGCAAACGATAACTATATCCCTTTGTATTGTAAAAGGGTAAGGAGTCATTCGTTTCAAAATTGAGAATCTTGCTTTCAACACACCATAAGCACGCTCGATAACATTTCTGAGTTGTGCATGAGCATGGTTGAATTTTTCCTCTTTATTCAAAGCACGTCTGCGTCGAAAATCAGCTAACCAATACCTTGTATTGCGATATGGAGATAAAAATTCTCGAGTGTTTATGTATGCAGCATCACAAAGATAATATTTATCTGTAATTGAGAAAAAAATAACGATTATTATTAATAACTTGAATGATGAAATTTTATGACAAAAATAAATAATAATTGAAAATGGTAAAAGAAATTGTAATATATACCCGGGAGAGGAAATGGAAAACCAGAAGATGGATCAAATGCAACTTCTTTTAGCACTCGTGAGTCGTGTGCAATCCCTTCCCATCCGGCCCAAACAAATGTGAATATCATGTTAAAATCACATATTCCTAAAATATTTTGATAGCATTCAACTCTTTCTCTTCCTCTATAACGCGTTTGTTAACTAACAGAAACAACTGCATGTACAAGAATAACATCTAATGAACCTACTGCACCCTGCATTAAAAAATTTAAAGATCTCAAAGTATTTTATTGTATGGAATAAATGAAAAAAAAAAAGAATTTATATGCCACTTACCAAAAATATTTGTCGTAAATTTTTATGGTTCCCTGGAATATCTGGATTTGGATCAAATGATGTCGGCACTATAATTTCTTGTGAAAACTAAATCATTCCGTTTAACACCTCATGAAAATATCTATGTATTGTTTGAGTAGATTGTTAAAATTTGCGTTTTATAACTCTAAAGCGTTCATTATGGCCTATAATAGTTAAGAATATTGTCATCTTCTCCTCAACTGTTATGTATCTACTATTGTGTACCCATTGTTTTTCCTTGAAGTGTTCACATAGATGTACATATGCATCACGAGAGAGACGCATCAATTCTCGACACTGTGTACATACCCATTGTTTTGAGTTTCACTGGTTTGTTCCATACCTAAAGTACATAGATTATAAAAGGTTTAAACAATAAAAAACAAACATTTAAATAGTTTGAACAATAAAGAACAAATTATACTAGGTCGGTAGCTTAACTGTTCAACCATAAATCTAACATCTTGGGTCTTAACTTCTCCTAATTATAGATTTTTAGGCAAAATCTCTCTTTTAGGAATTTAATCGAACATAATGTGAGCGCCCATTTTAAGGACTGACTTCATAGCCAATTAGTTAAGTTTTCATCAATGTTTTTCCTTCTTATAGCACCGCACAACACATACTAGCTCCATATTTCTAATTCAGTCCATAACAACCAATTACACAACCAAATCCAATATATATATATATATACAATTAGTTTATAACTAGTTAGTTTACTAACTTTACAAATTCTTCAAAGTTTCATATTTTCCTTGGTTCATACCCATAATTCAATTACCCAAGGTTTCATATGTCAAATCCAGTCAAGCTAATTCATACACAGTGAATTCATATGTAATTTAGCATTTTACCGACTAAATCACATACTAACTTCATATAAACTAATAAAAACATACATAATTCAATGTATACCTTTTTATTAGCTTGATTCTAGTCTCCATAGGCCTTCTTTAAACTTAATTCTTGTACATAGCTAAACCAATTTAAAGTTGAATTAACATAGGGCAGCTTAGCCGGGACTGTTTTTGCACAGGGAAGGGCTTGGCTACATGGAGGAAAAAGTAAGGAGTATTCGACTAACTAGGAGAAATGAGGAGAAGGTTGGGCTCTCCAATTTGTAAGCAAATTTTGATTGGTGACCAACAACTTTTCTTTCTCCTTACTTTTCTCACTCCCTCACTCCCTTCACTCCCTCACTCATTCACGGCACATGGAAAAACCTTGGCTTGCTCCCTAAGCTTATAACACTGTTTGGGTTATAAGGGAATTCTAAATTAGCTTGTTTTCATTTAATTACTCCCCACATAAATCAGAAGGGCAAAAAAAAAAATTCAGATGAACTCCGTGCAAAGTTAAAATCGTGGTGGGAATTGATAATAACGAACAATAGATGAAGAAGAGAGAGAAGAATCTTGGCGAAAAGAAGACAAAGGGAGCAAAGGTACAAGGAGAAAAAAAAGCAGATGGCGATTGGTGAAGGAGAGAAGAGGCGATCTAGGTTTGATTTGGGATAAAAGAGGAAGAGGTTATTATTGTCCCAAAAAAATTTTCGCTCAGAGGTTCCTCTGGATGCTATAGATTTATTTGTATGTCTAACCAATTAAGAGTCATTAAGAGGGAAAATATTTTTTGCCAAACAAGATTTGCCTCTGACCGAATCAGAGGCAAATCCATTAAGAGCCAATAAGAGGTAATCAAACACAACCTTAATCTTATTCGATTGATAAATATAATGTCCAAAAGCATTTTAGAAAGGATGTCTCTGTCTCCTTTTTTATAATTATTTTTCTTTCTTTGCATTATAACGGGAATAATTTTTAGGGTTATTTACATTTTTTTAGTACATTTTTAAAAAATATTACAACAAAAGTGTAAGACCCCAGCTTTTATAAATAAAGATGAATTTTTCTATAAATATTATTTTTGAATATTATGGAATAAATTTGATATAATGTTATAGTTGTGGGTAATATTTATAAATTTTGCAAAGTATGCAAGTTGTTATAAAATATTCGTTTAGTCGGGAATATTCTTTTTAGGAATATTAGACAACTACTCAATCATTGGTGGACCCCTTAATAATGTAATTATTATCGGATTGAGAAAGCGACAAAAAAATATTTTATAAAAATAACTACGGAGGTGTTACCAAATTAAAAGCTGTTGAACTACCCGGTGGTAAAAAGTACGATGTCTACGCGTGGTTGCATAGTAGACACGCAGTATTGATTATTGATGCTTACGTGAGAAGTCACTCATTTATGCTCAATTATTGCTCGATGAATTCACGCATCATATCTCTTATATTATTGATTGATTATTGTCAAAGAAGATCATCGTATAATATGTTATAGTATTAAATCAATAATTGAGACGACAAGTTATAAATGATTAATAATTGTTGAAAGATTAAATATGTGTTGATGAAAAAAAATGATTTGTGGTAAGTTTGATTATTTTATGGGGGCTCATATGTCATCATCTAAGAGTCTCTTCGTCAATAGTATTTACCTTCGTCAATAGTAATTACCTTCGTCAATAGTAATTACCCTTGTGAATAGTATTTACCTTAAATCGATAGTAATTACCTTCGTCAATATAGTAATTACCCTTGTGAATAGTATTTACCTTCGTCGATAGTATATACCTTCGTTAATAGTAATTACCTTTACCAGACGTCGAACCACTTGTCGTTTCACATTACGAGCGTCGAACCACTTTTCTTTTCACATCATTAGTCGTCAAGCCACTGCGCTTTTCACACGGCAGGTGCTAAGCTAGAAATCTTTTATAAATAGAGGCCTAGGGCTTCATTATTTTCACTTAATTCATTCAAGCTATAGAGAGAAAGTATAGAGAATAAGAGAGAAAGAAGAAGAGTATTTTGTTACTACACTTCTTTTTAAAGATTCAATCTCCTACCAAATGTAAGGGGTGTTATTCTTTCTTATTCATGAAGAGAACTGTTGTTATTCCATTGCTTATTATTTTGTTGGAATAACTTTGATATCTGTGATTTACCCTATACTTGGTGACATTCTTCTATTATTCGTTAGAACATCCCGTCTGTGTGTTTTACAGGACCGGACTGGTTCCATCTTTATTATTATTCATTTGGAATATCCACATGCGTGTGTTTTACAGGACTGGTTTCCGCCTTTTATTATTACGTTGGAACATCACATGCGTGTGTTTTACATGGGACCTGGTTCCCATTTTTTTATTATTATTCTGTTGGAACATCACATGCACCGTGTGTTTACTGGGACTGGTTCCATTCTTTATTATTCTGTTGGAACATCCATTACATGCTTTTTCTGTAGGACGACTGGTTCCGTTATTTATTATTCATTGGAATAACTCACTTTGTCATGATCTATCGCATGCATGGTGATTTCTTTTGTTATTCTATTCTTTATTATACCCAAATTGGTTAAAACTTTGACTTCTATACTCCATGAAATTAGTGGAATATCCTTGATATTTGCGTTTCATCCAAAGATCTTTTCATGGAAATATTCTTCCGATCATTCTTGAATTTTACTCTACAAAAGCGAAGATCATGTTGATAATTTGGACGTTAATAATTCTGGATAAAATAATTCTTGAACTTGTTTTATTGAATTCTTATATCATTGTCATCATCCTCATGTTTATATTATGTTGAAAGTCATCGTGGCTCAGAAGTGCATAGATGGACTTGGTATGATTATGACGAGAGACTATTCGGTGTAATCATGACCGTAATGTTACAAATGATGTGATAAAAATCCTCAGTGGCCGTAGTGCATTGTTGGACAGTTGTTGGCATGATCATGACCATTAATGAATACACAAATATTCTTGGCCCGTAGTGCATGAATAATTGTGGTCGTGATACTTAAAGAATATCCTGGTAGTAGTGCGAGGGGTGATTCGATGATGTGGAATATTTATTAAAAAGTGAGTCTCAAATTTATAACAATGATGAAAAACCTTTTAAAACCTAAAAGATAGTAGACTTTATTTTCTACTTGACTCTTTTAATGGATTGCTTATTCATTGCAGCTTAAACCGGTTGTCTATTGTATTTTATCGGTTTAACATTGTTGAAGACTATTGATAATTTATTCGCATTATCTTAGTCATAATATTTCTTCTTTGGGCTAGTTGAGCTCACCCTTTCTTTCTTTGTTCTCTTGAGAAAATGAGAATATATTGGGACGAGTCTGGGAAGCAGTGATGGTCCCGAAGATAAGATTAGTAGTCCTCACTATTCGTGAAATAGTGTGATAATAATTGTAATGAGGACTTTTTTTGAGTTTGTATAATATCTAGTAGAGCGATATTTGTATTTAAACTCATCATTTTATGTCGATTGTATATACTACGTTATGTTAATAAGTTGTATTTAAATTCACGTACCATGTAAGTGGCGACCCAAGATGGGTGATGTATACCTAATTTTGGGGGCGTCACAAAAAGTGTATTTTAAAATTATTTATAAAATTAATATATTTACAATATTTTAATTACAAAATTAGTGCATTTAGTATCCCTTTAATTTAGTTAGGTTTTTAATGGATTGTTGATGTGACAAATCAATTTTTTAATTATGTAATTGTTCTCGAACAATTTGAATTGTATGCCAAACCCGAGTAGTCGTGCATTCTGTATATGGTGCAGTTGGTAGCCAAACTTTTATACAAAGGTAACCATTTTAGTTTATGTGGGTAATCAAATAGTCATAAAATAATTTCAGAACAGTTACCAAGTATTACATGTATTTTGTTAAACCATGATGAAATCAGAGAGTAGTCGTGCGATTTTCCTCTTACTTAATATAGGAAGAAAAATATGTAAAATATTATTCAATATTGTGTAACACAATCTCGGTTACCTTAGATCAATAAAAAGTTGTAGTTAGTAGTCAAACCTTCATACAAAGGTAATCATTTTAATTTTTATGAGTAACCAAATAGTCATAAAAACAATTCAGAACAGTAAACCAAGTGTTACATACTTATATTTATTTTCAAAATTATGCTTGTAGGACGAATCTTCTACTTCTTCTCATTGGCATTTTGGACAACGATTTTGAGTTCTTCAAGGATTTCGGACTGGAGGAAAACTCAAGTCTGGACCTCAGGGGTGCCACTCCAATTGGAGATGGCATGGAGGTCCTCCGGGAGAGGGGCATACCCGAAGATTTGGGCTTTTTTGTGTTTGACGTTTTCAGGGAAAGAAAAAGAGTAGTAGGTAGCGACGGCACAACCAAGAACGAGGGCGGTATAACCCAGGTACTTCTAGAGCTCCGCGACGAAGGAGGAGGATGAAGGGGAGGAGAGAGAAGGCGGTGAGGGAGATGAAGAGAATGGTCGGATGAGAGTTATAGGGTTTAATATGTTTGGTTATTGTGTTACACTCTTTTTGTAATTATTTTGTGAATGTACTAATCTTATAATTACTTACTAATTGTTGTATAGTAGTGTAAAAAATCCTAATTTTTAATAAGATACAGTAGATAAGGCAAAACATGGCCCAAGCTCATGGCTGTCAAGCTTTGGTTTGTAAAAATTTTAGCCCAAGAAACCCGAGTGTTTTTGGCCCGGTTCGTTTGGGCCAAACCCCAAAAAAGCATAAAATATGCACGAATTAGTCTCGGCCGTGGGTCAGTCAGCCGCCTTGGCCTGGAAATTTGAGGTAATTTTAGCCCAAAGAAAACTTCGGACCTTTTGGCCTGACCCGCCACTCACTCGACCCGTTTGGGCTTGGCCCGTCCGTTTGTCAGGTCTAATTATAAGATTCATGTAGGCCCATTTATTAAAATCTAAATTTTTTATAATCAGATCTTGACAATTAAATTTATTTAAGAATATCTTGAATTTAAGAATTTTATTAAATAAATGTATTTATTTTTTCTCACATAATTTTCTTTTTATTTTTCTCTCTTTTCTTTAAATTTTATTCTTTTTTATAGGTAAGGAATGATGTTTGCAATTAATTTTTTATTTTATTACTATTTGACTCATGTAAGACCATTTAATGAAATCTAAGATTGTTATAATTAATTAGAGTACAACTATTAAATTCATTTGAGAATATCTAAAAAATTAAGAAATCTAATAAATTATTGTTCAATTTGTAAATTAATAGGATTATATAACTGTGTATAATTTGTAATTAATTATATATTACACTATATTTAGTTAAATGAGCAAGGATCAAGAGCGTTCCTCTTAAATAGCATTACTCCTTAAATAACACTTTTTTATTAAAACTACATCGTTTTGGAGTCTTTTAAAAGAGAGTGGTCCCACTTGCTTTCCTTTTATTTACAAAAATGCCACCCACGGCTCCATTTGTTTTTTAAAAAAGACTCTAAAACGACGTAATTTTAATAAAGGAGTGTTATTTAAGGAGAAATGTTATTTAAGGGAAATGCTCTTGAACCTTACTCTTAGTTAAATATCTAAAAAAAATTAAGAAATCTAATAAATAAATGTAAAATTTATTAGGTAATAAATAAATGTACAGTTTATTAGGTAATATGATTATATATCTATGAATATTTTGTAATTAAATATATATTACACTTATTTGAAACGTGTTTTTTTAGTTTATTTTTTTATGTTTGGTATAAGGATGAAAATGTAGTAGACAAAATTTAATGACAATCTGTAATCTAACAATTACATATTAATGTTCATGTAAGCTTAATTATTTACTTTTTAATTGTTATAAAAGATTACTAAAATTAAGAATAAAATGATTAGAGAGAAGAGACATGTCTCATAATATTTTCATATATATTTTTCATATATATCCACCATTCTCTTTTACAATACTCTTATTTATAGATATATGGACTTGGAAGTTTCAAAACTCAAAAGTCATGAGTTTAAAACTTAATGAACATGGGGGTTCCATACTTAATGAACATGGGGGTTCCAAAATTCCAAAGATCATTACAATTAAATTTAGACATCCACAAATATATATGTTCTAATTTTATAACACTCCCCCTTGGATGTCTATTATATAACCATACGCATAGAAAGCTGCCTCATTAAAAACCTTACCAGGAAAAACCCAATAGAAAAAAAACATTGGTTAAGGAAAAAAGAGTGCAACGCGTATTAGCTCCCCCTCATGAATGTATCCTTAAGTCCTCCAGCTGTCGCATTCCAATATTGCGACGTAATCCTTCAAACATTGTAGTTGGTAATGCTTTGCTGAACAAATTTGTTAGATTATCTTTTGATCAAATTTGTTAAATATCAATGTCACCACACTTATCAAGGTCATGTGTGAAAAATAATTTTGGTGAGATATGTTTTCTTCTATCTCCTTTGATGTATCCTCCCTTTAATTGAGCTATACATGCAACATTGTCTTCATACAGGATGGATGGAGTCCTTTTATAGCAATTTTCTAAGAATATGCCTTGTTAAAAACCTTACCAAATAAAAACCCAGTGGGAAAAATTTTGGCTAAGAAAAAGAGTACAATATTTTTGTATAACTTCTAGTGCCTTGGGATTGCCTCATTAAAACCTTGCAAAGGAAAATCCAGTGGAAAAAAAACCTTAGCGAAGGAAAAAGAGTACAATCAGTACATATCCTTTTTACTCCCCTTCATAAGTACATAAAATTTTCATTTGTTCATGGTAAAAATATCATTAAGTCAAAGCATGCCAATATTGTGCACCATCTTTTTCAAAATCATAGTTGGTAATGACTTAATGAATCTATCAACCAAATTATCACATGATCATATATGTTTGATATCAATATCGCCATTTTTCTGGGGCTCATGTGTATAAAATAATTTTGGTGCAATATATTTGGTTCTATCACCCATGATATAGCATCCTCTAATTTGAGTGATACAAGCGACATTATCTTCATATAATATCGTTGGACTATTTATGATTGATGATAATCCACAGTTCACTCAAATATGTTGAATTATTGATCTCAACTAAATACATTCACAACTTACTTCATAAATTGTGATAATCTCTGCATCAGCAGATCCAACTAACTGTGGTTTTGATCCATATTGCTTGTAAGTTAACTGCAAATGCTATATCAGGTCATGAGAAATTTTACAATATACATCAAAGCACCAATTATACATAGATATGGTACTTCAGGACCAAGAATTTCTTCATTATTTTTTTGTGGTCAAAACGGATCTTTCTTGATATCAAGTGACCAATCTATCATTGAAGTACTTAAAGGATTAACATTATCCATGTAAAGTTACTTCAGGACTTTTTCTGTGTATGTTGATTGATGAACAAGAATTTCATAGCTCAATTTGTTGACCAAGAAAAAAATTTGTCTTACCAATATCTTTCATCTCAAATTTGTTGTTTTTGTCAACTCTTCTGGAGCAAGATCTTTCATCAATAAATACAATAATAATAGTAAATCCATATTATGATCTTTTGATAAAAATGCATGCACAAATTGGATTATTCTTAGATCATTCTTTCAAAAGATATCTACTCAGGCGATTATACCACAATATGCATCTGGATTGCTTTAACCCATATAAAGATCTTTGTAGCTTAAAATACATACTTCGAGATGTAGAATTATATGCTTCAGACATTTTATATCCTTCAGGGATTTTCATGTATATATGATCATTATCTAATGATCCATACAGATATGTTATAACAACATTCATTAATCTCATATCCAAATTTTCTTTTGTTACTAAGCTAATTAAAAATTTGAATATAATTGCGTCCATTACAGGAACATATGTTTCTCCATAATTAATACCAGGTCTCTGCGAGAAACCTTGTGCTACAATTCGCTCTTCGTACTGTATAATTTCATTTTTCTTATTTCATACAAATACCCATTTATATCCAACAGGCATTACACCTTCAGGTGTTTGGATTACAGGTCCAAAAACTTCACGTTTACTTTGTGAATTTAGTTCTACTTGAATCGCCTCTTTCCACATTGGCCAAATATTTCTACATTCATCAACAATTTGTGTTTCATATTCATGATCATTACTTTAGGTAATATCAAGAACAACTTTATATGAAAATATGTTGTCGACAACAAATTTATTTCTATCCAATATATTCATCTCCTGTATATACATAATGTTTCGAGATCTCGTTATTTTTAGGTACCTGATCCTCTTCAGGGGATAACTCATCCTCTTCAGGAGATAACTCTTCAAGAGTTTTATTTACAGGAGATTTTTGTTCATAAGTTTTGGATAGATCAATAACTTTTTGTAGCCTGTTTCATAGGTATAGCCTTTTTATAGGCTTCAACTTGTTTTACTTGTACTTTCTTCTTCTGGGAAATTTTATCTTTAACACCGATCATTCTTCCATGTTTCAAGTGTGAATTTGATTCAATTTGCTGCTGTATTAACTGATTGTCCTACAGGGAATTCAATCTCTGCTAGAGTATTAGCAGCTAAAATGTGAGATATCACTGTTTTCTTATTATCGGTGAATAATTCTAGTAATTGATTTTCAATTCATTGCAAATGAATAATCTTTTGAACTTCTAGTTCATATTGATTTGTATGAGAATCAGGATTAAATAACGTTGAAACATTCCAATTAATCTCCCATCGTGCTTCAGGCAACGATCTCACGCCGTGCTTTAGGCAACGAAACATTCCAATTAATCGCCCGTCGTGCTTCAGGCAACGATCTAACGTCGTGCTTCAGGCAACGACTTTTCTCCCCCTAATGGTGGAAATACTATTTCATTAATGGGAGTTTTCAATAATTCAACGCAACATTATTGATCCTGGATGATCAATATGATCATGTCAAATCATAAAAACCTTTGGATCCGAACACTTCTGGTGTATTATACACTTCTGGTGTATTACAACATTTGTTTCAACTATTCTCATTTTAGTATAATATATCTCAGAATAGAAAATATACAGCTTTTCTAATATGAGCTTCTGGCCCGATACTATTGAAGTAATATAAAGAAATTCTTCACTGCCTTCAATAAAATAGCATTCCCCCAAACAGAGACAGGAAGTTTTGTTCTCATGAGCAATGGTCTTGCAATTAACTGGAGGCATTTAATAAATGATTCAGCAAGACCATTCTGAGTATGAACATGGGCAACAAAATGTTCATTATTTATCCCAAGTGATATGCAATAATCATTAAATGTTTGGGATGTAAATTGACCAGCATTGTCAAGACAAATAGTCTTGATTGTATGATCCAAAAAATTGTGCTCGTAATATAATAATTTGAGCAAGTAATCTCGTAAACTCCAGGTTGCGAGTTGATAATAAGCACACATGTGACCATCTTGTAGATGCATCTATTAAAACCATAAAATATTTAAATGGTCCACTTGGTGGGTGAATAGGCCCACAAATATCTCCTTGAATACGTTCTAGAAACTTTGGAGATTCAATCCCAATTTTAGCTGGTGATGGTCTAATGACCAATTTGCCTTGAGAACAAACAGCACGTGAGAATTCCTTAAATTGAAGAATCTTCTGGTTCTTCAATGGATGACCATTATAATGTATATCTTTAAAGCTGAGCAAATTTCTGCTTGCCTCAGAAGAATATAAAGAATCATCAAGGAAGCCATAGATATCAAAATTAGTTATATCCACTCCATTTGAAAAGTCAAAATAATTCATGGGATCTTCAGGATCATTATGAACAATAAAGTTTATTTCAATTCCATTTCCTTTTCTTTTATGGAGTCTTGGCACAAATCTATATACCAAATGTTTAGGAGTACGATAGGTACATTCCTTTTCTATATTGATTGTTCCTTTCACGTCTACTACCACAACCACAATCATAATTTTCTTTATGATTATCAAATGAGGTTCCATTCACTTCAGGGAATGTAATAGAATCGGTCGAGCAAGATTGTTGATTTTTCAACAAAAACTCATTATTTTGTACAGCTACTAGAAGACATAATTTCACTTCTGGAAACATAGTTTCCTTTATCGCTTCAGGGAATATTTTGTAAACTTACGCTCTCGATATTGCTACTGCAGGAGCATATTCAAGGCATGAAATATAATAAATATTTTCTCTAACATGTCTTCATCAGTGTTTTTCACTCAGCACTTTTAAAATCTTGCAACTTCAGGTGCAACCGATTATAATGAGCTTTTAAAATCTTTCCTTTAAATCATTTCATAAGATAAGTGAGTCTTTTACTGTAATGTACTCAACTTTTAATTTTTCATGGAGTTGATAGTGAATAAAAATTATTAATTTTGCATGATCCTGCAGGGATGCATGATTGTCAACTATAATTGTATCTCCAATGTTCTTTGCCTTTAGATGAATCTCATCATTAAGAGTACATTACAAATAATTCTTGCTCGATATAAATCAAGAGCAACAAATTCAAATTTATAAGATTTAAATATTAAATAACTAAACATATTCCCCATCAAATTAAATAATTATATATGTTTAGATTTAATTGTAATGAAACAATTTATAGAAATACAGTAAAACACGAAACTAAATTTGTCCACTAAAGATAACAAACCAATACTACTAAGCATATTTGTCATTGTAACTTCATACAAAAATTTATCAAAAGGTCATTAGAAATATATCAAATATGCTATCATGCATGCCAAAGGAAATATATCAAAAATCATTAGAAATTTATCATTTTTTTTGAAAAGATTGTTCAAGTACAGAAACTAGAAAGTACCCTTTTGAAGATTATATCTTCTAGTTATTATCTGCTGAGATATGAAAATATCTAAAAATGTAATCATCTTGTATTTTATCGGATCCCTTTTGATTTATTTAGATTGGAAGGAATGCAAAATTACAATACACTTTTATAAAAATAAACACTGCACAATAATTGAGGTTAGATATTACGCCGTATAACAACAAAACAATTTGAGGGTGGTGTGATGATGACTTACATATGAGTATGACAGTCATTAGCATGCTAGAACCATGAACAACAAACTCTAATAATAGATTATGAATGGAATAACATGCAGTATGTTATACTAAAAAAATTTGCGTATCCATATATATATATATATATATATATAGATAAATATATCTTCTCCTTCAAATCAAATATGATTATCTTCAAGACGAAGGTGAGAAGCAATTCGTGCTGATAACGTGTTATAAAAGATTACTAAAATTAAGAATAAAATGATTAGAGAGAAAAGACATGTCTCATAATATTTTCATATATATTTTTCATATATATCCACCATTATCTTTTACAATGCTCTTATTTATAGATATATGGACTTGAAAGTTTCAAAACTCAAAAGTCATGAGTTTAAAACTTAATGAACATGGGGGTTCCATACTTAATGAATATGGGGGTTCCAATTTCAAAGGTCATTACAATTAAATTTAGACATCCACAAATATATATGTTATAATTTTATAACATTAATTATATTATATTATTCTCTTAAGTTAGTAATTATTAGCACGTGTTAGTAATATGGAAGACACGTGCCTTACAATATTGTGAGTTGTGACCTAGATTTTTATTGACTTGTACTTTCTTCTTTATTTGTTACCTACTTTTAAAAGTGTAAATCAACTTAATTTAGCCGATTGAGTTAATTTTATTCATAAAATTTATTAATTATAAAATAAGATTTGATGTTCGTTTAGCTATCGAGTCAAGTACAATATCGAATCGAGACCAAATAGTTTCAATTTTTCGAGCGAATATTATCCGAATATTAATAAAAAATTATAATTTAAATAATTTTGAATAATTTATCAAATTTTAAATTTTGTTAATATTTAAATCATTCATATTTTGAGTCGAACTCGAATAGAATTTTTAATCAAAAGAGTTGATTTATTTTACTGTAATACCTACTTTCAAACACTTTTAACATATCCCGCTACTAGTTTGGTAGTGAGTTTCTATTGGAGAGTCAGAAAGTCAAAACCTCATGTCTAAGCTTAGGCTTTTGTTGTACAAAGCAGTGTTATTAAACTTAGACTGGACTGTCAGTCCAACCGACAAAAATAGGAATCGGTCCACTCTCCGATCCACTTAAATTCAATTTTATTAATTTAGTTAAAATTTGGTTGACTCGGATGATCATCGGTCTAATCGGTAGTTCAACCGGTAAAACTGATTAATTGACCTGATTTTTTATTTTAATTTTCTTGTACCAAAAAAGTTTTAATATTAAAATTAACAACTTTTATAATATTGTAACTCAACTTTATTATGTTTTTAATTCATAAAAAAACAAAAAATTTATAATTTTATTAATTATTAATAATATATATTTTTATATATTAATGACGTAATAACGGTTCAACCACTGGTTGGACCAGTAACCCATCCACCTGGTACCTTTCTCTGTTCGATGATCGGCCCGGGTCTGAAAACCTTTGTCACGCCCTCAAAATAGGTATACATCACCCATTCTGAGTCGTCAAATACATGGTACAAAATTCAAGTACAACTTAATTATACAATACGACAAAACGTAGCTGAAAGTTTTAACACGAATATTGTAGACAATATCCAAACTCAATGGAGTCCTCATTACAATTATTATCACACTATTTCACAGAATAGTGAGGACTACTATAGCCACTTATCCTGGACCGTCACTCCATTCCCCGACTCGTCTCAACTATATTCTCATTTCCTGAAGAGAACAATGAAAACAAAGGGTGAGCTCAACTAGCCCAGTAAAGAATATTATAACTAAGATAATGCATAATAAATTATCGTTAGCCTTTAAGAGGTTAAACTGATAGAATACAATAAACAACAAGTTTAACTGCAGTAGAATAAGCAATCCATTAGAAGAGACAAGTAGAGCATGATATCTACTATCTTCTATAATTTAAAAGTTTATCATCAATTTTATCGCTTAGACTCAGTTCAATAAATAATTCACATCACTGAATTATCCATGCACTACGGGGCAAAGATATTCATTAGTATCACGTCCATGAATTATCCATGCACTACGGTGTGACGCCCCCAAAACAGGTATACATCACCCATCTTGAGTCGCCAGATACATGCTACATAAATTCAAATACAACTTAATTATACAATAGTCGTGTAAAATATGACAAAACATAGCTGAGAGTTTAAACAAGAATATTGTCATCTAGACAATATCCACACTCAATGGAGTCCTCATTACAATTATTATCACACTATTCCACAGAACAGTGAGGACTACTAATGCTATCATTTGGACCGTCAATCCGTTCCCCGACTCGTCCCAACTATATTCTCATTTCCTGAAGAGAACAGTGAAAGAAAGGGTGAGCTCAACTAGCCCAGTAAGAAATATTATGACTAAGATAATGCAGAATAAATTATCATTAGCCTTCAACAATGTTAAACCGATAAAATACAATAGACATCAAGTTTAGCTGCATGAATAAGTAATCCATTAGAAGAGTCAAGTAGAGTATGATATCTACTATCTTCTATGATTTAAAATGTTTTCATCAATTTTTTTATCGCTGAGACTCAACTTAATAAATAAACCACATCATCGAATCATCCCTGCACTACGGGCCAAGGATATTCATTAAATCATCAATAGTCGTGACTATACTTGAATAATCCACAGGTCATAATCATACCAAAATTGTCCATCAATGCACACTCTGTGCCGATGAGGACTTTTACCACATCATTCGTTACATTACGGTCATGATTATACCGAATGATCCCTGGTCATAATCATACCAAGTCCATCTATGCACGTAAGCCAAAGATGACTTTCATCACAATATAAGCATGAGGACGATGACAATGATATAAGCTTTAATCAAACAAAAATAAGGATAAATATTAAAGACTTTAAATTTATCCAAATATTATCAATCACTTAATAAACTCATCATCTAATATTATTAATATTATAACAATATTTTAATCACTTCTTAAACTTATAAACAATTTATTTCAATTGTTTACACTTTACCAAATAATGCATTTAATCATTCAAAAATGTCATACTCATAAGATTTCATCACCAATGATCAAATCCCTCATCAAAAATTTGTATATACCCTATATAGGATTCCCAAGCCATAAAATCCTATTTTCCAATTTTGTTACTTCACATAACATATTTAATTCATTTACTCATAACTAGTTCATTTTCATGAAAATACCAAATCAGTCCCAAAATATTTTTTTTTCGGGATTTAGCGAGAATATAGTCCCATATTGAACATATATTTTTCTTTAATTTTTAAAATTGTTTACTATTTTTCATATGGCCAAAGCGCGAATATTTAGACATTTATCATAAATTGTACTTTTGTCCAAAAATTCCAAAATTTCTGTGGTATACTCCTATTATATACATGTACTCCCAATAAAAATTTTACCAATTTTGGAGTTAACCACAAAGAGTTATAAGGGTTTACTTTTAAAATAGTCTTTTCCCATAAAATCCATAATTTTAATCTATACATCCAAAAATTACCATTTTTGAACACAATCTAGAAAACTCATCAAATTATCATTTCAATTTTTTTCAGAATTTTTGAGGGTTAGAAAAATTATGAAACTGCCCCTGACAGAAACCCCCTTTGAATGAAAATACTATTCATATGAATACAAATGATCATTCACCATGCATGCGGTAATCCACATAGACATGTTATTCCAACCGAATAATAAAGAATGAAATAACAGAAGAATTCACCATGCATGCGATAGACCGCACAGATAGGTTATTCTCAATAGAATAATAAAGAATGAAATCAGGTCATGCGTAAACCGCATGCAGATGAGGATATTCCAACAGAATAATAAAGAATGGAACGAAGTCATGCGTAAACCGCATGCATGCAGGATATTCCAAATGAATAATAAAGAATAGAATAACAACGAGAATTCACCATGCATGCGATAGACCGCATGCATAAAAGTTATTCAATAGAATAATAAAGAATGGAACCTGTGTGCAGCGTAATCGCATTCATCTGAGATATTCAATGAATAATAAAGAATGGAATAACAAAAGAATTTTATCATGTATGCGGTATTTGCATAGACAAAGTTATTCTAACATAATAATAGAGAATGGAATAATGTAAGCTCTCTTCATGAATACGAAAGAAATAATACCCTTACCTTAGAAAAGAAAGCTGAATTTGGAGTAGAGAGGTAGCAGACTTTCTTCTTTTCTCTCTATAATAATTGCTCTATAGCTTTAGTGAATTGGTGAGAAATGAAAGAAGAATGAGCTTCTATTTATAGAAAAATATAGTTTCTATAATTGCACGTTTTGGGGCTCGAAATATTACAGTACAATACCTCCAACTTTTTTTTTATTTTTAATTTAGTCCTGCAAGTATTATCAAACTTGCACCACCTCCCCTAATAGTAAATAATGTGAATCAATAGTTCAATCATGTGAATCAATAGTTATAATCATGTGAAAGTACGAATTACAGTATAGTACCTCCATCTATACCTCCATTTTTAACTTAGTCATGCAAGTATTATCAATCTTGCACCAACTCCCCTAATAGTACAAGAATGTGATTCAATAGTACACATATGTGAACAAATAGTTATAATCATGTGAATTAATATTAATTAATTGCTCATTTATCCGATTAATTACCCGATTTATCAATATAACCCCCAGGCATCAATTATTATCGGAATAGATGTCGATTTCCACTAACACTAATAATCCCAACACAATGGAACTATCAAATTCATCTTTAATCAACACGAACTTATTCATCATTAATAATATAACTCACAAAATTTAACAACCGTGTCGTTTCTCAGAAAAGGGGCTTTCGATAAGGATTTCTCCTTATTGGTAATTGATTAGATGAGATAATGAAAGTAGTATGCACACAAGCCAATCATGTTTGATGATAAAGCATATACTTTGTAACAATCTTATTCATTTATTAATAAAAAGTATTAATTTATTAAAGGCTTTTAATTATCTACATGATCTTTGTTTTATAATATGTGATAAACCCATAGTTTTAAGCAACGCTTTTAGAATAATGATGATGATCATTCTAATGAGATCTAAATTCTTAGAAAGCTTAAAACTAAAATAGTTCCCAATCATTGGATTACTAAATTGGGGATTAGTGAATCGGGATAGATTGGTACATACGTTGCTTGCTCATTGGATGAGGATGATTGATCTCATGATCATTTTGTGTGGAGACACTAAAGCAAGTATGTAGGTGCTTATTAGAGAATAAGTTCTTTGAGCGTGGCTCGCTAAGGAATACCTAATGGAGTTTTATTTGCTGTCAATAGAGAATTCTGTAGTGATAGTAGTACAAGTAATCCTTGGACTTGAGATCATCATAGTATCTTGTGTATGATGAGTTATACTTTGACTTATTCCTTAAGACCCTTAGGGTATATCAAAAGGTATGCTTGGGTATAATAAGTTGTACATGGAGATAATGTATGATCAATAAAGAATCTACCACTTCTAATAAAAGAAGAGAAATGTCATATGTGATTCGATAAATGACAACCCAAAGAGTCCTGGTTAAAAAGAGAATGAAATTAGAAAGGAGTTTCTAATTTGCATTATTTGAGTTGTGCATTTAAGAGTCGAAATACATATAATTAAATAAAATAAGACTTGACAAAGAATTCCATGTCTTATATTTAATTGGGACATTGTATGGTGGAAGGATTGAATTGTCACGGTAACTATTTACTCAAAGGTTCTTTAATGATTAATGTTGAAATCTATATTATCCGGAAAGTCGTTGATCATTAGGGAGGCTTATCCCTATTGTAGAATAAATATTATTTATTTAAATAAATTAATTGTTTAATTTATTTATTTAAATAAGATTAGAATTGTTCTAATTGATTTATTCACAACCGGTTTAATATGGAGAACCTAAAGGGTCACACCATAAAAGGAAGAATAATTATTTAAGAAGTTAATGGCATAATCGTAATAATATGTTATGTATATTTAATTTAATCTATGGTGATAGAATAAATTAAATAGCTTAATATTTATTATTTAATATTTTTGAAATATTAAATATAAATTAATAAGAGGAGTCTTATTAATATTATTATAATTATTATTATTTTAATTTCTAAAAGAGTTTAGGAATTAATTTAATATAAGTATACTCTCATTTATTCCTAATTGGATTAGGAAGGAAAATTAGTTAAAGGAGTTTTAATTAATTATCCCTAATAAGATTAGGGAGCTTAATTAATTAAAAGAATTTAATTAATTAAATAAAACCCAATTCCTTAATTGTTAAGGTGGGTTGCCCACATCTATTAATAAGAGGAGTCTTATTATGGGTGTATGGGTTGTTGATTTTTCAACATGTCTGACATAATTCCAATTGTTGGGAGAGTACACCCTTTCTATAGAGATAGAAAAACTAGGGTTTAGCCAAACACCCACCTTCTTGAATTTTCTTCTTCCTGGTGGATCACCCCAGAGGCCAAACATTTGGGTGGCTAACGTTGATCAAAGGAAGGAACCAAACCCGGTGGATTCAAGTTGAGCGCAAAAAGGATTGGAGGTGAACTTGTACACGAGGAAGCTCGATCTTCAAGGGTATGATTTTATTCTTTATCTTTTCGTTTAATTAATAATTATGCATAAAGGGTGATCCGGGTATATGGTTTATAAATTTTAAACTCGATTTTACACGCTTAGCATTAATTTTGCAATTTGATTGCTTTCATGAATATTACAAACCTAATAACGGTGGCATCGAGCCCGGACCTTTATGCGAATTATTAATTGTTTTAATTTGATATGTATATTGATATGTGTTTTGAACAATTTAATTGGGCATAATTTTATCAGTATAAAATTTAAAAAAAAAAAAAAAAAATTTAGCATGCGGAATATCCGTGCATGATCGACAAACAAACATAAAAAATAAATTAAAAGGTCAGCTTAGTTTTTTGTGGCCCACGTGATTAGCAGCAAGAATATTGAAAAA
The DNA here is from genome assembly GCA_020205615.1 of Panax quinquefolius. NCBI lineage: Eukaryota > Viridiplantae > Streptophyta > Magnoliopsida > Apiales > Araliaceae > Panax > Panax quinquefolius. The sequence continues at coordinate 31,637,934 of CM035163.1, forward strand.
GGCAGTACATGAAATTACACAAACTCACGGAATAATTAAAAAAAAAAAAGGAACTGCAGCAAGATGGCTGTGTTTTTTTTTTTTTGAACCTGCACGGATTTCAATGAAGCAGTGCACGGTTTTTGATAATTCATGATTTCATGGCAAAGAAGAACTGTGCACGGTTTTCTGAAGCTAAAAAAAAAAAAAAAAAGGAACGGACGGTTATATATATATATATTATTACCGTAATATTATATATATATAATATTTTAATAATTTTATAATTAAAATAAAAAGTTTATTTTAATTTAAAATAAAGTTTATTTTAATTTTAATAATTTTATAATTAAAATAAAAGGTTTATTTTAATCTTAAAATAAAGGTTTATTTTAATATTAAAATAAAAAAATTTATTTTAATTTTAAAATTAGAATTTCATGCTAACTAATTAGAGTTGGAATTGGATTCCATGATAACTAATTAGAGTTGAAATTGGATTTTATTTTTCTAAAATAAAGGAATTTATTTGTGAATAGGAAAGTAAATCCATCTTTCCTTAAATAAAGGAGTTTGTTTAGATATGAAATAAGATTTCATATTATTTAAAATAAAAGAGTTTATTTGTGAATAGGAAAGAGAATCCTAATTTCCTTAAATAAAGGAGTTTATTTAGATATGAAATAAGATTTCATATTATTCAAAATAAAGAAGTTTATTTGTGAATAGGAAAGAATATCCGTGTTTCCTTTAATAAAGATTTTTTTTACATGGAATTGGATTCCATAATTAATTAAAATAAAAGAGTTTATTTTAATTAAAGATTTTTTATATATATATATGGAATTGGATTCCATAATTAATTAAAATAAAGGAGTTTATTTTGATTAAAATAAAATAGTTTATTTTATTCAAAATAGGATAAATTAAAATAAAATAGTTTTATTTTGATTTAAATTTGAATTAAAATAAAGGAGTTTATTTTAATTCAAAATTAGATTTTATACTAAATAAATTTGCCCATTAAATGATATCAATATATATATTAAATGTTTATTATTCATAAGATGAATGTTATTTATTGATGCATATGGTGATGTGTATGATAATAAATGGGATTGATTATGGACTATTGACCAATGTGATTGAATTTTATTTTAGTTGGATGCATGAATGTATGGGTTTTATTAAATGGAATCTGCGTACTCGCCTTCTCTAATTTTTTCTTAATGTAAATTCTATCTCCTCCTATGTACTTCCCTCGATCAGCGATCAAGGTTTCTATTTATTTTAAATAGTTTTGTAATAGGAATAGTTAGAATTAATTTTGAAAAATTGGAGATCAAGAAGCAAGGCGCTTGAAGACCCGTTTGTAATGGAGCAGGGTTTAAATGTAATAGTTATATTTAAATATTATTTCTTGCACCCCTAGGGTTTGACCTTTTGGTTCACTTGGTGGCTCTAGTGAACCAAACTAGAATAAAAGTCCATAATCAATCAAGAGTAGAATATAGTATTCTATATGTGCATGCTTATGCTATATATATATATATATATATTATATATATTATGCAAACATGCTTCGCATGTTCATTAATATGACGCGTATTTTTATATATATATATGTAAATGCTGCTTAAACAAGATGAGACAAATTTAATAATAAATCCTCAATTTTTATATTAAGTCCTAAGCGTTCAAAGATATTTGGAATATCGAGCGTCGCTTTCAAGTATGATAAAATTAATAGAGTATTAAATATTTAATATGAGTTTGTTGTGTCACCACAAGGCAAGTATTAAGTATTTAAGATGTTAATTTATCACATTTGATGCTTATAAAGAAAATTGAACAATATTATTTTGTTGTGTCACCACAAGGATGATATTTTTCTTTTTAAATATATGGAGTGCTAGGTCGGACTTAACTTGGATAATTTTGATTGGATGTGCCACCACTTGATCAAAATAATCTAAGAGGCAAAAGAAAAGGAGTTGCATAGTTGATGTAATTGACAAAAGTTGTCTACCTATTTATTTATATATAGTTTGTTGTGTCACCACAAGGCTATATACATTTGAAATGGGATCCTTATTCTCTACTAGCAAATCTTTAATTAGATTTTCATTTAACTATATAAGTGAGGTAATATAGTTTGAAGAAAATAGTGGGAGATACCAATTTAAAACAAGACCTAATTTATTTTGGTAATTAATAATAGAATGTATGTTAAAATGTTGTTAATTACAAATTCATTTCTGAAATTTTACAATGTCTAAAATTAATATCAACTGCGAAGCATATTAGATGCTAAATTAATCGTAATCAATTAAGCGGATTGGTTAAGGAATTTGAGAATAGTTCTCATAGGTGAAAAGCTATCTTATGTCCTTAATATCGCATATCCCGCAATGGTTGCAGAATAATGCCTCGAGGAAGAGATTGCTACTTTTAGAAAGTGGCAAGATGATGCCTGATTGGCTCAATGCATCATGCTCGCATCCATGAGTAACAAGCTTCAAACGTCACACTGAAACTATGGATACTTCTACTATACTCCCGCACGCCAAGTAGTTGATGGTGAGGAAAGTAGGACCGATAGATATCGGATATCTAAGGAGCTCTTCCGATCTAGAATGGCCGGTGGCACTATATAATGCATGAGATAAAAAGTTCTTAACATAATCAATTTGATTGATCAATTAGACAACGAGTTTTGTCATGGATGGAGAGTTGAGCTAAGATTTGATCTTGCACTCACTTCGGGACTCCTTTCACAATTGTTGTGAATTTTTCATATGAACAAGCTAGATATCAGCCTCGCTGATTTGCTTAACATATTGAAAAATTGTTGAGAGTCACTTTCCAACCAAGAAAGATAAAGTCTTACTGGTAGGGGCCAAAGGATCTTACAAAAGAAGAACGATTCAAAGAAGGTATATAGAAAAAAAAAAAACAAAGGATAATAAGAACAAAAGCGTCACGGATAAGAAAGGAGTTTGCTTCCACCGCAATAAGCCGTGACCTTTGAAAAGAAAGCTGCGAGAAGCATCTTGCGCAGAGGCTAACCAAAGAAGCTTAGTGAAGTTTCGATTTATAATACGATTTTTTTTGTTCATGATTGAAATAAATTTTTCTTTAAGTCAAGGTTCTACTTGGGTATTGGATACCGACTTTGGTTATCATAAATATAGATTTATGAAGGACCAAGCGAAGTAGAAAGCTAAACAAATATAAGTAATCCTATGTGTGGAAAATGAAGCAATGGTTCTTTGCATTAGCTATAGAAACTTATAGTTTAGATCTTTTACGGAAAATCTATTAAGTCGATAAGTTGTTATTGTATTCCAGTTCTTGTTAAAATATTATTTCCATTTTATTGTTGGACAATGAAATCTTTGGTATTATAATTAAGAACAATTGTTGTTCTATTTATAATAATAATGTTTTGTATAGAACTGGAATATTACTTAATAAATTTTGTATACTTGACTTACATGAAAATAATTTTGCATATTGAACAAATTAGTATAAGAAAAGGAGATGATCATTCAAAGAGTTGAATGTGTGTATTTGCTAAAATACAAGTGTGAATTATTTGAAAGGTTCAAAGAATTCAGAAGTGAAACAAATTGACAATGTATTAAGATTCTTTGATTAGATCAAGGAATAAATACTTGTGAAATAAGTTTCTAGATCATCTCAAATGGTTTTCTCATAATGGACGCCTCTCGATACATAATAATTGATTGATGTATCTGAAAGGAAAAATCGTACCTTGTTGGACATGGTACGGTCCATAATTATTTTACCGACATTCCAGTATCCTTCTAGGATCATGTCCTAGAAATGGCTGCATATCTACGAAAAGGTAACCTCAAAATCCATTTCAAGACTCCATAAAAGTTATGGACAGGGAGGATTCCTAATCTTAAGTATGTTAAGAAAAGGGGTTGTCCAACTTATGTGAAAAGGTTTCAAAAGGATAAGCTTGGGACAAGATTTGACATGTACAGATTGTGGGACATCCTAAAGTAAGTTTAGGGTATATGTTCTATGATCCTACTTAGCAAAAGGTGTTTATTGCGAAACACCCTTCCTTCTAAGATAAAGGTGTTTATCATTAAAAGGGGCTAGTGGGAGGATAATAGATCTTGAAGAGTTCAAGAACCACAAAACACTATAAGTCAAATAAGAGGAACCTGTAGATGAACCAATTGTACCAAAACCGAATCGTAAATCTGGAATAGTACCGAGGATACCTGGGAGGTATGGATTCATCATAGATGATGATGATGAGGTACGCATCATAGAAGATGATGATCCAGAGTTACATACGATGAGGTAAGAGTTCTAGTGTGTACAAAAGGGACAGTGGGAGCGCCGTGACATTCCTAATATTATATGTTGATATACTACGGATAAGGAATGACATACTAATGCTACAATCAGTAATGATAAAGTTCTCTAAACATTCCTCCATGAATGGTTTGGGAAGAGTATCTTAATTGGGGATAAATCTATATAGATAGATACAACAGGATGCTCGACTTAACCCAAGGAACGTATATTCATTTGATGCTAAAGTCGTTTAGCATGGCAAACTCCAAGAGATTTCTCATGTCGATGAGTTATGGAGTGTATCTCTCTTAATAGTCCCCACGGACTCCTAAAAAAGAGAGATCACATGAGTAACTATATCATGTATGCAATGAAATATACGAGACCGATGTTGATCGATCATATATTCGGAGAAGTTCAACGTGAGTCGTTGAAAAACATCTTAAAGTGCTTAACCGAGCACTAAGGATGTGATCATATTCATGGTGGGTCTAAATTAAAACTAGAGGGCTTAACAGACTCAAGTTTTTCAGAGACGAGACCAAGATGACGTAAAATCCACTTTTAGGTAAAGCGTTATCTTGGACGGTTAGTGCGTTGAATTGGAAAGGTTCCAAATAGTAAAAAGAGTTCTTTGGTTTAGTGATAAAGACAAAGTATATAGCTATAAATGAAGTCGCAAGTTGATTGTTTGGATTAAAAGTTCATTCTGTAACTAGGAATAGTTCTAAGTCTCATCTTGGATCTAAACATGTGTTGTGGCACTTTCATTTGATTATTAGAATCATTGAAAGATGGGAAATCACTATAGAGATAGTGGACTCTCATGAACAACATTACATATCCATTAACTAAAGCTTATCCAATGCAGGATAATCGTCACTTAGAGAAGAAGAGTATAAGATACCATGACGATTGGCTTTAGTGCAAGTGGGAGATTGAAAGTAGTATGCACACAAGCCAATCATGTTTGATGATAAAGCATATACTTTGTAACAATCTTATTCATTTATTAATAAAAAGTATTAATTTATTAAAGGCTTTTAATTATCTACATGATGCTGTTTTATAATATTTGATAAACCCATAGTTTTAAGCAACGCTTTTAGAATAATGATGATGATCATTCTAATGAGATCTAAATTCTTAAAAAGCTTAAAACTAAAATAGTTCCCAATCATTGGATTACTAAATTGGGGATTAGTGAATCGGGATAGATTGGTACATACGTTGCTTGCTCATTGGATGAGGATGATTGATCTCATGATCATTTGTGTGGAGACACTAAAGCAAGTATGTAGGTGCTTATTAGAGAATAAGTTCACTTTGAAGCATTGGCTCGCTAAGGAATACCTAATGGAGTTTTATTTGCCTATCAATAGGAATTCTGTAGTGATAGTAAGACAAGTAATCCTTGGACTTGAGATCATCATAGTATCTTGTGTATGATGAGTTATACTTTGACTTATTCCTTAAGACCCTTAGGGTATATCAAAGGTATGCTTGGGTATAATAAGTTATACATGGAGATAATGTATGATCAATAAAGAATCTACCACTTCTAATAAAAGAAGAGAAATGTCCTATGTGATTCGATAAATGACAACCCAAAGAGTCCTTGGTTAAGGCGAGAATGAAATTAGAAAGGAGTTTCTAATTTGCATTATTTGAGTTGTGCATTTAATAGTCGAAATACATATAATTAAATAAAATAAGACTTGACGGTAATTCCATGTCTTATATTTAATTGGGACATTGTATGGTGGAAGGATTGAATTGTCACGGAAGAACTATTTACTCAAAGGTTCTTTAATGATTAATGTTGAAATCTATATTATCCGGAAAGTCGTTGATCGCTAGGAGGCTTATCCCTATCAGTAGAATAAATATTATTTATTTAAATAAATTAATTGTTTAATTTATTTATTTAAATAAGATTAGAATTGTTCTAATTGATTTATTCACAATGGGTTTAATATGGAAAACCTAAAGGGTCACACCATAAAAGGAAGAATAATTATTTAAGAAGTTAATGGCATAATCGTAATAATATGTTATGTATATTTAATTTAATCTATGGTGATAGAATAAATTAAATAGCTTAATATTTATTATTTAATATTTTGAAATATTAAATATAAATTAATAAGAGAGTCTTATTAATATTATTATAATTATTATTATTTTAATTTCTAAAAGAGTTTAGGAATTAATTTAATATAAGTACTCTCATTTATTCCTAATTGGATTAGGAAGAAAAATTAGTTAAAGGAGTTTTAATTAATTATCCCTAATAAGATTAGGGAGCTTAATTAATTAAAAGAATTTAATTAATTAAATAAAACCCAATTCCTTAATTGTTAAGGTGGGTTGCCCACATCTATTAATAAGAGGAGTCTTATTATGGGTGTATGGGTTGTTGACTTTTTCAACATACGACATAATTCCAATTGTTGGGAGAGTACACCCTTTCTATAGAGATAGAAAAACTAGGGTTTAGCCAACCACCCACCTTCTTGAATTTTCTTCTTTCTTGGTGGATCACCTCTAGAGGCCAAACATTTGGGTGGCTAACGTTGATCAAAGGAAGGAACCAAACCCGGTGGATTCAAGTTGAACGCGAAAAGGATTGGAGGTGAACTTGTACCTGAGGAAGCTCGATCTTCAAGGGTATGATTTTATTCTTTATCTTTTCGTTTAATTAATAATTATGCATAAAGGGTGATCCGGGTATATGGTTTGTAAATTTTTAAACTCTGATTTTACACGCTTCCGCATTAATTTTGCAATTTGATTGCTTTCATGAATATTACAAACCTAACACAAACCTCTTCTTGACAGAACTTCTAGATATTGTAAATATTGCAATTTAATAATATGAATAACTTTGTCGTCTCAATTATTGATTTAATAATAAATAAAATATTATGCAAATGATACTGTGACAATAATCGAATCAATAATATGAGAGATATGATGCAGCAATTACTGTAGCAATAATTGAGAATAACTGAGTGACTTCTTACGTAAGCATCAATAATCAATACCGTGTGCTACTATGCAACCAGCAGCGCCAGACATCGTATTTCTTTACTAAGGGTAGTTCAACAGTTTTAATAGTAACACTTTGTCGTTATTTTTATAAAATGATAATTCTGTCATTTTTTAACTACGACAATACTTCTGTTGTGGGGTCCACCAATGATTGTGTCGTCGTAGAGATATTCCCTGACAAAAAGAATATTCTCCAACCAAACGAATATTTTATAACAACTTGCATACTTTGCAAAATTTATAAATATTACCCACAACTATAACATTATATCAAATCCACACCATAAAATTCAAAAATTCGAAAAATTTAAATCTTTATTCATAAAATTTGGGGTCTCACAATCTCCCCTCCTTATAAAATTTGATCTTCAATCCGCATCGTTTATTCTCCTTTTTGCACGTCAATCAAAGTTCTACCCGTTGCTAAAAATGGTCGCCCAAGAATTATTGGAATTTTGCTGTCCACTTCACAATCCAGGATAAAAAAAGTCTTCAGGGAAAATAAATTTATCCACTTTAACTAAAACATCCTCAACAATACCTCGTGGATATGTAACCGATCTATCCGCCAACCGCAAACCCGATATTTGTTGGTCATGAGCTCAAGTCCAAATGGTCAGTAGGCAGATAATGGCATCAAATTTATCATCGGCCCCAAATCACACAATGCTCAACCCAAACCGATTTCCAATTTCACATGGAATATTAAAGCTACAGGTCCTTAAGCTTGGTGGTAATTTATTACGAATGATCGTATTTGCATTCTTTGATCAATGCCACTATTTTGAACTCACCCAATTTCTCTTCTTTGACAAAACCTCCTTCATAAACTTGGCGTAACTCAAAGATTTGTTCCAAGGCTTTTAAAGGGATGTTGATATGCTGACTTTTGAAGATATCCAAGAATCGTGGCGCTTATCCAACTTGGCTTTTCGAAACCTCTGTGGATACGGTATGGGAGGCATTGTCTTTGGTTGGTTAGGTTCTTCTCGCTCTAAGGTTTCATCTTGACATTTTCGGTGTTCACAACTTCTTCAATTTCAATTGATGCCTTGTCCTTTTTTCCCCATCCTTGTTGTCTCTTGCAATTCCTTTCCACTTCAGAGATTACTGACCTTTACAATGCTCAACTCGCCGGGCTTTTCTCTCAGATCGCTCGAAAGTGTTCCAAGTGGCTCTGCTATTATTAGGTCATGTGCTATCCGTCCCACTTGATTTTCCAGATTCTTAATCGACGCACCTTGGCTTTTCATATTCAGCTCTAGTTGATTCAATGCTTTATCTTGTTCCTCGTTTTTTTTCTCAGACGCTTTAATAAATCTCTCCAAGGTTTCTTCCAAACTTGATTTCCTCTCTGGTTGTTGTTGAGTCTGATTTTGAAATCCGGACGTGTTTTGTTGTCTCAGCGCTTGAGCTTGATTGTTACTCCATGAAAACCCCAGATAATTTCTCCAACCTGGATTATATGCGTTTTGATTCGGGTAGGGTTGGGTAGATCGACTATAGCTCCCTACGAACTGAGCTGCTTCAGAATTTATGGCACATTGATCCGTAGCATGACCCCCAGCACATAGTTCACAAACCATTGCTACCTGATGTGTGGATTGTGGACGCCATGCTTCCATTTGCTTAGCCATTGCGACCACTTGTGTTGTTAATGCTATCATCGCATCTACGTCATACTTGCCCGGTGTTTTCGGAGGATTAGACCTAGTAATGGGCCACTGATAGTTGTTGGTGGCCATTATCTTTAACAGCTAATATGCCTCATCAAAACTCTTAGACATGATCGCTCCCCCTGCTGCTGCATCAATACTGGCCCTTGGGATGCGTGCAACCCATCATAAAATATCCCTAACTGCATCCACTGCAGAATTCCGTGGTGTGGGCACTTACGGAGCATATCCTTAAACCTTTCTCACGCCTCATATAACGATTCTGAATCAAATTGTGCGAAAGTGTGAATATCGTTTCGTAGTTTTGCCGACTTCGTTGGTGGGAAAAACTTAGATAGAAATTTTTGAGCTAAGTCGTCACAAGTAGTGATTGAGCCAGGAGGCAAAGAGTTTATCCAACTTCGCGCTTTTATCTTTCAAGGTAAACGGGAACATCCTCAACCTTGTAGCATCTTCCGATACATTGTTGAATTTGAAGGTGTCGCAAACTTCCAAGAAACTTAAGATATGCTCATTCGGATCATCTATCGAACTACCCCCAAACTGACATGTATTCTGAAGCATCTGAATTGTTCCTGGTTTAATCTCAAAACTGTTTGCATTGATCTCCGGCCTCCTAATACTCGACTGTATATCCGTGACATTCAGCATGGCATAATCCCTAAGTGATTTCTGGTTGTTCCCTGCCATGTTCGCTGGAATTTCTTGTTCTGCCAATTCTTCTTCCACAGGTGACTCCGCATTATTCAAACGCAATTTCTGGAACTTCCTTTCAATATCGTCCGTGTAAAGAAAAAGTTCCTTTTTCGCCCTTGATCTAGTGTGCATACACTCGCAAAGAATTCCTGCAAATGCAAGAAAAAAAATAAGTAACGTTTAAATTAAGACCGAATTGATTATAACTAATATGGAATTAATACTAATAAAGAAATCCCCGGCAACGGCGCCAAAAACTTGTTGGTTGATTTCACAATCAAAGCAAACGTGCAAGTATATACACGGTTAACAAGTAATAGAGTGATAAGATAGAGTGTCGATCCCACAGAGAATTCTAATTAATAAATTCCAACTACTAGCACTATATCAATTCAATTTTATTTAAACAACCAATAATTGTGATTTTTCAAATTAAGAAAATTAAATTAAGCAACTAAAAGAAATTAATCTAAAAGAAAGCAAGTACGCCAAACTAAGATTTGATTGAATTCAGATAAATAAGGATTAAGACTCCAATATCCCCAATTATGAACTATAAATCAATTATCCAATTATCCCAATTATTATGTCTACTGAATTGTTAACAGAAATTCACAAATGCCAAAAGTCTTTTTCCAAGTGAGCAATTGCCTTCTATTTAACCCAGATTAATTTTGCTATATTCCTATGCAAAACAATTGAATTAAACTCGTTACAATCCCAATTCCTTATGTGTTACATGCGGCAAATAGATATTTCCATTCTATTCACAAACCTAATTATTCACTGTGCAAATAACTAAGTCACATGTCACCATGCCCAGTTCTAACCCTAGAATTCCTCTTTCAATTTCTTCTAGAGTAACAAGGTAATTATTGGCCAGATAATTAATCATTCAGCACAAAGCAAGATGAACAATTCACTTCAACATAAATAATTGGAATAAATCAAATAATTAATTCATAATCATAAAAGGTTCAATTGGAATCTTAATTAAAGAAATTAGTTCATAACGAAAATTAAAACAAACAATATTTGAAAAATCATCCTTAATGAATTACACAAATTAAAGAATGAAGAAGAAGAAGAGAAAAGCTCCAAGTAAATTCTTCCAATTCTCCTTTAGCTCCTTGATCAGCCTCCAATTGTGTAGAATAGTCCCCTAATTTATTGTAAATAAACCTTATATACTTCCCATTTTGTTCCACAATCCAATTCCAACTCAATTTTTGTCACATAACCACCTCTTTAAAGTTTTTAATGCAAGTCAACGTCCAGTCAATGCGCGCCTTGGTCAACCAAATTTTTGACCAAGCGCCCCGGCGCTGGGATTAGTATTATATTGATCGCCCCGACGCTAGGGTGCAGAAAATTCCAACTATGCCCCTTTTCAGCTCAATTGCTCCCAAACGTTCCTACAGCTCACAAACCTGCAACAACACAACTAAACACAGTAAAACGAATCTAAATACTTTGAGAATACAATAAATTAATCCCAAATATATCCAAGTCATGAGTATATTACCCAATCATCAAATATCCCCAAACTTAAATCATTTCTTGTCCTCAAGCAACAAAGCACAAGACACAACAATACGAAAAACTAAACACCATGCAAATGCAAACTATCTAAATGATCTTAATTCCAGCCATTCAATAGCACACAAATATTCATAGTCCTCAGAAAAATCATAAAAACATGCTAATACATCATGTTACTGCAGTTCAATAATATCCCAACTATCAATGAATCTAAATCTGTTATTACTGATATTGTGAGTGTGTGTTCAACAACCATGCTAACTAACGATGAGCGACAAAATCGAAAAGATAATAAATTTCTTAATAGGCATCATACAGTTTCAACTCAAGAACTCATCAAATAAACTAGATTCAACTAAAATTAAACAATCACTAAAGTCCAGGGGTCAAAATAGAATACTTATGCTTTTTTTTAAATACGGGGGCTTTTTGCACTTTTCCCGCTTTATTATTATTTTTTTATATATTTTTTTCTCATGACTATGCATTGTCTTATTCCCTTAGGCTTTTCAGTGCTACCTTAACTAGCTTTCGACCAACGACTACAAAGCCATTAAGACCTTAGGGCGCTAGGTGTAGAGACAATCCCCTCGGGTTTACTTACTCAAGTAACAAAGGCCACAAAACTAGACAAGCATGCCACGGTGTTTATTCTTTTTTTTTCAAAGCTTATATATTCCAAATATTTTTCCCCCAAACTTGATTTCATATCTAAATTCAGTCTTCACTAGCTATTTAAATTGTTCCTTAATTTCACTAGCATTCATCCTTTAGAACTCTATTATCTATCCATTTAAACTATCATAGCCAACATGGTCATTTTTCAAAACGTGCTATCCTTATAATATCAGTGTCAAACAGATGAAGATTTAAATCATATCAAGAAAATCATATCACTAGCTTAACAATCCTTACTAGCCTTATTCATGCAATTTTAAGTTCATCATTGGCCCCAAACATACATACTATCAAAAGCTGGAATTAACATGCAATCCTAAATGCAACATTTAATCACAATAATAAAGATCCAACATACCATCTAATAATGCAAATAAAAATAAACTACCCCCAAACTTATCTAGAGTAATGTCCTCATGCGAAAAATACAGCAAAAATAAAATAGAGGACTTCCTTGACGAGCTTATGCCTCGGGTGGAGCATCATCATCCTCGCTTATCTCTACAGAGTGCGAAGGAAACACCGGAAGAATTAGAAGCAAGAGGGAATCGATTGAGATTAACACCGGAGGAAGCCAGGCGTTCATAGCATTACGAGAAACGCAAATTGGTCAACCAAGTACTTATAGATCACATCTTGGCATTCAGACAGGCAGACTTTTGGGCTTCGAGATTGTAGAACCATCCGTCTATCTCGCGCTGAACCGCTTCCGGAACCACACCACGATGAGCTGCTAACGAAGGACCATAAGTAGGTGGAGCCTGAGGTGGTGGAGCTTGAGAAGCTTCGACTTGGGGAATTATGAAACCCAATCCCCTAGGGTGATTTGCCCCACGTGTCCACACTTTATACCTACTTATCAACTTGTGGTCCAAAACTGGCATGGGTGTTTGAATCATCTCATCGGATTTCCATTTTACCCCAAACTTAGCACATAATATGCAAATGAGGGACGGATGGGGTAAGCCGCCTGTGGTCCCTCCTCGTGATGCTCGGAGGATGGACTGCTGGATAAGGTGGCCGACATCAATTTTGAATCCTTTAATGATTGAGTATAAAAGCATCGCTCGTTCCCTGGTGACATGACTCACATGGGTGCATGATATGAGTTTGGCACAGATAAAAGCGTACCATGCCTTTCCATATAAACTGAGGTTAGAGAGTGGAAAGGTCATTCTACCACGCTCATGCACTGTCCATGTGGTGCCCGATTGACAAAGTTCGCGAATTTTCTTTTCATAGTCCGGTCCGTCACTCACAAGGCTAGCATACTCATTGTGCAGTCCCTCTAGTGGTAGTTGATAGCACCCGTTAATGTCTTCTTTGCCAATTTCAACTGTTTTGCCCCTCACAAAGACCCCATAATGGAAATGTTCGGGCACGTTGGCGTAGAACTCTTTAACTACTGCAATGACTGCTGGGTCTGGTTGTTCGGTCAGTGTGAACCAATTCTGCTCTGCTATCATGACTGCCATTTCTCCGTCCTTTGTTTGATCGGGTCTCAAACCACGTTCTAGGACTAATGAGCAAGTAACCATGCGGTTATAGCGTTCTTGAGCCGCGGCACTGACAAAACGCCGGCTATCAAATTTTGGAGGTGGAGTTGACGCGGTCCCTGAACCTTCACCACATTGACGCTTGGAAGCCATGTATAAAATTCTGCACGTAGAGACATACACATGTATTAGAATCGGACAGAATTCTAACTAGGATAACCGCATTCATGATAACACCACCAAACTTCAAAATATATGGGTACGTTGAGTATATTGTTGGGAGTGTGGCGTGACACACAATAGCATGAAACTACACAACTATACCGGTTAGATTCATGTATTCTTCAACTTTTATAATTGGCAAAAGCAACAAGAGATATGCCCAAAATATTTGTTATGTAAAGCAAGAGGAACCATGTATGCATCAATACAGTGTAATTCTCCCCACTATAGTTATGAATATGTGCGACAGTAGATTTATACTATTGTGGTGGCGAGATGGTCCATAAATACAGTGCATGGACATGGTGATATGTGTGAATGCGAACATGATCATTGACTCAGGCAAATTATCAAACACCTTATAGGCAACTGATAAATTGCTTGAAACCACCCCTAATTTCCTATCCATTCAAAACCTTTCGCATGCACTTATCATCTATTCATGAACTCCCCTTCAACAGTGGAACCCCGTCAACCGGTGTGGCATATATATGCCATATGTGAATTTCAACATCAAAAGACTGAAGATTTGCACGATAGATGAAGAGAAAGTAAATCAAATTGACAGGTAATTTACCATCCTTGCACGTAAAAGATGTGGATTCACGCAAATTTTAATGTAATTTGGTACATACCTGTGAACTGGTGATAGTAGATGAACAGTGCTTCGATAATTGGAGTCCCAAATAGAGATGTGCACTGGTGTTAGATAGTATGATATATATATATATATATATATATAGAAGTTGGAAAGAAGTTACCATCTAAACGTTGGTGGGTGTAGTGGTGGAGACGTGAGGGAGTTGGACGGTTTTCACTTGAAAGCCGAGTAGTTGCACTAAAGTAAGAGTCTGAGTTGATACTCTAGTGGCGGGCATTATGAGTAGTCTACGATCATTGGGCAACCGACCTTTGTCCGTTAGTATAGTACAAAGACCGGCTATGTAATATGTAATATGGTATTCGTAGGCGGTATGGCCAGAGTGCGATGTCTCGAGGTCGAGTGCTATGGCAAGGTAACATGGAACATGTAGTGTTGAGCGTCGCTGGTATTTGCTGACCCGTAACTTCAAGAACTCCAATGGCCACGGGCGCTCTATTGAGACTCATGACAACATGGGGCCCTCTATTGAGGGTTCATGCCCTGTATAGGTCCTGCACACATGGGAAATTTGTGACTTAATCTACCAAATTGTTTACTAGAAATACTAAAGGACTAAAATAAGTAAATAATATGAAACTAAAATGAATAAAATAAAAACTTAATGGGTTGCCTCCCAATAAGCGCTTGGTTTATAGTCGTCAGCCCGACTTTTCCGTTGTGCTCAATTGTTCACTGGTTCGGCGAGGTACATGGCCGTAGTTTGACGGTCAATAGGTCCACTCCAATAATGTTTCAGACGTTGACCGTTAACCTTGAATGTACGCTTTGAATTCAGTTCCTCAACCTCAATGTTTCCGTGTGGTGCGATAGATACAACCTTGAAAGGTCCCGACCAATGAGATTTCAGTTTACGAGGGAATAAACGCAATCGAGAGTTGAAAAGCAAGACTTGTTGGCCCGGTTCAAATGTCCGATCAAGAATTTTCTTATCATGCCAAGCTTTGACTTTCTCCTTGTAAAGTTTTGCGTTCTCATAGGCATTAAACCGGAATTCGTCCATCTCATTCAATTGTAGTAATCTTTTCTCACCCACTGCTTGTAAATCGAAGTTAAGTTTACGAATGGCCCAATGTGCACTGTGTTCTAATTCGATTGGGAGATGACACGCCTTTCCGTAGACCATTCGATAAGGTGACATGCCGATCAGAGTCTTATATGCTGTTCGATATGCCCATAGAGCATCGTCAAGACACAAAGACCAATCTTTTCGTGACGGATTGACCACCTTTTCCAGAATTCGCTTGACCACCCTATTCGAGACCTCCGCTTGACCATTGGTTTGGGGATGATATGCGGCAGCAATTTTATGACGAACCCCATACTTTACAAGCAATTTTGTGAACTGTTTATTACAGAAGTGAGTTCCCTCATCACTTATTATTGCCCTCGGCGTCCCAAATCGTGTGAAGATGTTTTTCTTTAAGAATCAGAGGACAACGTTGGCATCATTCGTGGGTAAAGCTGCGGCTTCTACCCATTTGGAAACATAATCGACCGCTAACAAAATGTACTGATTATTGAAAGATGATGGGAAAGGTCCCATAAAATCGATTCCCCATACGTCGAATAGTTCTACCTCCAAAATTGAGTTGAGTGGCATTTCATTGCGCTTGGAGATATTACCTACGCGTTGGCATCGATCACACTTCAGCACAAAGAGGTAAGCATCCTTGAATAGTGAAGGCCAGAAAAATCCCGATTGTAACACTTTGGTTGCTGTTCGATCACCGGAATAATGGCCTCCATAATCTGATGAGTGGCAATGACCCAGTATGTTGTCCATCTCTTCATGTGGCACACAACCTCTAATCATTTGATTTGCACAGGCCTTAAATAGAAATGGTTCATTCCAATAATATTGCTTCACGTCATGGAGGAACTTCTTACATTGCTGTGAGTTCAAATACGGTGGTAATACCTTAGCAACCGCGTAATTCACATAATCAGCATACCAAGGCAGTATTGTGGTTACTCAGAGAAGTTGTTCATCCAGAAATTTCTCATTGATCATTATGTTGTCTTTATTCTGCACCTCCACGTTTTCCAACCGAGAAAGATGATCCGCCACCTGATTTTCGGTACCTTTTCTATCCCGGATCTCCAAATCAAATTCTTGCAGCAACAATACCCACCGTATTAACCGCGGTTTAGCGTCCTTCTTCTCAATCAGATATTTGATGGCAGAATGATCCGTGTAGACAATTACCTTGGTCCCAATCAGATATGCTCTGAATTTATCGAAGGCAAACACAACTGCAAGTAATTCTTTCTTGGTGGTTGTGTAATTCAATTGAGCATCTGTCAACGTCTTGCTGGAGTAGTAGATGGTGTGAAAAATCTTGTCGTGACGTTGTCCCAACACTGCACCAATTGCGTAGTCACTGGCGTCGCACATTAATTCGAACGGTAAAGACCAATCGGGCGCCACAATAATTAGAGCAGAGACTAACTTCTTCTTTAAGACCTCAAATGCCTCAATTCATGACTGATCCATCTTGAAAGGCACGTCTTTCTCCAACAGGGGGCATAAGGGTTTTGATATTTTTGAAAAATCTTTAATGAAGCGTCTATAGAAACCCGCATGTCCCAAGAAGCTCCGGATTCCCTTCGCAGATGATGGAGGAGGTAATTTCTCAATTGTCTCAATCTTCGCTTTGTCAACCTCTAACCCTACTGTAGAAACCTTATGCCCCAAAATAATCCCTTCTTTCACCATAAAATGACATTTTTCCCAGTTAAGAACCAAATTAGCCTCCACGCATCGCTTCAACACTAAAATCAGATTTTTCAAACATAAATCAAGGCTATCACCGAACACAGAAAAGTCATCAATAAATACCTCCAAATTCTGCTCTACCATGTCGGAGAAGATGGCCATCATGCACTGTTGAAAGGTTGTCGGTGCATTACATAACCCAAAAGACATACGCCGGAATGCAAACGTACCATAGGGGCATGTGAATGTAGTTTTCTCTTGATCCTCCGGTGCTATGGCAATTTGATTATACCCAGAGTACCCATCCAAAAGACAGTAGAACTGATGTCCCGCTAGCCTATCCAGCATCTGATCAATGAACGGCAAAGGGAAGTGATCCTTGCGTGTGGCTTTGTTCAGCTTGTGGTAGTCCATACACACTCTCCATCTTGTAACTGTTCTAGTAGGGATGAGTTCATTAGCTTCATTCTTCACCACTGTCATTCCCCCTTTCTTTGGTACGCACTGTACAGGACTCACCCATGAACTGTCCGAGATTGGGTAAATAATGCCGGCATCTAACCATTTTATGATCTCCTTTTTCACTACATCCTTCATAATGGGGTTTAGCCTTCTTTGCATCTCAATGGTTGGTTTTGCCCCCTCTTCCATTAAAATTTTGTGCATACAATAAGATGGACTAATACCCCGAATATCCGCTATGGTCCACCCAATTGTTTTTTTGAACTCACGCAGAACCCGTAACAGTTTCTCCTTTTGTGTGTCAGTTAACTCTGTTGAAACAATAACTGGTAGGGTGGCATCTTTTCCCAAGTAAGCATACTACAGATGAGAGGGTAGTGGCTTTAATTCCAACACCGGTGGCTCTTCTATCGAAGGCTTGAACTTTTTACCTTCCGTTTCGGGCCTATCAAGGGTGTCGAATGATTGATAGCTTTTCCGGAAAACAGATGATGTATCTAACCATTTGACATACTCCACGTCATCTTCAATGCCGCAATTGTCTGTCCCAAGAAAAATAGATTCAAGCGGGTCCTCCGAATAATTTCCACTGAACTTGTGATTAACTAATTCCTCCATGATATCAACCTGCAAACATTCACCTTTTTCTTTCGGATAAGACATTGACTTAAAAACGTTAAAGGTGACCTGTTGATCTTCAACCCGCATCATCAATTCTCCTTTTTGCACGTCAATCAAAGTTCTACCCGTTGCTAAAAATGGTCACCCAAGAATTATTGGAATTTCGCTGTCCACTTCACAATCCAGGATAAAGAATTTCGCAGGGAAAATGAATTTATCCACTTTAACTAAAACATCCTCAACAATACCTCGTGGATATGTAACCGATCTATCCGCCAACTGCAAACTGATATTTGTCGGTCCACGAGCACTGAAGTCCAAATGGTCGTGAGCGGATAATGGCATCAAATTTATACTGGCCCCCAAATCACACAATACTCAACCCGAAAACTGATTTCCAATTTCACATGGAATATTAAAGCTACGAGTCCTTAAAGCGGTGGTAATTTATTACGAATGATCATATTTGCATTCTTGATCAATGCCACTGTTTTGAACTCACCCAATTTCCTCTTGCTTGACAAAACCTCCTTCATAAACTTGGCGTAACTCGACATTTATTCCAAGGCTTCGACAAAGGGGATGTTGATATGCAGCTTTTTGAAGATATCCAAGAATCGTGAAAACTGCTTATCCAACTTGGCATTCTGAAACCTCTGTGGATACGGTATGGGAGGCATTATGCTGGTTGGTTCCGGTTCTTTCTGCTCTAAGGTTTCATCTTGACGTTTTCCGGTGTCCACAACTTCCTCAATTTCAATTGATGCCTTGTCCCTTTTTTCCCCATCCTTGATTGTCTCTTGTAATTCCTTTCCACTTCGTAGAGTTACAGCCTTACAATGCTCAACTCTGCCCGGCTTTTTCTCTGTATCGCTCGAAAGTGTTCCAAGTGGTCGGTTATTCAGTGCATGTGCTATCTGTCCCACTTGATTTTCCAGATTCTTAATTGATGCACCTTGGCTTTTTATATTCAGCTCTAGTTGATTCAATGCTTTATCTTGTTCCTCGTTCTTTTTCTCAGACGCTTTAATAAATCTCTCCAAGGTTTCTTCCAAACTTGATTTCCTCTCTGGTTGTTGTTGAGTCTGATTTTGAAATCCGAACGTGTTTTGTTGTCTCGGCACTTGAGCTTGATTGTTACCCCTTAAAAACCCCGGATGATTTCTCCAACCCGGATTATATGCGTTTTGATTCGGGTAGGGTTGGGTAGATCGACTATAACTCCCTACGAACTGAGCTGCTTTAAAATTTATGGCAGATTGATCCGTAGCATGACCCCCAGCACATAGTTCACAAACCATTGCTACCTGCTGTGTGGATTGTGGATGCCATGCTTCCATTTGCTTAGCCATTGTGGCCACTTGTGCTGTTAATGCTGTCATCGCATCTACGTCATACTTGCCCGGTGTTTTCGGAGGATTAGACCTAGTCATGGGCCACTGATAGTTATTGGTGGCCATTATCTCTAACAGCTGATATGCCTCATCAAAACTCTTAGACATGATCGCTCCCCCTGCTGCTGCATCAATACTGGCCCTTGTGGATGCGTGTAAACCATCACAAAATATCCCTAACTGCATCCACTTCGGAATTCCGTGGTGTGGGCACTTACGGAGCATATCCTTAAACCTTTCCCACGCCTCATATAATGATTCTGAATCAAATTGTGCGAAAGCGTGAATATCGTTCCGTAGTTTTGCCGACTTCGCTGGTGGGAAAAACTTAGCTAGAAATTTTTGAGCTAAGTTGTCCCAAGTGGTGATTGAGCCAGGAGGCAAAGAGTGTATCCAACTTCGCACTTTATCTTTCAAGGTAAACGGGAACATCCTCAACCTTGTAGCATATTCCGATACGTTGTTGAATTTGAAGGTGTCGCAAACTTCCAAGAAACTTAAGATATGCTCATTCGGATCATCTATCGAACTACCCCCAAACTGACATGTATTCTGAAGCATCTGAATTTTTCCCGGTTTAATCTCAAAACTGTTTGCATTGATCGTCGGCCTCCTAATACTCGACTATATATCCGTGACATTCGGCATGGCATAATCCCTAAGTGATTTCTGGTCGTTCCCTGCCATGTTCGCTGGAATTTCTTGTTCTGCCAGTTCTTCTTCCATAGGTGACTCCGCACTATTCAAACGCAATTTCTGGAACTTCCTTTCAATATCGTCCGTGTAAGGAAAAAGTTCCTTTTTCGCCCTTGATCTAGTGTGCACACTCGCGAAGAATTCCTACAAATGCAAGAAGAACAATAAGTAACGTTTAAATTAAGACCGAATTGATTATAACTAATATGAAATTAATACTAATAAAGAAATCCCCGGCAACGGCGCCAAAAACTTGTTGGTTGATTTCACAATCAAAGCAAACATGCAAGTATACACGGTCAACAAGTAATAGAGTGATAAGATAGAGTGTCGATCCCACAGAGAATTCTAATTAATAAATTCCAACTACTAGCACTATATCAATTCAATTTTATTTAAACAACCAATAATTGTGATTTTTCAAATAAAAAAAATTAAATTAAGCAACTAAAATAAATTAATATAAAAGAAAGCAAGTACGCCAAACTAAGATTTGATTGAATTCAGATAAATAAGGATTAAGACTCCAATATCCCCAATTATGAACTATAAATCAATTATCCAATTATCCCAATTATTATGTCTACTGAATTGTTAACAAGAATTCACAAATACCAAAAGTCCTTTTCCAAGTGAGCAATTGCCTTCTATTTAACCCAGATTAATTTTACTATATTCCTATGCAAAATAATTGAATTAAACTCGTTACAATCCCAATTCCTTATGTGTTACATGCGGCAAATAGATATTTCCATTCTATTCACAAACCTAATTATTCACTGTGCAAATAACTAAGTCACATGTCACCATTCCCAGTTCTAACCCTAGAATTCCTCTTTCAATTCCTTCTAGAGTAACAAGGTAATTATTGGCTAGATAATTAATCATTCAGCACAAAGCAAGATGAACAATTCACTTCAACATAAATAATTTGAATAAATCAAATAATTAATTCATAATCATAAAAGGTTCAATTGGAATCTTAATTAAAGAAATTAGTTCATAACGAAAATTAAAACCAACAATATTTGAAAAATCATCCTTAATGAATTACACAAATTAAAGAATGAAGAAGAAGAAGAGAAAAGCTCCAAGTAAATTCTTCCAATTCTCCCTTAGCTCCTTGATTAGCCTCCAATTGTGTAGAATAGTCCCCTAATTCAATGTAAATAAACCTTATATACTTCCCATCTTGTTCCACAATCCAATTCCAACTCAATTTTTGTCACATAACCACCTCTTTAAAGTTGTTAATGCAAGTCAACGTCCAGTCAACGGGGGCCTTGGTCAACCAAATTTCTGCCCTAGCACCCCAGCGCTGGGATTAGTATTATATTGAGCGCCCCGGCGCTGGGGTGCAAAAAATTCCAACTATGCCCCTTTTCAGCTCAATTGCTCCCAAACGTTCCTACAGCTCACAAACTTGCAACAACACAACTAAACACAGTAAAACGAATCTAAATACTTTGAGAATACAATAAATTAAGCCCAAATATATCCAAGTCATGAGTATATTACCCAATCATCATTTGGTTTCTTGAATTCACATAACAGGTTGGTTAGGAATATGAAAGCTAACAACCTTACGAAAATAATCGATTTTAGCATGATGAGTAGTTAACCAATCAATCCCTAAAATCACATCAAATGCAAGTATTTTCAAAGAAATAAGATCAAAAGGTAACGTGAAAGTGTCGATTTGAATTAAACAAGATTTATAAATAGTGGTGGTAACGAATGTTTCTCCTAACAGAGTTTCAACAGATAAAAGAGCCTAGTTCAAACATTGAACGCCACTAGGTGAAATAAAAGAGTGGGTAGAACCGGTATCGAATAAGGTATAGACTTCGCAAGAGTTTATGATTAACTTACCCGTAATAACTTCGTTCGGGTTTCTCGACAAACGCTCTCACTTAAACTACCGGATTTGACTTTACTATAGGGTACATTCCACCCTTAATTGCTTCGTCACATTCTTGATCCATGATTTGAATCATTACTCTCCGATCCATATGGAATTGGGGTTGACCGCTCTGCACAGGGTAATTCCAAATTCGATGTTGGATTCTCCCAATTGTTGTCCAAAAAGCAAAATTCATTTTATCTATTTTGGCCTTATTGGATCGGACGTCTTTTTCTACAATATCTACGCGTCGTGCGGCTTCTACCCATGCATCATCTATTCTCCTTCGTTCAGTTGTTTCTTCTTTCATCAGAACTTTTATCATAGCATTCTCGATTCCACTTTAATATCTTATACTCTCGCCAAAGAGTGTTTACATTCAAGCATCGCGACATCGGGTAAATACAATTTTGAATTGTTACATCTCTTTGCTCTCTGACGACTGCCGCCTTCTTCAAATTTGCTCTTCTAACTCATGAATATGATTTTGTAATTCTAAATTTCGATCATAAAATTCTTCTAATAAATTCTCCTCAGGTTCCTCTTCTTCCTCACTCTCAGCTGCTACCTCTACAACTAGCTCGGGTGCAACTATTAGTTCTTCACTCACCACGTAAATATCTGTAATTTCTTCTTCATTCGACATCACATTAATCTGGTTAGTGATTAAAGGTGTCTCAACGGTCTCATTCACTTCATTGTGAACATTTTCAGCTGCCATTTTCAAACACTGCCACAAAACAAGGGTTAATGAACATATCACATATTATCCCTATACTCTGACCGACCAATTAAATACAAAATAAACTTAGGTAGGTCATAATAGCAATTAATTGCTCATTTATCCGATTAATTACCCAATTTATCAATATAACCCCCAGACATCAATTATTATCGGAATAGATGTCGATTTCCTCTAACACTAATAATCCCAACACAATGGAACTATTAAATTCATCTTTAATTAACACGAACTTATTCATCATTAATATTATAACTCACAATATTTAACAACTAGGTCGTTCCCAGGAAAGAGGGGGCTTTCCGATAAGAATTTCTCCTTATTGGCTCGTAATTAGATGACCAAACCTCTCATTGACAGAACTTCTAGACATTGTAAATATTGCAATTAAATAATATGAATAACTTTGTCGTCTCAATTATTGATTTAATAATATATAAAATATTATGCAGATGATACTGTGACAATAATCGAATCAATAATATGAGAGATATGATCTGACAATTCTTGTAGCAATAATTAAGTATAAGCCGAGTGACTTCTTACGTAAGCATCAATAATCAATATCGTGTGCTACTATGCAACCATGCGTATTACTGTACTTTTACTACCGAGTAGTTCAACAGTTTTAATGGTAACACTTTCGTCGTTATTTTTATAAAATTATAATTCTGTTTTTTTCTAACTACGACAATACTTCTGTTGTGGGGTTCACCAATGATTGTGCCATTGTACAGATATTCCCCGACCAAACGAAT
Organism: Panax quinquefolius; assembly: GCA_020205615.1. NCBI lineage: Eukaryota > Viridiplantae > Streptophyta > Magnoliopsida > Apiales > Araliaceae > Panax > Panax quinquefolius. The sequence continues at coordinate 31,661,574 of CM035163.1, forward strand.
ATTTTATAACAACTTGCATACTTTGCAAAATTTATAAATATTATCCACAACTATAACATTATATCAAATCCACACCATAATATTCAAAAAAAATGTTTTGAGAAATTTAAATCTTTATTCATAAAATTTGGGGTCTCATATACGGGCCAAGAATATTCGTGTAATCACCAATGGTCATGATCATGCCAACAACTGTCCATCAATGCACTACGGGCCAATGAGGACTTTTATCATATCATTTGTAACATTACAGGTCATGATTATACCGAATAATCTCTGATCATAATCATATCAATCAACAGTCCATCTATGCACTACGGGCCAAAGATGACTTTTATTACAATATAAGCATGAGAATGATGACAATGATATAAGAATTCAATCAAATAAGAGCAATGATAAATTTTAAATATTTATAATTTAATTTATCCAGAATTAAATAATGTCCAAATTGTCAACATGATACTGCTTTGTGTAGTAAAATTCAAGAATAATATTGTATCAAAAATAATTTGGACTGAAAGAAATCAATTTTTGTCATGAATAGTACACCGGGTGAATAGTACCCATTCGTGAATGGTACCCGAGTGAATAGTATCCCGTGAATGGTACTTTGTGAATAGTACCCTGTGAATAATACTTCATAAATAGGACCGTAATATGAATAGTACTTCGTGAATAGTGTCGTACATATGAATAGTACCGTACATATAAATAGTGCCGTACGTATGAATAGTGCCGTATAAATGAATAGTATCCATGAATAGTACTCTGATATAAAAAGCTTAAAATTTAATAAGAATGTTCAGAAAATATCATTGTGAAACGATACTAGATGAAGGGTAATTTCAAGGATATTTTACTAATTTCACGGAGTATAGAAACAATACTTTAACAAAATGAGTGTAGAATTAGAAATACGAAAAGAAATAATATTACTTACATACTACAGAGTATGAAAGAAAATATTATTTCATACAAATATTGAACAAAAATAATATCCCTTACCTTAGTAGAAGACTGAATACTGCAATAGTGAAGTAGCAGAATACTCTTCTTCTTCGTCCCTATAGTTTCTCTCTTTATAGTTGCTCTTGTGAGTCTTAGTAAATTGGTGAGAATGAAAGAAGAAATGAGCTTTTATTTATAGGAAAACATAGTATCGATAATTGCACATTTAGGGGGCTCGAATTATTACAATTTAGTACTTTCATCTTTGCCTCCATTTTTAATTTAGTCCTTCAAGTATTATCAATCTTGCACTACCTCCCCTAATAGTACATGCATGTAAAACAATAGTTCCATGCATGTGAACAAATAGTTATTTGCATGTGAACTAATAGCAATTAATTGCTCATTTATCCGATTAATTACCCGTTTGCTCAATAATAACAAAACCAGTCAATCACCAAATTACCCTCTTTAAGGGTAATTGGGTCACGAAAGAATTAAAGAAAACTAAATGAACAAACATCTTTCACTCATCTTATCTTTAATCAATACGAACTTATTCATCATTAATATTATAACTCACAATATTAACAACAAGATCATTCCCAGAAAAGAGGGGCTTTCCGATAAGAATTTCTCCCTAGTGACGCGCAATTAAGTGACCAAACCTCTTTCCTCGATAGAACTTTTTAGACATCGTCAATATGCAAATAATAATATGAATAACTTTGTCGTCTCAATTATTGATTTAATAATATAAATATTATGCAGATGATACTGTGACAATAACTGAATCAATAATATGAGAGATGTTATGCAGCAATTACTGTGGCAATAATTGAATAAAACTGAGTGACTTCTCACGTAAACATCAATAATCAAAGATACTATACAATACCGTGTGCTACTATGCAACCACGTGTATTAATGTACTTTTATCACCGGGTATTTCAATAGTTAACGGTAAAACTTTCGTCGTTATTTTTATAAAAATATATTTCTGTTCTTTTCTAACTCCGATAGTAATTCTATTGTGGGGTCCACCAATGATTGTGTCATCGTACAAATATTTCTTGATACAACGAATATTCCCCGACCAATCTAATATTTTATGACAACTTGCTTACTTTGTAAAATTTATAAATATTACCCACAACTATAACATTATATCAAATTCACACCATAATATTCAAAATTATATTTCGAAAAAAATTAATATTTATTCATAAAAGTTAGGGTCTTACAACCTTGGTACAAAATTCTCGTGACTATGTGCATGTTTGGTACACAATTTTTAGAGTGTTAAGAATATTTAAAAATTTAAATATAATTTTTAATTTTATTTATTTAGGAGCGTTTGATACATTTAAAACGTTTAAAAATTAAGTATACTTAAAAATTTTATTCATTTAATAGTAAATTATTGTAATAACTAGTGAACAATAATAAGGTGGCTAAATAAAGAACAAATTTATATTTGAAAAGTGGTTTGTCTTCCCGCCAGCCATCTTTTCCTTGTTTTGCCTTGTAGACTGGAAGCTTGGAAATATTTTTATTCAATTTAAAACCCATGTCCTTTGTTTTATTTAGGTATTTATATCATGATGTTACTTGTTATTGGAGCAACTTTGGGATTATATATATATATAAGACTATATATATATATATAAAGTATTTGTGAAGATATCTTGGATGACGATTTTTTTGAACTATATGACAGTTCATCCGTCAATCATTTCAAGATAAATATAACAACGGGTGAACCATCGATATAATTTTAAAAATCGTCGTCAAATGTAGGCAATTGCCGTATGTCTTCTGTCACAGTATATACATTTTTTCCATATATATATATACACACACACATTTGCATTTATATATTTTGCTTAAAATAAATATTTTTTTGTTCTAAATCGAGAACACACACATATATAATAATAAACTTAAACTTAATGAACAAAAAATACGACACGACACATTTAAGCAAAATATTTTTCAATTTGTCTTAAATTTAATATTGAATAATTATTAATTAAAGAATATTATTATAATTGGCAACAACATTTGCATTTATATATTTTGCTTAAAATAAATATTTTTTCATTCTAAATTGAGAACACACATATATAGTAATAAACTTAAACCTAATGAAAAAAAATACAACACGATACATTTAAGCAAAATATTTTTCAATTAGTCTTAAATTTAATATTGAATAATTATTAATTAAAGAACATTATTATAATTGGCAACAACATTAGGCTGACAGCTAATTTATTAAATTACCATCACTTTGAAAAATAAAATGATAAATTTTATTTGACTAACGACAATTAAGGTCGTAAAATGAGTAAATAACTCAGGCTCAATTCGTACTCACTCGACTAAAAATTCGATTCGAGCTTGATTCGAAAGATAAATGATTTAAATATGAACACATTTTAAAGTTCGCTAAATTACTCGAACATTCTTAAATTACAATTTTTTATTGATACTCGATCATATTCGTTCGAAAAATTCAAATTACTCGGGCTCAATTCGAGATCATACTCGACTCGATAGTTAAACAAGCCTCAATCAAACTTTATTTTAAATTACATAAATTTTATTAACCAAATATGAGCAACTCAATACTCAATTCGACTCGACTAGATTCATTTACACCTTTAGCGGCAATAACATGCCATATTATGTTTTTCTCCTTTGAATGATCAATTAAGTAGATGGTCATGACTTAACATTTGAAATGAATACTTCCACATCTCTTGAAAAAAAAAATTCTTGTTTTTTCTATTATTTTTAGAATGTTACAAGTACTAGACACATTTAAATAAAACTATTCAGGGTGTTTTTTTTCCTTCTAGTATTAAATATTAGAAACTACATATCATCATATGGATTTTTTTCCATACAAACTTGGAATCCGTACGAAATATAAACTATTGTTATAAAATGATAAATAAAACAATATGTATATCAAACAAAATGTATATTGATAATCTTTTGTATTCAAGTGATCATCTACAATTCATTTGGTATTTATAAAGATAGCGTATCTCTCACTATTCTCTTTATACTTTTGGTTGCCACTTCTCTTTATTCTCCTTCCACACTTCTTCTATCTAATGAGAATATATATAGGCATGTGGGAGAAATAAAAAGGTAAACATAACCTTTTCATCTTTCAATAACTGATGAAGATTAATAAGGAGGGAACTTTTCATTTTCCAAACTTTCCACTTTCCACATTCCACTCCTTTATTTCTAACACTCCCTCTTGGATGACCACTTTCAAATAATATGCCTCGTTAAAAACCTTACCAAAGAAAAACCCTGTGGGAAAAAAAAATGGCTAAGAAAAATAGTATAATATTCTTGAATAACTTCTAGTGCCTTAGGATTGCCTCATTAAAACCTTACAAAGGAAAACCCAGTGGGAAAAAAACCTTAGCGAAGGAAAAAGAGTACAATCAGCGCATATCCTTTTTACTCCCCCTCATAAGAGCATAGAATTTCCATTATTCATGATAAAAATATCCTTAAGTCAACGCATGCCAATATTGTGCACCATCTTCTTAAAAATTGCAGTTGGTAATGGCTTAATGAACATATCAACCAAATTATCACATGATCGTATCTATTTGACATCAATATCGCCACTCTTCTGGAGCTCATGTGTATGAAAGAATTTTGGTGCAATATGCTTGGATCTATCACTCATGATATAGCCTCCTCTAATTTGAGTGATACAAGCGACATTATCTTCATATAGTATCGTTGGACTATTTATGATCAATGATAATCAACAGTTCACACAAATATGTTGAATTACTAATCTCAACCAAACACATTCATGACTTACTTCATGAATTGTGATAATCGCTGCATCATCAGATCCAATTAACTGTGGTTTTGATCCATATTGCTAGTAAGTTAACTTCAAATGCTATATCAGGTCTTGTCAAATTTGCAAGATCCATCAAAGTACCAATTACATTAAAATATAGTACTTCAGGACCAAAACACCAATTTCACGAAGATATGGTACTTCAAGACCAAAAGTTTCTTCATCATTTTCTTGTGGTCAAAACAAATATTTCTTGATATCAAGTGACCAATCTATAATTGGAGTACTTAAAGGATTAACATTATCCATGTAAAGTTGTTTTAGGACTTTTTCTGTGTATGTTGATTGATAAACAAGAATTCCATAGCTCAATTCGTAGGCCAAGACAAAAATGTGTCTTACCAATATCTTTCATCTCAAATTTGCTATTTTTGTCGACTCTTCTGGAGCAAGATCTTTCATGAATAAATACAGTAATAACAACAAATCTATACTATGATCTTTTGATAAAAATGCATGCACAAATTGGATTATTCTCAAATCCTTCTTTCAAAAGATATCTACTCAGGCGATTATTCCACAATATGCATCTGGATTGCTTTAACCCATATAAAGATCTTTATAGCTTAATAGAATACATACTTTGAGATGTAGAATTATATGCTTCATGCATTTTATATCCTTCAGGGATTTTCATGTAGATATAATTATCTAATGATCTATATAGATATGGAACAACATCCATTAATCGCATATCCAAATTTTCTTTGTTACCAAGCTAATTAAAAATCTGAATATAATTGCGTCCATTACAGGAGCATATGTTTCTTCATAATTAATATCAGGTCTCTGCGAGAAACCTTTGTGCTACAAGTCGCACTTTGTACCTTATAATTTTGTTTTTCTCATTTTGTTTATGAACAAATACCCATTTGTATCCAATAGGCATTACACCTTTAGGTGTTCGGACTACAGGTCCAAAAACTTCACGTTTACTTAGTGAATTTAATTCTGCTTAAATCGACTATTTCCACATTGGCAAAATATTTCTACATTCATCAACGATTTGTGGTTCATATTCATAATCATTACTTCTGGTAATATTAAGAATAATTTTATATGTAAATATTTTGTCGACAGTAATTTTATTTCTATCCAATATATCCGTCTCCTGTATATACATAATGTATCGAGATCTCGTTATTTTGAGTGCACGATCTCTTCTTGAGGATAACTCTTCAAGATTTTTATTTACAGGAGATTTTTGTTCATAAGTTTTGGATAGATCGATAAATTTTGTAGCCTGTTTCATGGGTATAGCCTCTTTATAGGCTGCAACTTTTTTTCTTGTACTTTCTTCTTTTCGGGAATTTTATCTTTAACACAAATCATTCTTCCACGTTTCAAGTGTGACTTTGATTCAATTTGCTACTGTATTAACTGATTGTCTTACAGGAACTTCAATCTCTGCTAGAGTATTAGCAACTAGAATATGAGATATCACTATTTTCTTATTATCGGTGAATAATTCTGGTAATTGATTTACAATTCATTGCAAATGAATAATCCTTTGAACTTCTAGTTCATATTGATTTGTATAAATATTAAGATTAAATAACGTTGAAACATTTCAATTAATCTCCCATCGTGCTTCAGGCAATGATCTCACGTCGTGCTTCAGGCAACGACTTTTCTCCCCCTAATGGTGGAAAGACTATTTCATAAAAATAACAATCATCAAAATATATCTTAAAAATATCACTTATTGAGGTTATGATGCAGCATGTAAAATAGCATGACCCCAAGCATAAATAGGTAATTTTGATTTCACAATCAAAGGTCAAGCAATATATTGAAGTCTCTTGATAAGTGATTCAGCTATACCATTTTGAGTATGTGTATATGCAATAGGATATTTAACATAAATATAAAAATCTGGTCAATACATCAAGTAAATATATAAAATACTTGAATATACCACAATGTGGGTGTATTGGTCCATATTTATCACCCTGAATTTTTTCTTAGAAAGATGAACAATAAATAACAAAAATTAAATGTGATGGTTTAGTAATTAATTTAATTTGATATAATCAACAGGTAAATGAATCTTCTGGTTCTTTAAGGGATGTTCATGGGAGTTTTTAATAATTCAATGCATCATTATTGATCCTAAATGATCATGCCAAATCATAAAAACATTTGGATCCGAACACTTCTGGTGTATTGCACACTTCTGGTGTATTACAACATTTGTTTCAACTATTCTCATTTTAGTATAATATAACCCAAAAGAGAAAATATACAGTTTTTCTAATATGAGCTTCTGGCCCGATACTATTGAAGTAATATAAAGAAATTTTTCACTGCCTTCATTATTGATTTCAATATAATAACTATAATAACGTATATCCTTAAAGCTGAGCAAATTTCTGCTTGTCTCAGAAGAATATAAAGAATCACCAATACAAAGTTTTGTGCCCTTTGACAACATTATAATCGCTCTTCCACAGACTTTAATTAAGTTTGATGAATAATCACTCTTCAAGAGTCTTCAATTATGTTTGATGAATAATCGCTCTTCTAGAGCCTTTAATTAAGTTTGACGAGCTTCTGGCCCATACAACTTCATATATGCAAAACATAAATTTAACTTTATTACTTGAAACCTAAATAAAACATATAATAAAAATACTTATTATAATGTCATAATATAATGAAATAAAAATAATTAATTGGTATGAACATTTCTATCAACATATCATCAAGGAAATCATAGATATCAAAATTAGTTTTATCCACTCCATTTGAAAAGTCAAAATAATTTATGGGATCTTCAGGATCATTATGATCAATAAAGTTTATTTCAATTCTGTGATGCCCCCAAAATAGGTATACATCACCCATCTTGGGTTGCCAAATACATGGTACATAATACAAATACAAACTTAATTATACAACATGAGCTGAGAGATTTTACACGAATATTTTCTTCTAGACAATTAGGGCTGAGTAAGTAATCAAATTGGAACCGAAACTGAAAGTAATATGCACACAAGCCAATCATGTTTGATGATAAAGCATATACTTTGTAACAATCTTATTCATTTATTAATAAAAAGTATTAATATATTAAAGGCTTTTAATTATCTACATGATGCTGTTTTATAATATGTGATAAACCCATAGTTTTAAGCAATGCTTTTAGAATAATGATGATGATCATTCTAATGAGATCTAAATTCTTAGAAAGCTTAAAACTAAAATAGTTCCCAATCATTGGATTACTAAATTGGGGATTAGTGAATCCGGATAGATTGGTACATACGTTAACTTGCTCATCGTTGGATGAGGATGATTGATCTCGTGATCATTTGTGTGGAGACACTAAAGCAAGTATGTAGGTGCTTATTAGAGAATAAGTTCCTTTGAACGTGGCTCGCTAAGGAATCTGTAAGACCCCGAAATTTTTTTAAATAAAAAGGAATTTCCTTTATTTATTATTTTGAAATAGTAAGGGTTGATTTGATTAATGTGAATAGTTAAGGGTTAAATACGCAAATATTTCAAAATAAGCGAGTGGTTATAAAATATTCATTGTTATTAGGGAATATTCGTTTGGTCGTGGAATATTAAATCTTGTCGGGGAATATTAAATACTGATGGTAGAAATGACCGTGTGTGGGCCCCATAACTGAAAGCGATTGGATGAGGAAAACCACAAATATATATAAGTTGGTTAAAAATAACGACGTAGTTATTACTGAATTAAGACCTGTTGGAATACCCGGTGGTTAAAATACTGAATCTGGCGTGGTTGCAAAGAGTAGATGCATTGCGGTATTGCCTGATATTGTTGAATTATTGATCCTTACGTAAGATGGCACTACTCGATAATTTTCACGATGAATTCTTATTCAATATTTTATTTTATTGATTGATAATAATTTGCGTTGATATTTTATATTATTGTTGTTCAATAATTGTCACCGCACAAAGATATTTCCCATTATCGGATCAATAATTCATATTATTTGAATAATATTATTAGATAACATTATTGGCAATGTCTAGAAAGTTACGTCTACAAGGAGAGGTTTGGTCACCTAATTGCTTGCGCAGATGAGAGAGATCCTTATTGGAAAGCCCCTCTTTCTGAGGAGCGACACGGTTGTATATAATTGTGATTACGTAATATTATTTGTGAATAATTAATTATTGATTCATATGATAAAGAAATATTTATTTTATGTGGATATAAATGATGGATTTATTTATGTGGTTATAAATGAGGAAATTATTGTTGAGGTGTTTTATCGGTATTTTACCAGTATTGGAGGAATTAAAAATTAAATCGGGTTTTTGAGATATATTGCGGGGTTATAATTTTTAATCCAAATAGTTGGATTGTGGTAATTTTTGGGTATGTTATACATACATAAGTTGAGTATATGTCCACAAATTTTGAACCGTTAAAAATTCACGAATGATTTGTTATGAATTTTAAAAGGTGTACGATTAGGAAATTGGGTTTATAATTGATTTTGGTGGAAAATTCTAGAATTGAGTGGGCCCCACTTGTGGTTGGTGAAAAAATGTGCTGAATTTTATTTCAAATGTGGTGGGTGGCAATAGTAGCGAGTAAAAGCCATCGGTGCTTGGTCAAGTGCTGCTTCGGTGGGCTAACATTTTCCTATAAATAGAGGGCTAAGTTAGAATTGAAAATCACACGAAACAAAGTTTTTCTCTTTTCTCTCTATATTATTGAGCATATTTTGTGAGTATTTAGATACTTTGAGAGTTCTTTGTTCGGTACAAGTTTCATTCAAACATCACTTGAGCCTTTCCTTCCAAAATCTTGATTCTTTGAGGTAAGGGATGTTATTTTCTTCTCAGATGATATTATTTCTTCAATATCATTATGCTGAAATGTTGATCTGAAGTTTTTATCAAATTTGGAACTTTTTCATGTTGGGGTTACTATTCATGAGTTACTATTCACGAGTTACTATTCATGAGTTACTATTCACGAGTTACTATTCACGAGTACTATTCATGAAGCGTGAAGATGTTTTTTTTGTGGAATTTCTATCTTTTGGTGTCGGAGTTACTATTCACGTATACGGCCTTTATTCACGATATCTGACTATTCACGAATCTAAGACTATTCAATAGAAAAATGAAAATTTTTCTTTTCGGTCTAAAATATCTATTCGGATACTAGCTTTGATTGTATCCATGTTTTGATCATTCTTGAATTTTACACCACTATAATTATTTTGAGGTATTTTTGGGCGTGGATAAAACAAAGTACGAATCCTTAATCCTTAATCCTTGTCATTTTTTTTCTTTGGATTCGTTCTTTAAAAATATTTTTCAACATCCTCGGTCTTAAATGATGATATTATTGAATATCTTTGGCTTTGTAGAGTAAAGATGAATGATTTCGAAGAATATCTTTGGCACAGTAGTGCAAAGATGAGCAGTGTTTAAATGAACATGGCCGATGAAGAATATCTTTGGCTTTGTAGTGCAAAGATGAGCGGTGTTTAAATGAACATGACCGGTGATGAATATCTTTGGCCTTTAGTGCAAAGATGAGCAGTGTTGAGATGAACATAATGGATTGATGAATATCTTTGGCTTTGTAGTGCAAAGATGAATATTTGATTTGAGATGAATATTGATTGATGTTCTGAGGATAAAATATTGATGATGGATTATTAAATTCATAGATTATAGTAGATTTCATTCTCTACGTAACTCTTCTATGAATTATTATTTCGCTGCGAATATTGATCCGAAACTTGTTGTTATATTGTATTCTATCAGATTTTTTCCTGTTGGAGACTAACGATAATTTGTTGTATATTATCTTAGTCATAATATTCTTCTTTGGGCTAGTTGAGCTCACCCTTTTCCTTGTTGTTCCATTTTTTCTTCTCGGGAGGCGAGAATGTAGCGAGTACTAGTCGGGGTATGGAATGAAGGTTCTAGAGAGAGTTGTTTAGTAGTCCTCACCATTATTGTAAAATAATGTATCAATAAATGTGATGAGGATTTATTTGAGTATAGATATTATCTAGAAGATAATATTTGTATTTAAACTCACAGTATATATTGTCGTATTTCACACGACATTTGTATTATTGAAGTTGTAGTTTTGTTGCTTGTACCATGTATTTGGCGACTCGAGAATGGGTGTTGTGTATACCTATTTTGGGGGCGTCGCGGTTGGTATCGAGCTTAGGGATATGATCTCTGGCGGAGATCGGGGAATAGAACTAGGAGGGGAGAGACGAGTAATTCCTTGCTAGTGTGTCCTACCTAAGCTTATTTGTTAGTTGGTCGATTATATAGGGATATTATGTGATTGATTTCCTTAATTAACCCTTGTTTTATAGCGATATTTGAGAATGTCATTGAGAATATTAATAGTGGAGTAAATGAGATCGTGGAGATGCCTGCACTTAACAACGAGGAGAACGTGCAACAGGCTGACAATGTACCTCCTGTGAATAACACCACTGAGCAGATGATGAACGAGGGGATGTTTAGAAGCTTTTTTGCAGTTCATGCAAAAATCGCAGACGAGGAGACTCGTGCTCAAAATACTGAGGAGAAATGATAGTAATTCATGGGTGGTCACAATGCCAAGCGGTTCAAAGAGTTGGGACCACGAGTGCAGGGAAAGCGAGATCCGATCATGGCGGAAACATGGGTCAAGCAAATTACCAAGATATTCGATGTCTTGGGATGCGCGAAGAACAGAAAGTTCCATTCGCTACTTTTATGTTCCGTGGCGAGGCGATTCATTGGTGGGAATCGTGAAGCGTACCCATCCATTGCACTCGGCATGTCTTGGGAGAGCGTTTGAAAGCAGTTCAATGACAAGTACTTCCACGAAAGTATTGCGTCATATGAAGGAAGTGGAGTTTATTAGATCGAGCGAGAATAACATGGCGGTGTCCCAAAGTCTGGCGAAGTTCGCGGAGTTATCGAGTTTGCACCTCATTTGGTGGAGAATGAGGCGTATGACGCGGATGTTTCTTAGAGGTTTGAAACCGGCGATACGTCGATATCTCATTTCTCATAAATTTTTCTCTATTCGAGATGTTGTCAGCAGGGCTCGATTGTTAGGCGAGATAACGAGTACGTTCAACCGAGGGTCCATAACCGAGGATTATCAAGAAGATAGCGGTCATCGAATAACGATAACCGGTGGAGAAAGAAGAATACGGACAAAGCGGTAACCACTCGGTGGTAATCGTCGTCGTGAAAATAGAAGAAGCGAGTTGGGAGGAGATTTTAAAAAGAGGAGATTCAACAACGACCATTTGAAGGCGTCGGCGCCCGATAGCAACTAGTTTTAAGGAGGAGAAGCGACCACCGGTCAGTATGTTACAAAAATGGGAAAGAGGACATTTCACCCAAAGCGCCCACAGCAGTTTAAGGTATGTTATAATTGTGGAAAAGAAGGACATATCGCTCGAGATTATGCGATATCGAAACCCAATCCAATGTAGGAATGGTGACTCGAAAGGATGTCCGAGAAAAGTCAAAGTCTACGATTCACGGAAGAGCGTTTTGTCGTGGCCGGTCAAAATGCGAGGAAACTAACGAAGTTAGCACGGGTTAGTTAATTATAAATTTCTTGAAGTTTATACCTTACTGAATCTGGGTTCTACCCATTCTTTTATCTCTCTTTGCTTGCGCTCAGCGTTTGAACTTGACTACGGAGAAATTAGACTTTGACCTATTTGTGGAGACTCAGTTAGGAGAAACTTTCATTACATCAGTTGTTTAAAAATCTTGCTTGATTCGAGTTGGCACTATCACATTACCTGTTAACCTTATTTCTATAGAGATATTTACTTTTGATGTGATTTTAAGGTTAACTACTCATCATGCCGAAATTGATTATTTTCGTAAGGTTGTTAGATTTCATATTCCTAAGCAACCTGTTATTCGAATTCAAGCAACCAAACCATTGAAGTCAAACTCTTTCATATTAAGCCATAAAGCCATTCGTTTATTGAAAAACGGATGTCAAGTTTTCTTAGTCCATGTTATGGATTTGAATAAAGACACGTCGATTTGAATAATATTCTGTTGTTATTAATTTTTCTGACGTATTTCTGAAGAATTTCTTAGCTTACTCCCAAAGATCGATATTAAATTTTGTATCGACTTTGAACCCTAAGACAAAACTCATTTCTAAAATCTCATATCGAATGGCTCTATTGAACTTGAGGAGTTAAAAATTCAACTATAGAATTTGGTACCGAGCCTTTATCTTGTGACTTCCTTTGTGGAATGCACAAAGCGAGACTCAAGTGGGGACACCATATTCGATGCGATAGTAAAGCGATAGGTGTCATTGTAACGTGTTATCCAAGGTTGGGATATGAGTCACGGTTGAGAACAACCTAAGTCGGTAATCAAAAAATCGTAGCTTTTCTGAAGCAGTTGGTTATTATCGGAGATTCGTTGAAGGATATTCTCGAATCGCTATTCCATTAACTTAGTGACTCGAAAAGATACAAAATTCGAATGGAGCAAGGAATGTGGGAAGAGCTTGAAGAACTCGAGAGGAGACTCATTTCGGCGTATGTTACGACCATGCCATCCGGAAAAAGCGAGCGTGGTAGGCGGCGTGTTGAGTAGAAGATCGATTAAGACATGCAAAGTACGATATTGTCAAAGACTCATTTCAGTATAATTTACAAATAATAGAGATGGAGATGAAAACTCTAGGTACCCACGTGATGATATATACGAGTATAATCGACTTTAATCGATAAAGTTAAAGTTATTTCAAGCTACACTGAGCGGGTGATGAATTTGAAGAAGGAGGTGCAAGAAGTTGTTATTTCAAAAGCGAGAATCGGTGAGGTGAGGAAAGCTCAAACCTTCGATTTATTAATCCATTTGAAATTCTCGATCGAATAGGAACTGTGGCTTATAGACTCGTTTTACCACCAAGTATGACGCGTGTTCATAACGTTTTTCACGTATCGATGTTACGTAAATATGTGTGGACGACCGAACCACGTCATTGAGTTAGAAAACCGGACGAGATAGCCAGAAGACTTAACGACGAGGAGATACTGTCAAGATCTTGTAGAGGAAAGAACATGTCCAATGTCTTGAGGTTATACCATAAGTTAAAGTTTTGTGGAGAAACCATGCTATTGAGGAAATGACACGGGAGTTGGAAAGCGAAAATGAAAGCGAGGTATCTTTACCTTTTGAAAACACCAGTACGTCACGTCAATTTCGAGGACGAAATTTCATAAGGAGGAGGGAGGTTGTAAGACCGAAATTTTTTAAATAAAAAGGAATTTCCTCTATTTATTATTTTGAAATAGTAAAGGTTGATTTGATTAATGTGGATAGTTAAGGGTTAAATACGCAAATATTTCAAAATAAGCAAGTGGTTATAAAATAATCATTGTTGTCGGGGAATATTCGTTTGGTCGTGGAATATTCGCATTGTCGGGAATATTAAATGCGACCAAGCATGACCATGTGTGGGCCCCATAACGAAAGCGATTGGATGAGGAAAGCGACAAATATATATAAGTTGGTTAAAAATAACTTGGCGTAGTTATTTACCAATTAAGACATTGGAATACCCGTTGGTTAAAATACGATGTCTGGCGTGGTTGCACAAGATGTAGCACACGGTATTATTACGATATTGTTAAATTATTGATCCTTACGTAAGATGGCACTACTCAATAATTTTCACAAGAATTCTTATTCAATATTTTATTTTATTGATTCAATAATTTCTTTGCGTTGATATTTTATATTATTGTTGTTCAATAATTGTCAACGCATGATATTTCCCATTATCGGATCAATAATTCATATTATTTGAATAATATTATTAGATAACATTATTGGCAATGTCTAGAAAGTTACATCTAAGGAGAGGTTTGGTCACCTAATCATTGCGGCTGCCATGAAGGAGAGATCCTTATTGGAAAGCCCCTCTTTCTGAAAGCGGCTTTGGTTGTCATAATTGTGATTCGTAATATTATTTGTGAATAATTAATTATTGATTCATATGATAAAGAAATATTTATTTTATGTGGATATAAATGATGGATTTATTTATGTGGTTATAAATGAGGAAATTATTGTTGAGGTGTTTTATCGGTATTTTACCAGTTGGAGGAATTAAAAATTAAATCGAGGGTTTTGAGATATATCAGGGGTTATAATTTTTAATCCGACCGTTGGATTGTGGTAATTTTTGGGTATGTTATACATACATAAGTTGAGTATATGTCCACAAATTTTGAACCGTTAAAAATTCACGAATGATTTGTTATGAATTTTAAGAGGTGTCTGATTCGGAAATTGGGTTTATAATTGATTTTGGTGGAAAATTCTAGAATTGAGTGGGCCCCACTTGTGGTTGGTGAAAAAATGTGCTGAATTTTATTTCAAATGTGGTGGGTGGCAATAGTAGCGAGTAAAGCCATCGGTGGCGGTCAAAATGCCTTGATTGGGCTAACATTTTCCTATAAATAGAGGGCTAAGTTAGAATTGAAAATCACACCGAAACAAAAAGTTTTCTCTTTCTCTCTATATTATTGAGCGTATTTTGTGAGTATTTAGATACTTTGAAAGTTCTTTATTCGGTACAAGTTTCATTCAGCATCACTTCCAGACCTTTCCTCCGCCAAAATCTTGATTCTTTGAGGTAAGGGATGTTATTTTCTTCTCGAGATGATATTATTTCTTCAATATCATTATCTTTGAAATGTTGATCTGAAGTTTTATCAAATTTGGAACTTTTTCATGTTGGGGTTACTATTCATGAGTTACTATTCACGAGTTACTATTCATGAGTTACTATTCACGAGATTCTTATTCACGAGTACTATTAAATGAAGCGTGAAGATGTTTTTTTTGTGGAATTTCTATCTTTTGGTGTGAGTTACTATTCACGTGATACTAAGACTATTCACGATATCTCAAGACTATTCACGAATCTAAGACTATTTCAGAAAAATGAAAATTTTTCTTTTCGTCTAAAATATCTATTCGGATACTAGCTTTGATTGTATCCATGTTTTGATCATTCTTGAATTTTACACCACTATGATTATTTTTGAGGTATTTTTGGGCGTGGATAACAAAAGTACGAATCCTTAATCCTTAATCCTTGTCATTTTGTTTCTTTGGATTCGTTCTTTAAAATATTTTTCAACATCCTCGAGTCTTAAATGATGATATTATTGAATATCTTTGGCAGTAGTGCAAAGATGAATGATTTCTGAAGAATATCTTTGGCACTGTAGTGCAAAGATGAGCAGTGTTTAAATGAAATAACGACCGATGAAGAATATCTTTGGCCTGTAGTGCAAAAGATGAGCGGTGTTTAAATGAACATGAATGATCGATGAATATCTTTGGCCTTTAGTGCAAAGATGAGCAGTGTTGAGATGAAACATAACCGATTGATGAATATCTTTGGCTGTAGTGCAAAGATGAATATTTGATTTGAGATGAATATTGATTGATGTTACGAGGATAAAATATTGATGATGGATCGTTAAATTCATAGATTATAGTAGATTTCATTCTCTACGTAACTCTTCTATGAATTATTATTTCATTGCGAATATTGATCCTGAAACTTGTTATCTATTGTGATTCATCGATTTTCCTGTTGGAGACTAACGATAATTTGTTGTATATTATCTTAGTCATAATATTCTTTTTGGGCTAGTTGAGCTCACCCTTTTCCTTGTTGTTCCATTTTTCTTCTCGGGAGGCGAGAATGTAGTGGAGTACTTAGTCGGGGTATGGAATGAAGGTTCTAGAGAGAGTTGTTTAGTAGTCCTCACCATTATTGTAAAATAATGTATCAATAAATGTGATGAGGATTTATTTGAGTATAGATATTATCTAGAAGATAATATTTGTATTTAAACTCATAATATGTGATATATATATTGTCGTATTTCACACGACATTTGTATTATTGAAGTTGTAGTTTGCTTCTTGTACCATGTATTTGGCGACTCGAGAATGGGTGTTGTGTATACCTATTTTGGGGCGCCACAAATACCTAATGGAGTTTTACTTACTTCTGTCGATAGAATTCCTATAGTGATAGTAGTACAAGTAATCCTTGGACTTGAGATCATCATAGTGTCTTGTGTATGATGAGTTATACTTTGACTTATTCCTTAAGACCTTTAGGGTATATCAAAGGGTATGCTTGGGTATAACAAGTTGTGCATGGAGATAATATATGATCAATAAAGAATCTACCACTTCTAATAAAAGAAGAGAAATGTCTATGTGATTCGATAAATGACAACCCAGTAGTCCTTGGCCAAGGCGAATGAAATTAGAAAGGAGTTTCTAATTTGCATTATTTGGAGTTGTGCATTTAAGGATCGAAATACATATAATTAAATAAAATAAGATTTGACAGTAATTCCATGTCTTATATTTAATTGGGACATTGTATGGTGGAAGGATTGAATTGTACGGTAACTATTTACTCAAAGGTTCTTTTATGATTAATGTTGAAATCTATATTATCTGGAAAGTCGTTGATCGTTAGGGAGGCTTATCCTATTGTAGAATAAATATTATTTATTTAAATAAATTAATTATTTTATTTATTTATTTAAATAAGATTAGAATTATTCTAATTGATTTATTCACAATCGGTTTAATATGGAGAACCTAAAGGGTCACACCCAAAAGGAAGAATAATTATTTAAGAAGTTAATGGCATAATCGTAATAATATGTTAAGTATATTTAATTTAATCTATGGTGATAGAATAAATTAAATAGCTTAATATTTATTATTTAATATTTTAGAAATATTAAATATAAATTAATAAGAGGAGTCTTATTAATATTATTACAATTATTATTATTATTTTAATTTCTAAAAGAGTTTAGAAATTAATTTAATATAAGTACTCTCATTTATTCCTAATAGGATTAGGAGGAAAAATTAGTTAAAGGAGTTTAATTAATTATCCCTAATAAGATTAGGGAGCCCATTTAATTAAAAGAGTTTAATTAAATAATACCTTATTTTAATAGGGTTACTTGATATTTTATAAGATGAGTCTTATATCGGATATTAGGTATATACGTAATAATTCCAATTTGTTTGGAAAGACGCTCTTTTCTATAGAGATAGAAAAACTAGGGTTTAGCCAACCACCCATCTTCTTGAATCTTTATTTTTCCTTGGTGGATCACCTCTAGAGGCCAAACATATGGGTGGCTAACGTTGATCAAAGGAAGGAACCAAACCCGGTGGATTCAAGTTGAACGCGAAAGGATTTGGAGGTGAACTTGTACCTGAGGAAGCTCGATCTTGAGGAATGATTTTATTCTTTATCTTTTCGTTTAATTAATAATTATGCATAAAGGGTGATCCGGGTTTATGGTTTGTAAAATTTTTAAACTCTGATTTATCTCGCTTCGCTTAATTTTTGCAATTTGATCAAGGTTTCATGAATATTACAAACCTAATAATGGCATCGAGAGCCAAACCTTTATGCGAATTATTAATTATTATAATTTGATATGTATATTGATATGTGTTTAGAACAATTTAATTGGGCATAATTTTGTTGTATAAAATTAATTAAAAAAAAAAGAAAAAAAAAAAAGAAAACGTGGCCCATGATATATATGTTAGTAATCAATTATCATACATATATTCTAACATACGGATTTGCATGCCCCTAAAAGATGCTGATCACGTGGCATGTTTAACAAGTGGTGTCATATATATATATATATATATATATATATATATATATATATATATATATATATATGTTTTCTCAAGCATAATTATCTACATGAAGCATGTTTTGCCACTTGGTTAACGTGGTTAGTTTTATTCTTTTCTATAATATATGTTTATTATATATTATATATATAATCGCATGGTTATATTATATATAATATAAATATATATTATTCTTATAATTTTATAATTAAAATAAAATATATTTTAATCTTAAAATAAAAAGTTTATTTTAATATTAAAATATAAAGTTTATTTTAATTTTAAAATTAAATTTCATGCTAACTAATTAGAGTTGGAATTAGATTCCATGATAACTAATTGGAGTTGAAATTGATCTTTCCTTAAATAAAGGAGTTTATTTAGATATGAAATAAGATTTCATATTATTCAAAATAAAGGAGTTTATTTGTGAATAGGAAAGAAAATCCTAATTTCCTTAAATAAAGGAGTTTATTTAGATATGAAATAAGATTTCATATTATTCAAAATAAAAGAGTTTATTTGTGAATAGGAAAGAGAATCAGTGTTTCCAAAATAAAGGAGTTTATTTTGACTTGGAATTTGATTCCATAATTAATTAAAATAAAGGAGTTTATTTTGATTAAAATTTTTGATTAAAATAAAATAGTTTATTTTATTCAAAATTAGATAAATTAAAATAAAATAGTTTTATTTTGATTTAAATTTGGATTAAAATAAAGGAGTTTATTTTGATTCAAAAATAGATTTTATACTAACTAAATTTGCCCATTAAATGATATCAATATATATATATATATATATATATATATTAAATGTTTATTATTCATATGATGAATGTTATTTATTGATGCATATGATGATGTGTATGATAATAAATGGGATTGATTATGGATTATTGGCGATGTGATTGGATTTTATTTTAGTTGGATGCGTGAATGTATGGGTTTTATTAAATGGGGTCTGCAGACTTCGTCTTCTCTAATTTTTCTTAATGTAAATTCTATCTCCTCCTATGTACTTCCCCTCGATCAGCGATCAAGATTTCTATTTATTTTAAATAGTTTTGTAATAGGAATAGTTAGAATTAATTTTAAAAATTGGAGATCAAGGAGCAAGAGCGCTTGAAGACTCGTTTGTAATGGAGCCAGAGTTTAAATGTAATAGTTATATTTAAATATTATTTTTTGTACCCTTAGGTTTGACCTTTTGGTTCACTTGGTGGCTCTAGTGAACCAAACTAGAATAAAAGTCCATAATCAATCCGGGTAGAATATAGTATTCTATATGTGCATGCTTATACTATATATATTATATATTATGCAAACATGCTTCGCATGTTAATTAATATGACGCGTATTTTATATATATATGTAAATGCGCTAAACAAGATGAGATAAATTAATAACAAACCCCTCAATTTTTATATTAAGTGCTAAGCGTTCAAAGATATTTGGAATATCGAACGTAAGCCTTTCTAGCATGATAAAATTAATAGAGTATTAAATATTTAATATGAGTTTGTTGTGTCACCACAAGGCAAGTATTAAGTATTTAAGATGTTAATTTATCACATTTGATGCTTATAAAGAAAATTGAACAATATTGTTTTGTTGTGTCACCACAAGGATGATATTTTCTTTTTGAATATATGGAGTGCTAGGTCGGACTTAACTTGGATAATTTTGATTCGGATGTGCCACCACTTGATCAAAATAATCTAAGAGGCAAAAGAAAAGGAGTTGCATAGTTGATGTAATTGACAAAAGTTGTCTACCTATTTATTTATATATAGTTTGTTGTGTCACCACAAGGCTATATACATTTGAAATGGGATCCTTATTCTCACTAGCAAATCTTTAATTAGATTTTTAGAACTATATAAGTGAGGGTAATATAGTTTGAAGAAAATAGTGGGAGATACCAATTTAAAACAAGACCTAAATTATTTTGGTAATTAATAAAAGAATGTATGTTAAAATGTTGTTAAATACAAATTCATTTACAAAATTTTACAATGTCTAAATTACTATCATCATGCAAGCATATTAGATGTTAAATTAACTGCATCAATTAACCTGGATTGGTTAAGGAATTTGAGAATAGTTCTCATGGTGAAAAGCTATCTTATGTCCTTAATACGCTTTATCCTCCTCAATGGTTGTTGCGCATAATGCCTCCGAGGAAGACATTGCTACTTTTAGAAAGTGGCAAGATGATGCACGATTGGCTCAATGCATCATGCTCGCATCTATGAGTAATGAGCTTCAAATCGACAAGATGAAACTATGGATGCTCTTACTATATATTCCCGCACATCAAGTAGTTGATGGTGAGGAAAGTAGGACCGATAGATATCGAGATATCAAGGAGCTCTTCCGATCTAGAATGGGCAATGGCACTATAAGATGCAGACAAAAAGTTCTTAATATAATCAATTTGATTGATCAATTAGGACAATTTGGTTTTGTCATGGATGGAGAGTTGAGCCAAGATTTGATCTTGCACTCACCCGGACTCCTTTCACAATTGTTGTGAATTTTTCATATAAACAAGCTAGATATCGGCTTTCTTTGATTTGCTTAACATATTGAAAAATGTTGAGAGTCACTTTCCAACCAAGAAAGATCAAGTCTTCTTGGTAGGGGCCAAAGGATCTTCCGAAAAGAAGAACGATTCAAAGAAGGTACATAGAAAGGCAAAAACAAAGGATAATAAGAACAAAAGCGTCACGATATAGCAAGGAGTTTGCTTCACCGCAATAAGCCCGGATAATCGGAAAGAAAGCTCATGAGAAGCATCTTGCAGAGGCTAACCAAAGAAGCTTAGTGAAGTTTCGATTATAATACAAATTTGTTCACGATTTAAAATAAAATTTTCTTTAAGTCAAGGTTCTACTTGGGTATTGGATACCGACTTTGGTTATCATAAATATAGATTTATGAAGGACCAAAAAGTAGAAAGCTAAACAAATATAAGTAATCCTATGTGTGGAAAATGAAGCAAAGGTTGTTGCATTAGCCATAGAAACTTATAGTTTAGCAATGCCTACGGAAAATCTATTAAGTCAATAAGTTGTTATTGTATTCCAATTCTTGTTAAAATATTATTTCTATTTTATTGTTGACAATGAAATTTTTGGTATTATAATTAAGAACAATTGTTGTTCTATTTATAATAATAATGTTTTGTATAGAACCGGAATATTACTTAATAAATTTTGTATACTTGACTTACATGAAAATAATTTTGCATATATGAACAAATTAGTATAAGAAAATGAGATGATCATTCAAAGAGTTGAATGTGTGTATTTGCTAAAATACAAGTGTGAATTATTTGAAAGGTTCAAAGAATTCGTAGTGAAACAAATTGGCAAAGTATTAAGATTCTTTGATTAGATCAAGGAATAAATACTTGTGCAATAAGTTTCTAGATCATCTCAAATGGTTTTCTCATAATGGACACATCCTGAGACGCAATAATTGATTGATGTGTCTGAATGAAAAATCGTACCTTGTTGGACATGGTGCGGTCCAAAATGATTTTACCGACATTCCAGTATCCTTCTGGGATAATGTCCTAGAAATGGCTGCATATCTACGAAAATGGTAACCTCGAAATCCAGTCCCAAGACTCCATAAAAGTTATGGACAGGGAGGATTCCTAATCTTAAGTATGTTAAGATAAGTGGTTGTCCAACTTATGTGAAAAAGGTTTCAAAGGATAAGCTTGGGACAAAATTTGACAAGTACAATTTGTGGGACATCCTAAAGTAAGTTTAGGGTATATGTTGTATAATCCTACTTAGCAAAAGGTGTTTGTTACGAAACACGTTGCCTTCTAAGATAAATGTGCTTATTATTTAAGGGGCTAGTGGGAGAATAATAGATCTTGAAGAGTTCAAGAACCACAAAACATTATAAGTCAAATAAGAGGAACCTATAGATAGACCTATTATACCACTGGTAGATCAATAAATCGGAATAGTCTGAAGATACACGAGAGGTATGGATTCATCATAGATGATGATGATGAGGTACACATCATAGAAGATGATGATCCGATTACATACGATGAGGTAAGTGTTGTGAACACTTTCGGAGAAATGGATTGAAGCAAGTTTCTCAAATATGGAACATTCGTTTTGATGAGGCAATCAAAAGAGTTTGATTTTATCAAAAATAAGAATGAACCTAGTGTGTACAAAAGGTCGATTGGGAGCATCGTGACATTCCTAGTACTATATGTTCATATACTACGGATAAGGAATGACATACCAATGCTACAATCAGTAAAGATAAAGTTGTCTAAACATTCCTCCATGAATGATTTGGAAGAGTATCTTAATTGGGGATATAAATCTATATAGATTGATTTAAAAGGATGCTCAACTTAACCCAAGGAACGTATATTAATTTGATGCTAAAGTCGTTTAGCATGGCAAACTCCAAGAGATGTCTCATGTTGATGAGCTATGGAGTGTATCTCTCTTTATAGTCCCCACAGACTCTTGAAAAGAGAGATCGCATGAGTGACTATCATGTATGCAATGAAATATACAAGACCTGATGTTGATCAGTCATATTATGGAGAAGTTCACTATGAGTCAATGAAAACATCTTAAAGTGCTTAACCTAGCATTTACTAAGGATGTGATCATATTCATGGTGGGTCTAAATTAAAACTAGAGGGCTTAACAGACTCAAGTTTTTCGAAGATGAGACCAAGATGATGAGAAAATCCACTTTAAGGTAAAGCGTTATCTTGAGCAATTAGTGCGTTGAATGGGAAAGGTTCCAAACAAAGAAAGAGTTCTTTGGTTTAGTGATAAAGACAAAGTAAATACTATAAATGAAGTCGCTTAAGTTGATTGTTTGGATTAAAAGTTCATTCTGAGAACTAGGAATAGTTCCTAAGTCTCATCTTGGATCTAAACATGTGTTGTGGCACTTTCATTTGATTATAAGAATCATTGAAAGATGGGAAATCACTATAGAGATGGTGGACTCTCAAGAACAACATTACATATCCATTAACTAAAGCTTATCCAACAAAACAGGATAATCGTCACTTAGAGAAGATGAATATAAGATCTGATGGCGATTGGCTTTAGTGCAAGTGGGAGATTGAAAGTAATATGCACACAAGCCAATCATGTTTGATGATAAAGCATATACTTTGTAACAATCTTATTCATTTATTAATAAAAGTATTAATTTATTAAAGGCTTTAATTATCTACATGATCTTTGTTTTATAATATGTGATAAACCCATAGTTTTAAGCAATGCTTTTAGAATAATGATGATGATCATTCTAATGAGATCTAAATTCTTAGAAAGCTTAAAACTAAAATAGTTCCCAATCATTGGATTACTAAATTGGGGATTAGTGAATCAGGATAGATTGGTACATATCGTTGCTTGCTCATTGGATGAGGATGATTGATCTCATGATCATTTGTGTGGAGACACTAAAGCAAGTATGTAGGTGCTTATTAGAGAATAAGTTCACTGAACGTGGCTCGCTAAGGAATACCTAATGGAGTTTTACTTGTCTGTCAATAGGAATTCCTGTAGTGATAGTAATACAAGTAATCCTTGGACTTGAGATCATCATAGTGTCTTGTGTATGATGAGTTATACTTTGACTTATTCCTTAAGACCCTTAGTGTGACGACCCCAAAATAGGTATACATCGCCCATTCTGAGTTGTCAATACATGGTACAGAAACAACTACAACTTTATTATTACAACAGTAAAACTGTGAGTTTAAATACAAATATTATCTTCTAGACAATATCTATACTCAAATAAATCCTCATCACATTTATTGATACATTATTTTATAAAATGGTGAGGACTACTAAACAACTCTCTCTAGAACCTTCATTCCATACCCCAGGCTGCATCTTCATTATATATTCTCGCCTCCCGAGAAAAATGGAACAAAAAGGAAAAGGGTGAGCTCAACTAGCCCAGGTAAAGAATATTATGACTAAGATAATATACAACAAATTATCGTTAGTCTTCAATGGGAAAAATCTAATAGAATACAATAGACAACAAATTTTAAATCAATATTCGCAATGAAATAATAATTCATTAGAAGAGTTAAGTAGAGAATGCAAACTACTATCTTCCATGTATGAATTTAAAAGTTCATCATCCATCTTTTATCCCCGTAACATCAATCAATATATATCGGAATCACATATTCATCTTTGCACTACTGAGGCCAAAGATATTCATCGATTAATCATGTTCATCTAAACACTGTTCATCTTTGCACTACTACCAAAGATATTCTTGAGAAATCATTCATCTTTGCCTTCTGAGCCAAAGATATTCAATAATATCATCATTTAAAGGCGAGGATGATGAAAATATTTTTTAAAGAAAGCGAATCCGATTGAAACAAAATGACAAGGATTAAGGATTAAGGATTCAGTACTTTGTTTTATCCATGTTCAAAAATACCTCAAAAATAATCATAGTGGTGTAAAATTCAAGAATGATCAAAACATGGATACAATCAAAGCTAGTATCCGAATAGATATTTTGGACAAAGAGAAGAAATTTCATTTTTTGGTGAATAGTGCAAGTATCACGTGAATAGTCATAGTATCGTGAATAGTAACTCGACACCAAAAGATAGAAATTCCACAAAAACATCTTCACGCTTCCGTGAATAGTACTGAAAGTGAATAAGTAACTCATGAATAGTAACTTCGTGAATAATAACTCATGAATAGTAACCTTGACATGAAAAAGTTCCAAATTTGATAAAAGTTCCAACCAATATTTGAAGATAATGATATTGAAGAAATAATATCATCCGAGAAGAAAATAACATCCCTTACCTCGAAAGATCGGTACTACTAAATTTGAAACAGGATATAGGCTATGACTTGGACTTGCACCGTATAGCAATACTCAAAGTATACTCAAGATACTCACAAGAATACGCTTAGATAATATAGAGAGAGAAAACTTGGGTTTACGGTGTGATTTTCAATTCTAACCCAAAGCACCCTATTTATAGGAAAATGCTTAGAAAACACCAAAAGCGAAAATTTAATAAATTAATAATATTATTTTTTCAAATTTCCTACGCCCACTAATTTGGTCCAAGACATCAGCCACCATGTGACAAAACATTAAAAACGTTTTTCTTAATTTAAATAATTAAAACTTCCAAAAATCAATTATTTCGGAGCTTCGGAACTTTAATAATTCATAATAAATAGCCCTTTCATCAGAAAATTCGAATCTCATGAGTTTTTATAGGAAATTCAATTCTCTACAACTTTGCAGAAGAAAGTTTTTCCAAATTCCAAATAGAAATTGACCGAAATCCATAAACAGACGATTTTACATGCTATAATCAAATTTCAGTCAATAAATGGGGTCCACCGACATGTTTAACATGTTTTAAACATTTATTGCAACAAAAATACTCTTCCTCCTCGTATACTCATATATCCCACATTCGTTGTAAAAATATCACCATTATTATATTATTAAAATATAATAATATATTTAAATGAATTATTTTATCAGAAAAAGATAAAATTTCAATTTCAACAATTATCACATTAAAAATTTTCTCCATCTATATCCACATAAAATCAATATTTTCCTCATCATATGAATCAATAATTAATTATTCACAAATAATATTCTGAGAATCACAATATTAATTTGTAAGACCCCAGCTTTTATAAATAAAGATGAATTTTTCTATAAATATTATTTTGAATATTATGGAATAAATTTGATATAATGTTATAGTTGTGGGTAATATTTATAAATTTTGCAAAGTATGCAAGTTGTTATAAAATATTCGTTTGGTGGGGAATATTCTTTTTGTTAGGGAATATTAAATCTGATGGCTCAATCATTGGTGGACCCCTGACAATGAATTATTGTCGGATTGAGAAAAGCGACAAAAATATTTTATAAAAATAATGGCGGAGGTGTATTCTGAATTAAAAGCTGTTGAACTACCCGGTGGTAAAAGAAATGCGATGTCTGGCGTAGTTTAGTAGTAGCTGGCGGTATTGATTATTGATCTTACGTGAGAAGTCACTCAATTATATGCTCGATTATTACTACTGATAATTGTTGCATCATATCTCTTATATTATTGATTGATTATTGTCACGATATCATCATCGTATAATATGTTATAGTATTAAATCAATAATTGAGGCGACAAGTTATAAATGATTAATAATTGTTGAAAGATTAAATATGTGTTGATGAAAAAAAAAATGATTTGTGGTAAGTTTGATTATTTTTATGGGGGCTCGTATATGTCATCATCTAAGAGTCTCTTTCAACGATAGTATTTACCTTCGTCAATAGTAATTACCTTTCGTCGATAGTAATTACCCTTGTGAATAGTATTTACCTTCGTCGATAGTAATTACCTGCAACCGTCGATAGTAATTACCCTTGTGAATAGTATTTACCTTCGTCGATAGTAATTACCCTTGTGAATAGTATTTACCTTCGTCAATAGTATTTACCTTCGTTAATAGTAATTACCTTTACCAGACGTCGAACCACTTGTCGTTTCACATTACAGGCGTCGAACCACTTGTCGTTTCACATTCTGAGCGTCAAAGCCGGTCGTCGAAGCCACTTGCCTTTTTCACGGCGGCGGTGCTAAGCTAGAAATCTTCTATAAATAGAGGCCTAGGGCTTCATTATTTTTCACGAATTCATTGAGCTATAGAGAGAGAAAGTATATAGAGAATAAGAGAGAAAGAAGAAGAGTATTTTTTATTACTACTTCTTTGCGGTATTCAATCTCTACTAAATGTAAAGGGTGTTATTCTTTCTTATTCATGAAGAAGCATTGTTATTCCATTGCTTATTATTACATTGGAATAACTTTTGTATCGTGGTTTACCTATACTTGGTGACATTCTTCTATTATTACTGTTGGAACATCACATACGTGTGTTTTACGGACTGGTTAAAATCTTTATTATTATACATTGGAACATCACATGCATGTGTTTTACACAGGACTGGTTAAAATCTTTATTATTACTGTTGGAACATCACATGCGTGTGTTTTTTACAGGACTGGTTAAAATCTTTATTATTACATTGGAATATCTATCGTGTGTTTTACAGGATCTGGTTCCATCTTTATTATTACATTGGAACATCACATGATTGTGAATTTCACGACACAGTTCCGTTATTTATTATTACATTGGAATAACACATGCATGCGATCTATCGCATGCATGGTGATTTCTTTTGTTATTCCATTCTTTATTATACCCGGTTGGTTAAAACTTTGACTTCTATACTCCATGAAATTAGTAGAATATCCTTGATATTTGCGTTTCATCGATATCTTTTCATGGAAATATTCTTACGATCATTCTTGAATTTTACTCTACAAAAGCGATGTCGTATTGATAATTTGGGCGTTAATAATTCTGGATAAAATAATTCTTGAACTTGTTTTATTGAATTCTTATATCATTGTCATCATCCTCATGTTTATATTTTTTTTGAAAGTCATACGTGGTTTGTAGTGCGTAGATGGACTTGGTATGATTATGATGAGAGACTACCGGTGTAATCATGGTAGTAATATTACAAATGATGTGATAAAAATCCTCGATTGGTAGTAGTGCATTGATGGGCGATTGTTGGCATGATCATGACCATTAATGAATACACAAATATTCTTGGCGTGCGTAGTGCATGAATAATTGTGGTCGTGATCTTAAAGAATATCCTTGGTAGTAGTGCGGGGGTGATTCGATGATGTGAAATATTTATTAAAAGTGAGTCTCGGCTTTATAAGCGATGATGAAAAACCTTTTAAAACCTAAAAGATAGTAGACTTTATTTTCTACTTGACTCTTTTAATGGATTGCATATTCATTGCAGATTAAAGCTGGTTATCTATTGTATTTTATCGGTTTAACATTATTGAAGACTATTGATAATTTATTACGCATTATCTTAGTCGTAATATTTCTTCTTGGGCTAGTTGAGCTCACCCTTTCTTTCCTTTATTCTCTTGAGGAAATGATAATATATTTGGGACGAGTCGGGAAGCGCAGTGATGGTCACGAAGATAGCATTAGTAGTCCTCACTATTACGTATAAAATAGTGTGATAATAATTGTAATGAGGACTTTTTGTTTGAGTTTGTATAATATCTAGTAGGCGATATTTGTATTTAAACTCACGATTTATGTCGTATTGTACACGTGATTATGTTAATAAGTTGTATTTAAATTACATGTACCATGTAAGTGGCGACCCAAGATGGGTGATGTATACCTAATTTTGGGGGGCGTCGCGGTTTAGTATCGAGCTTAGGGATATGATCCTGGCTAAGATGTGAGAATAGTACTAGGAGGGAGAGGCGGGGAATACCTTGTTAGTATGACTACTAAGTTTATGTGATATTTTATTGGTTGGTCGGAAGATAGGGATAATTTGTTACATGTCGATTAACCTTTTGTTTTGTGGCGATGTCTGAAAATGACATCGAGAATGTTGAGAATATGATGGGCCTTGAGCGATTGTTGATTCACCACATATTAATAATCGAGGATAATGTGCATCGTGAAGGCGACAATCCTCGTGCAAAACAACAACCTTGACCAAATGATGAATGATCAAATGTTAGAGAGGCTTTATCACGATTTTATCAACAATGATGAGGCGACTCACTGTCCAAAAGCGTAGGTGGAAACACGGAAAACTCTCGGCGGAACCGCTAAACAATTTAAGGAGGCTGGGACCACCGGAGTTTAAGGGAAGCAAAACCACTTTGGCGGAGCGTGGATAAAGCAGATTACAAGATATTTGATGTCTTGGGATGCTCAGGAGCAAAAGGTTCCCTTCTTGCGCTTTATGTTGCTCTTGCGGAGGCGGATTCTTGGTGGGAATCGGTAAAAGCGTACTCGACAATTTGTCTTGAAGATATCTTGGGAGAAGTTCAGGGAGGCATTCAGCGACAAATACTTTCACGAAAGTATTCGCCACATGAAGGAGGTGGAGTTTATCAAGTTGGAACAAAACAATATGGCCGAGTGTCATGATACGAGGCAAAATTTGCGGAGTTATCACGGTTTCGTCCCACTTGGTGGATAATGAAGAGAGAATGGCGCGAATGTTTTAAGAGGTTTGAAGCGGGAATCGTCGACATCTTATTTCTCATAAAGCGTGTTTGTATTGGATGTTGTAAATAGGGCTCGATTAGTGGAGTAGCGATAATGAGTCAACCTTGACTAAAAAGAAGCGGTAAGCAAAATTATAATACCGGCGAGAATAGTCATCGGCGGTGACAACAAGCGTGGAGGAATCAACGGGCGGATATGGTAACCACTTTGGTGGTAATCGAGGCCAAAACAATAAGAATGGACATTTCAAGAAAAGGAGATTCAATGATGATGGAAAGGCGTCGGCACCGGCACCCGTTGTTAAGGAAGGAGAAAGACCACCTATCGTATGCTTCAAAAATGCGGAGGAGAGGACACATCGATCAAAGCTGCGTCATGCCATCCAAAGCGTGTTATAATTGTGGAAGAGAAGGTCACTTAGCTCGATTTTGTCGTTTCTAGAAGACAAATTAGCTAGGATGGAAGCACCAAAGGCCGTCGAGAAAATTCAAAAGCAGGTAGTCTGAGGAGAGCATTTGTTGTGACCTCCCAAAAAGCAAGAATCGAATGAGGTCATCACGGGTAAGCTTATCATAAACTCTAATGAAGTCTATACTTTATTTGATCTGGGGTTCTACCCATTCTTTTATTTTCTCTACTTGCGCTCATCGATTAAATTTGACTCAGGAGAAATTAGACTTTGACTTATCTGTGGAAACTCAGGTTGGGAGAAACCTTCATTACATCCTTTGTTTATAAGTCTTGTTTGGTTCAAATCGGTACCCTCACATTACTGTCGATCTTATTTCATTAAAAATACTTGCATTTGGCGTGATTACAGGGATTGATTGGTTAACTACTTATCATACAAAAATTGATTGTTTTTCGTAAGGTTGTTAGCTTTCATATTCTAATCAACCTATTATGCGAATTCAAACGACCAAACCATTAAAATCAATCACGGTCATCTCAAGCCATAAAGCTATTCGTTTATTGAAAAGCGGATGTCGAGCTTTCTTAGCTCATATCATGATTTAAATAAAAATAACGTCGGTTTTAAGCGATATTCTATTGTTAATAAATTTCGGCGTATTCCAGAAAGAACTTCTGGCCTACCCCAGGCGTGAAATTGAATTTTGTATCGACCTTGAAACGGTACAAAACCTATTTCCAAAGCCCATATCGAATGGCTCTATTGAACTTCGGGAGTTAAAGACCCAGCTGCGAGGAATTGTTAGACATTGGCTTTATTCGTCCTAGTACTTCTCCTTGGGGTGTTCTCTGTTACTATTAAGTGAAGAAGAAAGATGGGAGTATGCGACTTTGTATTGATTATCGGGAGTTGAATCACGTCACCATCAAAAATAGGTATCCATTACCCGCGTATTGATGACTGTTTGACCCGATTCAAGAGCCAAATTCTTTTCAAAGATTGATCTTCGTTAGGATATCACCGATTGAAGATTAGAGCCGTGACATTCAAAGGCGACTTTTCGGAACTCGATGCGGGCATTATGAATTTCTAGTCGTATCCTTTGGATTGACTAATGCTCTCTTTGCCTTCATGGATATGATGAGCCAAGTATTGAGGAATATTTAGATCACTTTGTGGTCGTCTTTATTGATGACATCCTTATTTATTCCAAAAGCCGTGAAGATCATGAGCAACACTTGAAGGTGACACTCCAAAAGCCGTGAATATAAGCTTTATGCGAGTTGAAGAAATCACGAGTTACGGCTTGAAGAAGTAGCATTCCTTGGGCACGTGGTATCAAGTCATGGAATATCATTGACCGGACAAAGATTGAAGCTATTCAAAGTAGGAACAACCTAAATCGATGGATTAGAAATCGTAGCTTTCTCGGTTTATTTGGTTATTATCGGAGATTCGTGGAAGGATTTTCTCGAATCGCTATTCCATTATTTCGGTGACTCGGAAGAATCTGAAAGTTCGGTTGGGCGAAGAATGTGAGAAGAGTTTTCAAGAACTCGAGAGGAGACTTATTTGATTTTGTTACGACAATACCATCGGCTCGGAGGATTTGTCATCTCTGGTGATGCTTGAACCAAAGGTTGGGATGTGTTCTCATCTGACATGGAAAAGTAATAGCCTATGCCTCGCATGACAACTCAAAGAATATGAGAGGAATTATCCTACTCGTGATCTAGAGTTAGCATTTGTTATCTTACACTTAAAATTTGGAGGCATTACTTGTATGGGGAGAAAGTGGAGATCTTTACGGATCATAAAAGCCTCAAATATTTCTTCACTCAAAAGGAACTCAACATGCGACAACGACGTTGGCTTGAGCTATTGAAAGATTATGATCATACCATCGATACCATCTGGAAAAGCGAGCGTGGTAGGTGGCGCATTGAGTAGAAAATCATATGCAAATCTGAGTGCGATATTGTCATACAAAGGCCCATTTTGTGTGACTTGCAAAGGATGGAGATAGAATTAAAGACTCGAGGGGACGCGTGTGATGATAAGCGAGTATCTGAGTAGAGCCGACTTTAATTGATAAAGTTATAGGCTGCTCAGCTCTGGGACTGGAGGCGATCGTATGAGGAAGAAAGTGCAAGAAGGTCTTATCTTAGGAAGCAAGAATCGATGAAGAAGGAATACTTCAAGTCGACTCCGGACTTTGTGTTCTAACGACCACGATTTAAAGTATAATATCATGATGGAGGCGCCTGACACACCATTTGCAATCCATCACAGGAGTACTAAAATGTATCATGATATTCGTCATACATTTTGGTGGAAGCGATATGAAAGAGAGAGATATATTGTTTATCTCAAGGTGTCTAACTTGTCAACGAGTTAAAGCGGAGCATCAAGTACCAAAAGGTCCATTGCAACCACTTGAAATTCGAGAATGGAAGTGGGAGCACATTACCATGGATTTCGATTCTGGGTCTTCTAAGGTTTCTCAAGGCATTGATGCGATTTGGGTCATTGTTGATAGGTTGACCAAGTCTGCTCATTTCTTACCGTCTGAGAAACTTATACACTTGAGCGTCTTGCTCGTATGTACATACATTAAGATTGTAAGGCTGCATGGTATCTGCCGGTATCCATAGTTTTCGATCGAGACCCAAGATTCACTTCACGATTTTGGGTTAGTTTGCAAAAAGCTATGAGCGCAGACTTACGATTTAGCTCGGCATATCATCCTCGAGACGGACGGACGATCGGAGAGGACTATTCAAACTCTTGAAGATCTATTAAGACTCTGTGTCCTTGATTTCAAGGGAGTTGGGACAAGTTCTTACCATTGGTGGAGTTTTTCCTCTGACAAGCAGTTATCAAGCAAGTATTGGCATGGCTCCATTCAAGCGTTGTATGGAAGAAAGTGTCGTTCTCGATTATCTTTGGGATGAGGTGGGTGAAGCAACGTTGTTGGGGCCGGAGTTGATGCGTATGACTACGGAAAAGATTCAAACGATCCAAACAACGTATAAAAACCTCACAAAATCGACAAAAGAGTTATCTTGATCTTCATCGAAAGGGCGTGGAATTCGATATAGGAGATCGTGTGTTGTTAAGAGTTGCTCCATGGAAAGGAGTTACAAGATTTGGAAAGAGAGGAAAACTTAACCCTCGATTCATCGGTCCATTTTAATCCTCGATCGAGTAGGGGCGTGGCTATAGACTCGCTTTCTGTGAAATATGTCTCGTGTTCATAGCGTTTTTCACATATCTATGTTACGTAAATATGTGAAAGACCCGAACCATATTATTGAGTTAGAGCAGGACGAAATAGCGGAAGATTTGGCGTATGAAGAGGTTCTGTTCAAATTTTGGATAAGAAGGAACATATTCTACGCTCGAGGTTATACCTCAAGTCGAAAGTTTTGTGGAGGAACCACGATGTTGAGGAAATGACTTGGGAGTTAGAATCTGAAATGAAATCAAGGTATCCTTACCTCTTGACATACCAGTCGTACCCTAATTTCGAATGAAATTTCATAAGAAGGGAGGTTGTAAGACCCGACTTTTATAAATAAAGATGAATTTTTCTATAAATATTATTTTTGAATATTATGGAATAAATTTGATATAATGTTATAGTTGTGGGTAATATTTATAAATTTTGCAAAGTATGCAAGTTGTTATAAAATATTCGTTTGGTGGGGAATATTCTTTTTGTTAGGGAATATTAATACAATGGCTCAATCATTGGTGGACCCCACAGCAGAATTATTGTCGGATTGAAAAGCGACAAAAATATTTTATAAAAATAACTTGGCGGAGGAAGTATTCACATTAAAAGCTGTTGAACTACCCGGTGGTAAAAGTCTGATGTCTGGCGTAGTTGCATAGTAGCTGCGGTATTGATTATTGATGCTTCACGTGAGAAGTCACTCATTATGCTCGATTATTACTACGATAATTCTTTGCATCATATCTCTTATATTATTGATTGATTATTGTCACGATTATCATACGTATAATATGTTATAGTATTAAATCAATAATTGAGGCGACAAGTTATAAATGATTAATAATTGTTGAAAGATTAAATATGTGTTGATGAAAAAAAAAATGATTTGTGGTAAGTTTGATTATTTTATGGGGGCTCGTATATGTCATCATCTAAGAGTCTCTTCGTCGATAGTATTTACCTTCGTCGATAGTAATTACCTTCGTCGATAGTAATTACCCTTGTGAATAGTATTTACCTTCGTCGATAGTAATTACCTTCGTCGATAGTAATTACCCTTGTGAATAGTATTTACCTTCGTCGATAGTAATTACCCTTGTGAATAGTATTTACCTTCGTCGATAGTATTTACCCGTTAATAGTAATTACCTTTACGGACGTCGAACCACTTGTCGTTTCACATTCTGGTGTCGAACCACTTGTCGTTTCACATTACTGAGCGTCAAACCGATTCGTCGAGCCACTTGCCTTTTTCACACGGCGGTGCTAAGCTAGAAATCTTCTATAAATAGAGGGCTGAGGGCTTCATTATTTTCACGAATTCATTGAGCTATAGAGAGAAAGTATAGAGAGAATAAGAGAAAGAAGAAGAGTATTTTGTTCTTACCTTTTTTGCGAGTATTCAATCTCCTACCAAATGTAAAGGGTGTTATTCTTTCTTATTCATGAGAGAAGCTGTTGTTATTCCATTGCTTATTATTACATTGGAATAACTTTTATATCTGTGGTTTACCTATACTTGGTGACATTCTTCTATTATTACATTGGAACATCACATGCATGTTTTTTTACAGGACTGGTTCCGTCTTTATTATTATTACATTGGAACATCACATGCGTGTGTTTTTACAGGACTGGTTAAAATCTTTATTATTACATTGGAACATCACATGCGTGTGTTTTACACCGGACTGGTTCCGTCTTTATTATTCTTTGGAATATCTATACATGTGTTTTACAGGACACAGTTCCATCTTTATTATTACTGTTGGAACATCACGTCGGTGTGAATTTCACTGACTTTGGTTCCGTTATTTATTATTACATTGGAATAACTTTTACATGCATGCGATCTATCGCATGCATAGTGATTTCTTTTGTTATTCCATTCTTTATTATACCCGGTTGGTTAAAACTTTGACTTCTATACTCCATGAAATTAGTAGAATATCCTTGATATTTGCGTTTCATCGATATCTTTTCATGGAAATATTCTTACGATCATTCTTGAATTTTACTCTACAAAAGCGGTATCGTGTTGATAATTTGGGCGTTTAATTCTGGATAAAATAATTCTTGAACTTGTTTTATTGAATTCTTATATCATTGTCATCATCCTCATATTTTATATTTTTTGAAAGTCATACGTGGCTGTGGTGCATAGATGGACTTGGTATGATTATGACGAGAGACTATTCGGTGTAATCATGGTAGTAATGTTACAAATGATGTGATAAAAATCCTCGATTGGTAGTAGTGCATTGATGGGACGATTGTTGGCATGATCATGACCATTAATGAATACACAAATATTCTTGGCCGTAGTGCATGAATAATTGTGGTCGTGATCTTAAAGAATATCCTTTGGTAGTAGTGCGGGGGTGATTCGATGATGTGAAATATTTATTAAAGGCGAGTCTCGACTATAAGCGATGATGAAAAACCTTTTAAAACCTAAAAGATAGTAGACTTTATTTTCTACTTGACTCTTTTAAATGGATTGCATATTCATTGCAGATTAAACTGGTTGTCTATTGTATTTTATCGGTTTAACATTATTGAAGACTATTGATAATTTATTACGCATTATCTTAGTCATAATATTTCTTCTTGGGCTAGTTGAGCTCACCCTTTCTTTCTTTCCTTTGTTCTCTTTGAAATGATAATATAATTTGGGACGAGTCGGGAAGCAGTGATGGTCACGAAGATAGCATTAGTAGTCCTCACTAATACGTAAAAAATAGTGTGATAATAAGCGTAATGAGGACTTTTTGTTTGAGTTTGTATAATATCTAGTAAGCGATATTTGTATTTAAACTCGCGATTTCGATCGTATTGTACCACAGCGAGTTATGTTAATAAGTTGTATTTAAATTACATACCATGTAAGTGTCGACCCAAGATGGGTGATGTATACCTAATTTTGGGGCGTCACATCGACAACCAGTGCAGTTCGAGAAAGAGGGGGCTTTCAATAAGAATTTCTTCTTCTTCTTGGCGCCAAGCAATTAGGTGACCAAACCTCTCCTTAGATGAACTTTCTAGACATTGCCAATAATGTTATCTAATAATATTATTGAGATAATATGAATTATTGCTTCGATAATGAAAAATAACTTCAGATAATGACAATTATTGAAACAACAACAATATAAAATATCAACGACAATTATTAACTCAATAAAATATTGAATAAGAATTATCTTTGTAACCATTATTGAGTAGTGCCTTCTTACGTAAGAATCAATAATTGGTGCAATACTGGTAATGCTACTTGTGTTTTAACCATAAGGGTATTTTAACAAGATTAATAACGGTAATAACCACGCATAGTTATTTTTAAACAACTTATATTTGTCGTTTTCTTCATCCAATCGCTTTCCATTATGGGGCCCACACATGGTTGCTTGCTTGTAGTCGCATACGAATATTCCTGACAAGATTGAATATTCCACGACCAAACGAATATTCCCGACAACAATGAATATTTTATAACCACTTGCTTATTTTGAAATATTTGCGTATTTTACCCTAACTATCCACATTAATCACATCAACCCTTACTATTTCAAAATAATAAATAGAAAATTAAATTTTATTAATAATAAGTTGGGGTCTTACACTTAGGGTATATCAAAGGGTATGCTTGGGTATAACAAGTTGTACATGGAGATAATATATGATCGATAAAGAATCTACCACTTCTAATAAAAGAAGAAATGTCCTATGTGATTCGATAAATGACAACCCAAGTAGTCCTTGGCAAGGCGAGAATGAAATTAGAAAGGAGTTTCTAATTTGCATTATTTGGAGTTGTGCATTTAAGAATCGAAAATACATATAATTAAATAAAATAAGACTTGTGAGAATTCCATGTCTTATATTTAATTGGGACATGTATGGTGGAAGGATTGAATTGTGCAGTAACTATTTACTCAAAGGTTCTTTTATGATTAATGTTGAAATCTATATTATCCGGAAAGTCGTTGATCGCTAGGGAGGCTTATCCTATTGTAGAATAAATATTATTTATTTAAATAAGATTAGAATTGTTCTAATTGATTTATTCACAATAGGTTTAATATGGAGAACCTAAAGGGTCACACCATAAAAGGAAGAATAATTATTTAAGAAGTTAATGGCATAATCGTAATAATATGTTAAGTATATTTAATTTAATCTATGGTGATAGAATAAATTAAATAGCTTAATATTTATTATTTAATATTTTAGAAATATTAAATATAAATTAATAAGAGGAGTCTTATTAATATTATTACAATTATTATTATTATTTTAATTTCTAAAAGAGTTTAGAAATTAATTTAATATAAATACTCTCATTTATTCCTAATAGGATTAGGAGGAAAATTAGTTAAAGGAGTTTAATTAATTATCCCTAATAAGATTAGGGAGCCCATTTAATTAAAAGAGTTTAATTAAATAATACCTTATTTTAATAGGGTTACTTGATATTTTATAAGATGAGTTTTATATCAGATATTAGGTATATACGTAATAATTCCAATTTGTTGGAGAGTACGCTCTTTTTCTATAGAGATAGAAAAACTAGAGTTTAGCCAACCACCCATCTTCTTGAATCTTTATTTTTCCTTGGTGGATCACCTCTAGAGGCCAAACATATGGGTGGCTAACGTTGATCAAAGGAAGGAACCAAACCTGATGGATTCAAGTTGAACGCGAAAGGATTTGGAGGTGAACTTGTACCTGAGGAAGCTCGATCTTTAAGGGTATGATTTTATTCTTTATCTTTTCATTTAATTAATAATTATGCATAAAGGGTGATCCGGGTTTATGGTTTGTAAATTTTTTTAAACTCTGATTTATCTCGCTTCCGCTTAATTTTTGCAATTTGATTGCGTTCATGAATATTACAAACCTAACAGAAACTGCACCAAAAACCGCACGAACCACACCAATTAGAACCGTACCAACGGTTCCGGCGTATGTGGCGGTTTTAGGTGGGTTGAATAACCAAATTTACGGTTCCGGTTTGGTTACTAGCCAAAACCGAACGCATAAAACCTAAACCGCACCATGTGTGTGTGTATGTATTATCTCTAGTAAATTCTAAAGTTACTTTTCACTTGAACACGCTCAGAGAAACCCCCAGTCTTGCATTGTCATTTTTTCACCAATTTAAAGAAGATCGTTAAAGATTATAGAGTCAAAAATTAAGCAATTGAGTTTTGGAATTTTGAATTTGTTTGATGCGTTATTGGAGGGGCTTATAGCTGAGGGGCTAAATTCGTTAGTTCGAGCACTTGATGCATTGGTTAAGGTCAATACTATAATAGTAATAGTCTAATAGATTATTTTTCAAATTAGGTATAGTTAGGATTATATTCTATAAGTCCTCCCTGCAATATATAAGATAGAATTTCATTCTATCTCCAGTATATACTGTTAATTTTCCTGATGTTTTTTATATTAATGGTTACTTATTAAATACATTGGTTACCTTCCTGCAACTGTTGGATCTTTAAGTACATATTGATATTTTTTATATTGATTGTTTTTGTTGTAAAGTGCATGAAAAAATATGTTTTATGTTATGGATACTAAGTAAATATATGTTGGTTACTGTCTAATCTGGATTTGGTTACTATATAATCTTTGACTTGATTCTATGTGTAATATTACCATGGTTCTTTGCATAATATTCCGTGTTTTATCTTGATTTTTTATATTGATGGTTCTTGATTAACTACATTGGTTACCTTCATACATCTTACTACTTTAATTTATAACAAAGTCATTCTTGATTATTTTGGTTGTAAAATAAATGTAAAAATGTTTTTATAATCTTGGCTACTAATTACATTTATCTTGGTTACTGTCTAATATGTATTTAGATACTATAAGGTGTTTATTTGGTTACTGTATAATGTTATTGTGTTTTATAATTGTTTCTTTTATATTGGTGGTTACTTATTTACTACATTG
Source organism: Panax quinquefolius (assembly GCA_020205615.1). Lineage (NCBI taxonomy): Eukaryota > Viridiplantae > Streptophyta > Magnoliopsida > Apiales > Araliaceae > Panax > Panax quinquefolius. The sequence goes on from CM035163.1 coordinate 31,700,956, forward strand.
GTTACCTTCATACAACTTTTAGACTTTAGTTGGTAACAAACACATTATACTGGTTGTTTTTTACTGTAAAATGCAATGAAAAATGTGTTTATGTTCTGGTTACTAGATAGATATATGTTTGTTACTGTCTAATCTAAATTTGGTTATTGTATAATGTTGTTATGATTACTGTATAATATTAGTGTATTTTATACTGGTTTATTTTATATTGATGGTTACATATTGACTACATTGGTTAACTTCATACAACTGTTTGTCTTTAGTTGGTAACAAACTGATGCGGTTGAAGAGTAGGCGTGTGACGCCCCCAAAATTAGGTATACATCACCCATCTTGGGTCGACACTTACATGGTACAGAATTTAAATACAACTTATTAACATAAGCGTAGGTATACAATACGACATAAAACCGTGAGTTTAAATACAAATATCGCTTCTACTAGATATTATACAAACTCAAACAAAAAGTCCTCATTACAGTTATTATCACACTATTTTACAGAATAGTGAGGACTACTAATGCTATCTTCAGGACCATCACTGCGTTTCCCGACTCATCCCAAATTTATATTATCATTTCCTGAAGAGAACAGTGAAAGAAAGGGTGAGCTCAACTAGCCCAAGAAGAAATATTATGACTAAGATAATGCGAATAAATTATCAATAGTCTTCAATAATGTTAAACCGATAAAATACAATAGACAAACCGGTTTAAGCTGCAATGTGAATATGCAATCCATTTAAAAGAGTCAAGTAGAAAATAAAGTCTACTATCTTTTAGGTTTTAAAAGGTTTTCATCATTGTTTATAGGTGAGACTCGCTTTTTAATAAATATTTCACATCATCGAATCACCCCCACACTACTACCAAGGATATTCTTTAGTATCACGACCACAATTATTCATGCACTACGGCCAAGAATATTTGTGTATTCATTAATGGTCATGATCATGCCAACAATCGTCCATCAATGCACTACTACCCTAATCGAGGATTTTTATCACATCATTTATAACATTACGGCCATGATTACACCGAATAGTCTCTCGGTCATAATCATACCAAGTCCATCTATGCATACACATGGGCCACGATGACTTTCAAAAAAATATAAACATGAGGATGATGACAATGATATAAGAATTCAATAAAACAAGTTCAAGAATTATTAACGCCCAAATTATCAACATGATAATTGTTTTGTAGAGAGTAAAATTCAAGAATGATCAGAAGAATATTTCCATGAAAAGATAATGGATGAAACGCAAATATCAAGTATATTCTACTAATTTCATGGAGTATAGAAGTCAAAGTTTTAACCAACTGGGTATAATAAAGAATGGAATAACAAAAGAAATCACCATGCATGCGATGAGATCGCATGCATAAAAGTTATTCCAATGTAATAATAAATAACGGAACGGAAGTCGTGAAATTCACACCCATGTGATGTTCCAATGTAATAATAAAGATGGAACCGGATCCTGTAAAAACACACAGATAGGATATTCCAATGTAATAATAAAAGCGGAACCAGTCGGTGTAAAACACACGCATGCAGATGTTCCAACGAGTAATAATAAAGAGCGGAACCAGTCCTGTAAAACACATGCATGTGATGTTCCAAAGTAATAATAATAAAGACGGAACCAGTCCTGTAAAACACATGCATGTGATGTTCCAATGTAATAATAGAAGAATGTCACCAAGTATAGGTAAAATCACAGATATAAAAGTTATTCCAATGTAATAATAATAAGCAATGGAATAACAACAGTTCTCTTCATGAATAAGAAAGAATAACACCCTTACATTTGGTAGGAGATTGAATATCGCAAAGCGGTGTAGTAACAAAATACTCTTCTTCTTTCTCTCTTATTCTCTCTATACTTTCTCTCTCTATAGCTTGAATGAATTCGTGAAAAATAATGAAGCCCTAGGCCTCTATTTATAGAAGATTTCTAGCTTAGCACCTGCCGTGTGAAAAGGCAAGTGGCTTGACGACTGGTTTGACGCCTGTAATGTGAAATGACAAGTGGTTCGACGTCTGGTAAAGGTAATTACTATTAACGAAGGTAAATACTATTGACGAAGGTAAATACTATTCACAAGGGTAATTACTATTGACGAAGGTAATTACTATTGACGAAGGTAAATACTATTGACGAAGAGACTCTTAGATGATGACATATGAGCCCCCATAAAATAATCAAACTTACCACAAATCATTTTTTTTCATCAACACATATTTAATCTTTCAACAATTATTAATCATTTATAACTTGTCGTCTCAATTATTGATTTAATACTATAACATATTATCTGTAGATGATCTTGTGACAATAATTGAATCAATAATATAAGAGATATGATGCAAAGAATTATCAGAGCAATAATTGAGCATAGGTGAGTGACTTCTCACGTAAGCATCAATAATCAATCACAAGTGTCTTCTTGTCTGAACCACGCCAGACATCGCATTTTTTACCACCGGGTAGTTCAACAGCTTTTAACGGTAACACCTCGCCATTATTTTTATAAAATATTTTTGTCGTTTTCTCGGTCAAAGCCAATAATTACATTGTGGGGTCCACCAATGATTGAGCCATTGTCGAATATTCCTAACAAAAAGAATATTTCCCGGAACCAAACGTAATATTTTATAATAACTTGCATACTTTGCAAAATTTATAAATATTACCCACAACTATAACATTATATCAAATTTATTCCATAATATTCAAAAATAATATTTATAGAAAAATTCATCTTTATTTATAAAAATTTGGGTCTTACAACCTCCCCTTCTTATGAAATTTAGCCCTCGAAATTAGGGTACGATACTGGTATGTCGAAGAGGTAAGGATACCTTGATTTCATTTGATTCTAACTCCCAAGTCATTTCCTCAACATCGTGGTTCCTCCACAAAACTTTGACTTGAGGTATAACCTTGAGCGTAGAATATGTTCCTTCTTATCCAAAATTTGAACAGGGAACCTCTTCATACGTCAAATCTTCCGCTATTTCGTCCGGTTCTAACTTAATAATATGGTTGGTCTTTCACATATTTACGTAACATAGATATGTGAAAAGCGTTATGAACACGAGACATATTTGGCGGCAGAAAGCGAGTCTATAGGCCACAGTTCCTACTCGATCGAGGATTAAAATGGACCGATGAATCGAGGGTTAAGTTTTCCTCTCTTTCCAAATCTTGTAACTCCTTTCCATGGAGCAACTCTTAACAACACATGATCTCCTATATCGAATTCCACGTCCTTTCGATGAAGATCAAGATAACTCTTTTTTTGTCGATTTTGTGAGGTTTTTTATACGTTGTCGGATCGTTTGAATCTTTTAAAGTAGTCATACGTACCAACTCCGGTCCCAACAACGTTGCTTCACCCACCTCATCCCAAAGATACTTCGAGAAACGACACTTTCTTCCATACAACGCTTGAATGGAGCTATGCCGATACTTGCTTGATAACTGTTGTTGTGTAGGAAAACTCCACCAATGGTAAGAACTTGTCCCAACTCCCTTGAAATCAAGGACACACGAGTCTTAATAGATCTTCAAGAGTTTGAATAGTCCTCTCCGATTGTCCGTCCGCCCCGAGGATGATATCTTGAGAGCTAAATCGTAAGTCTGTGCCCATAGCTTTTTGCAAACTAACCCAAAATCGTGAAGTGAATCTTGGGTCTCGATCGTAAACTATGGATCTTAGGCATACCATGCGATCTTACAATCTCGTTTATGTACATCTGAGCAAGACGTTCAAGTGTATAAGTTTCTCGATCGTAAGAAATGAGCGGACTTGGTCAACCTATCAACAATGACCCAAATCGCATCAATGCCTTGAGAAACCTTAGGAAGACCGCAGAACGAAATCCATGGTAATGTGCTCCCACTTCCATTACGGAATTTCAAGTGGTTGCAATGGACCTTTTGGTACTTGATGCTCCGCTTTAACTTCGTTGACAAGTTAGACACCTTGAGATAAACGGCGCTATCTCTCTCTTCATATTGCTCCACCAAAATGTATGATTTAATATCATGATACATTTTGGTACTCCTGTGATGGATTGCAAATGGTGTGTTGTGTGCCTCCATCATGATATTATACTTTAAATCGTGGTCGTTAGGAACACAAAGTCCGGAGTTGACTCAAGTATTCCTTCTTCATCGATTTCGCTGCTTGGCAAGATAGCACCTTCTTGCACTTTCTTCCTCATACGCATCACCTCCGTGTGCGTAGCTTGAGCAGGACTTTAACTTTATCAATTAAAGTCGGTTCTACTCAGATACTCGCTATCATCACACGCGTCCCTCGAGTCTTTAATTTATCTTCATCCTTTGCAAGTCACACAAAATGGGGCGCTGCGTTGACAATATCGCTTTTCGTGCTTGCATATGATTTTCTACTCAATGCGTCACTACCACGTTCGCTTTTTCGGGATGGTATTGGATGGTATGATCATAATCTTTCAGCAGATTCAAGCCAACGTCGTTGTCGCGATGTTGAGTTCCTTTTGAGTGAAGAAATATTTGAGGCTTTTATGATCCGTAAAGATCTCCACTTTCTCCCCATACAAGTAATGCCTCCAAATTTTAAGTGCAGAAGATAACAATTTGCTAACTCTAGATCATGAGTAGGATAATTCCTCTCATATTCTTTGAGTTGTCGCGAGGCATAGGCTATTACTTTTCCATGTTGCATGAGAACACATCCCAACCCCTTTGCTCGAAGCATCATCAGATGACAAATCCTCCGAGCGGATGGTATTGTCGTAAGCAGTCTTGAAATAAGTCTCCTCTTGAGTTCTTGAAAACTCTTCTCACATTCTTCGCTCCAACCGAACTTTGTATCTTTCCAAAGTCAATTTGAGTCGATGGAATAGCGATTCGAGAAAATCCTTCCACGAATCTCCGATAATAACCGGCTAAACCGAGAAAGCTACGTGATTTTTGATCATCGATTTAGGTTGTTCCCTACTTTGAATAGCTTCAATCTTTCTTTGGGTCAACAGATATTCCATGACTTGATACCACGTGCCCAAGGAATGCTACTTCTTCTTGCCGAACTCGCATTTCTTTAACTTGGCATAAAGCTTATATTCACGAAGCTTTTGGAGTGTCACCTCAAGTGTTGCTTTCATGATCTTCACGGCTTTTGGAATAAATAAGGATGTCATCAATAAAGACGACCACAAAGTGATCTAAATATTCCTTGAATACCGGTTCATCATATCCATGAAGGCGTAGGAGCATTAGTCAATCCAAAGGACATGGACTAGAATTCCTAAATCCCCGAACCGAGTTCTAAAAGCCGTCTTTGGAATGTCGGGGGTTCTAATCTTCAATTGGTGATATCCGAACGAAGATCAATCTTTGAAAAGAATTTGGCTCCTTGCAATTTGGTCAAACAGTCATCAATACGTGGCAATGGATACCTATTTTTGATGGTGACGTGATTCAACTCCCGATAATCAATACAAAGTCGCATACTCCCATCTTTCTTCTTCACGAATAGTAACAGAGCACCCCAAGGAGAAGTACTAGGACGAATAAAGCCAATGTCTAACAATTCCTGCAGTTGGGTCTTTAACTCCTGAAGTTCAATATGAGCCATTCGATATGGGGCTTTGGAAATAGGTTTTGTACCGGGTTCAAGGTCGATACAAAATTCAATTTCACGCTCTGGGGGTAGGCCAGGAAGTTCTTCGAGAATACGCCAAGAAATTTATTAACAATAGGAATATCGTTTAAAACCGGACGTATTTTTATTTAAATCATCGTGACATGAGCTAAGAAAGCTTGACATCCGTTTTTCAATAAACGAATAGCTTTATGGCTTGAGATGACCGTGATTGATTTTAATGGTTTGGTCGTTTGAATTCGCATAATAGGTTGATTAGGAATATGAAAGCTAACAACCTTACGAAAACAATCAATTTTTGCATGATAAGTAGTTAACCAATCAATCCCTAGAATCACGTCAAATGCAAGTATTTTTAATGAAATAAGATCGACTGGGTAATGTGAGGGTACCGATTTGAACCAAACAAGACTTATAAGCAAGTGGATGTAATGAAGGTTTCTCCCAACGGAGTTTCCACAGATAAGTCAAAGTCTAATTTTCTCCGAGTCAAATTTAATCGATGAGCGCAAGTAGGAGAAATAAAAGAATGGGTAGAACCAGGTATCAAATAAAGTATAGACTTCATTAGAGTTTATGATAAGCTTACCCGTGATGACCTCATTCGGATTCCTTGCTCTTTGGGAGGTCACAACAAATGCTCTCCTCAGACTCACGGTTTTGAATTTTCGGGATGGCCTTTGGTGCCTCCATCCTAGCATTGAATTTGTCTTGAAACGACAAAATCGAGCTAAGTGACCTTCTCTTCCACAATTATAACATGCTTTGGATGGCATAGCGCAGATTTTGGTGATGTGTCCTCTCCTCCGCATTTGAAGCATATGATAGGTGGTCTTTCTCCTTCCTTAACAATGGGTGTCTTTGGTCTTGACGCGTCTTTCCATCATTGTTGAATCTCCTTTTCTTGAAATGTCCATTCTTATTGTTTGGTACGATTACCACCGAAGTGGTTACCATATCCGGCCTGTTGATTCCCTCCACGCTTGTTGTCACCGCCTCGATGACTATTCTCATTTGGTATTATAATTTTGCATTACGCTTCTCTTTTAGTTCGTTGACTCATTATCGCGCTCCACTAATCGAGCCCTATTTACAACATCGAATACAAACACGGTTTATGAGAAATAAGATGTTGGACGTATCTCCGCTTCAAACCTCTTAAAAACATTCGCGCCATTCTCTCTTCATTATCCACCAAGTGGGGACGAACCGTGATAACTCCGCAAATTTTGCCTCGTATTGCGACACGGCCATATTGTTTTGTTCCAACTTGATAAACTCCACCTCCTTTATATGGCGAATACTTTCGAGGAAAGTATTTGTCGTTGAACACGACTCTGGAACTTCTCCCAAGATATCTTGAAGACAAATTGGTTGAGTCGTTTTGGACCGATTCCCACCAAGAATCCGCTTTCTCCGTACAACATAAAGGCGTGAAGGAACCTTTTGCTCCTCGGAGCATCCCAAGACATCAAATATCTTGGTAATCTGCTTTATCCCTTGCTTCCGAAGTGGTTTTTGCTCTCCTTAAACTCCGGTGGTCCCAGCTCCTTAAATTGTTTAGCGATTCTGCTTCGAGAGTTTTCGTGTTTCCACCCACGTTTTGGGATGAGTCGCTCTCGCTTTCTTTGTTGATAAATCGCATAAAGCCTCCGAACATTTGATCATTCGTCATTTAGTCGGTGTTGTTGTTTGCATGAGGATTGTCGCCTTCCGATGCACATTATCCTCGATTATTGATATGTGGTGAATCAACAATCGCTCAAGGCCCATTGCTATTCTCAACATTCTCGGATGTCATTTTCAGATCATCGCCACAAAACAAAAGGTTAATTGACATGTAACAAATTATCCCTATTTTCCGACCAACCAATAAAATATCACATAAACTTAGGTAGTCATACTAGCGAAGGTATTCCCTGTCTCTCCCTCCTAGTACTATTCTCACATCTTAGCCAGGATCATATCCCTAAGCTACGATACCAACTGTGACTGGACACCAACTTGTGTCAAGACTCACATTGGTACTATCACTGCCAACGAAAGGCAGGCGGCCCCTACTGAGATGCGGCGGTGCATTCCCCATCAACAGTGAAGTCACCAAACAGAGAGGCTCGGGGCTCTTCACACTTATGGCTCGATATCAACCGCGACGCCCAAAATTAGGTATACATCACCCATCTTGGGTCGACACTTACATGGTACGTAATTTAAATACAACTTATTAACATAAGCTGTAGGGTACAATACGACATAAAGCGTGAGTTTAAATACAAATATCGTCTACTAGATATTATACAAACTCAAACAAAAAGTCCTCATTACGAGTTATTATCACACTATTTTACGTAATAGTGAGGACTACTAATGCTATCTTCAGACCATCACTCGTTTCCCGACTTCGTCCCGGCTATATTATCATTTCCTGAAGAGAACAGTGAAAGAAAGGGTGAGCTCAACTAGCCCAGTAAGAAATATTATGACTAAGATAATGCAGAATAAATTATCAATAGTCTTCAATAATGTTAAACTGATAAAATACAATAGACAACCAGTTTAACCGCTGCGCAGTGAATATGCAATCCATTTAAAAGAGTCAAGTAGAAAATAAAGTCTACTATCTTTTAGGTTTTAAAAGGTTTTTCATCATCGTTTATAATTTGAGACTCACTTTAATAAATATTTCACATCATCGAATCACCCCCCGCACTACGGCCAAGGATATTCTTTAAGTATCACGACCACAATTATTCATGCACTACGGGCAAGAATATTTGTGTATTCATTAATGGTCGTGATCATGCCAACAATCGTCCATCAATGCACTACTACCTAATCGAGGATTTTTATCACATCATTTGTAACATTACGGCCATGATTACACCAGAATAGTCTCTGGTCATAATCATACCAAGTCCATCTATGCACTACACTGCATACGGATGACTTCAAAAAAAAATATAAACATGAGGATGATGACAATGATATAAGAATTCAATAAAACAAGTTCAAGAATTATTAACGCCCAAATTATCAACATGATACTTTTTGTAGAGTAAAATTCAAGAATGATCGGAAGAATATTTCCATGAAAAGATCTTTGGATGAAACGAAAATATCAAGGATATTCTACTAATTTCATGGAGTATAGAAGTCAAAGTTTTAACTTATTTGGGTATAATAAAGAATGGAATAACAAAAGAAATCACCATGCATGCGATAGCCCGCATGACATGGTTATTCCAATGTAGAATAATAAATAACGGAACGGTCGGGTGAAATTCACACAAGCAGGATGTTCCAAAGAATAATAAAGATGGAACTGGATCGGGTGTAAAACACATGAGATAGGATATTCCAATGAATAATAAAAAGGCGGAACCAGTCGGTGTAAAACACATGCATGCAGGATGTTCCAACAGAATAATAAAGAGCGGAACCGGTCGGTGTAAAAACATGTGATGGATGTTCCAATGAATAATAATAAAGACGAACCAGTCAGGTGTAAAACACATGCACGAGGATGTTCCAATGAATAATAGAAGAATGTCACCAAGTATAGGTAAAATGGCAGTATACAAAGTTATTCCAAGAATAATAAGCAATGGAATAACAATGCTTCTCTTCATGAATAAGAAAGAATAACACCTTACATTTGGTAGGAGATTGATATCGCAAAGAAGCAGTGTAGTAACAAAATACTCTTCTTCTTTCTCTCTTATTCTCTCTATACTTTCTCTCTCTATAGCTTGAATGAATTAAGTGAAAATAATGAAGCCCTAGGCCTCTATTTATAGAAGATTTCTAGCTTAGCACCTTAGTGTGAAAAGGCAAGTGGCTTCGACATTGGTTTGAAACGACAAGTGGTTCGACTTTTGTAATGTGAAACGACAAGTGGTTCGACGTCCCGGTAAAGGTAATTACTATTAACGAAGGTAAATACTATCGACGAAGGTAAATACTATTCACAAGGGTAATTACTATCGACGAAGGTAATTACTATCGACGAAGGTAAATACTATTCACAAGGGTAATTACTATTGTGAAGGTAATTACTATCGATTGAAGGTAAATACTATCGATTGAAGAGACTCTTAGATGATGACATATGAGCCCCCATAAAATAATCAAACTTACCACAAATCATTTTTTTTTTTCATCAACACATATTTAATCTTTCAACAATTATTAATCATTTATAACATCGTCTCAATTATTGATTTAATACTATAACATATTATCTGAGATGATATCGTGACAATAATTGAATCAATAATATAAGAGATATGATGCACGCAATTATCGTAGTAATAATTGAGCATAGCTAAGTGACTTCTCACGTAAGCATCAATAATCAATACCGTGTGCTATTACGCAACTACGCCAGACATCTTGTTTTTTACCACCGGGTAGTTCAACAGTTTTAACGGTAACACCTCGTAGTTATTTTTATAAAATATTTTTGCGTTTTTTCTCAATCCGGCAATAATTACATTGTGGGGTCCACCAATGATTGAGCCATGTATTTAATATTCCCTAACAAAAAGAATATTCCCCACCAAACGAATATTTTATAACAACTTGCATACTTTTGCAAAATTTATAAATATTACCCACAACTATAACATTATATCAAATTTATTCCATAATATTCAAAAATAATATTTATAGAAAAATCATCTTTATTTATAAAAGCTGGGGTCTTACAAGGCGTGTCAGTTTATGGAAAGATTTGATATATTTGATCCAATTTATGAAAAGATTTGATCCAGTGACAATTTGATAATTTCTACAAGTTTGGAGTGTAGGATTTTGGCGTTTTCGGAGCCTAATTTCATTGGAAACGGGTCAACGATCAAAAGTCACCATCTTCGCTTGTGAACTGCATACTTTTTTGGTCAAATTCCATCATTTAGGCCTTCAAAATGTCATGTAAAAATGTTGTTTATGTTCTGGTTACTAAGATTATGTAGTTTGATTACTGTCTAATATTGATTTGGTTACTTTACAATGTTTATTCAGTTGTTAGACTATGGAGACTGACAGTAACCAATACAACAAATTTAATTGTTTACAGGAATATATAATTGTTTATTGTTAGTAACCATTAACCACATGGTTGGTAACATTTTTGATGGTGTACAGTAACTAAAATTGTTATTGATTAATATTTTAATTTTTGATTCCATAATGAGTTGTCAATATAAAGTAAACATATACATTGAACAATCCAGAATCGCTTCGAAATATTTTATGTAAATTTGGTTATCCATCTAAAATAAAATGGTTATATCTATATTCATATTTAATTACCAACTGGACCATTTCTAAATTACTTTTATAACTATGTAATTTAAAAGTATCCATCAGCTAGATAAATGGGAATCCTCACATGTACATTAAGCACTTGATAACTGTTCTAATTTAAGTTTTTAATTATTTGGTTACTAACAACAACTAAAATGGTTACCCTCATATACAGATTTGGATACCAACTGCACCTCTCAAACTATTTTTATTTTAATATGAGATCTATAAGTGACCATCATATATATAAATGAGAACTCTTAATTGAAGTTTCTTATTCCATCATGATGACATGGTATAAATAAAAACAAGCATATACATTTAACACTTTATAACAGTCCTGATACAAACTTAAAATTATCTAGTTACTTATAAAAACAAAAATGGTTACCATATATGTAGGTTTGGATACCAACCTAATAAAAATGGTTACCATATATTTTAACTGAAATAGTTGATGGATATTGTTCTAAACCAATTTTATATAAATTTGGTTACTCGGAAAAAATAAAATGGTTACCTCTATATGCAGATTTAAATACCAATTGTATAATTTCCAGATAATTTTTTATGAGTATGTAATTTATAAGTATACATTAACTATATAAATAGGACACTTTCACATGTACATTTAACACTTGATGTTTGTCCTGATACAAGTTTGTAACTATCTGGTTACTAATAACATTAACCATAATGTAACATAATAAAATAGTAACCACATAATTATATGATAGTAACTAGAACAGGTTTTAATGGTAACCAAAACAGAAACATCATGTAATGAAACTTATTTTAGGCAATCCATGTATACTAAACAATTACACATTAATCATAATAAAAAATAAAAGTAACCAAAATTCTACATTGAGGGCACAATAATAGTAGCCAAACCATAAGATAACAGTAACTAAAATATAATAAAGAAGTAACCAAATAGTTATATGAAAGTAACCAGAACATGTTTTAATGGTAACCAAAACAGAAACAACATGTATATCCAACCCAGTTTAGGCAACTCATGTATACTCTCACATGTACATTTAACACTTGATAAATGTCCTGATACAAAGCTTGTAACTATCTGGTTACTACCAATAAATAAAATGGTTACCCTTCTATGCATGTTTGGTTACCAACTGCACTTTCAAATAATGTATCAGACACATAAGTTCCAATAAACATTACAGACTCACTAACCATAACAAATGGTTATGGATATCCAACAAAAATCAATGTACGAAACACAATCCTTTTAATTCTTGATTGAAATTTAAATAATGTTTATTTCTTTTCATGAAATCTGTCGCCACGATCTCTTTCCGAGCAACATCAACAGACTTGTTTGAAGCAAAATTTATATTATCTCGATAATAGAACAACATGAATGCTTTCTGATCCAAAACCTTCTTCTCACTAACTTGAACAACCTGTGAATCAACAAGTGCAGCAAAAGTAAATTAAAAAATAATCAATTTACGCCACCAATTAGTTAATTAGTCTAACAACTATGAAGAAGAAGAAGAAGAAGAAGAAGAAGAAGAAGATTTTAGAGAGAGAAATACCAGTACATAAATTATGGGAGTTGGGAGAAAAAGAAAGGATTCACGCGTTTCAAATAAAAAACTACCAAATTTGCCATGTCAGCCCACCAATAATAATCCCCTAAATTAAGGAATCTTAATTGTACTAATATTATAAATAAATATGGAAAAGTGTATTATTTTGTAATTATTTTATCTATGCACCATTATTATAATTATTTCTAAAAATATACTAAGATATGTAATTAATCCATAAATTAAACAAACTGACCACAACCTATCACCTAAAGAAATATGTTAATATATATTTGGTGATAATGAGTTTAAATTTATGTAAAAAAAATAATAAATTTGAATTATTTTTACTATTTAAATTTAATAGAAATTTTAACGATTAAATTATAATAAAAAGTGCTTATATTCATTAAATGTTGAATCAATGTCGAATTGTTTTCATTTTCGGATAAATAATACAACTCAATGTTATAAATTCAATGATAAATGTTGATTTCAGGCTTAATTTATTTATAATCAGAAAAAAGAAATAGTTTATTTCCAAATATAATTAGAATACATTTAATTTTTCAAATTATATATTTATTTTCCCTTTAAACCACTTAGACAGTTGATGGGATTATTTATTAACTCTCTTTTAACTGTCCTTATCAAATACAATTAAATTATATTAAATTTCTTATGGTAATATAATTTTACCTATGTTGAAAATTTATTCAATTTATAATTATATTAGAATTGAAACTTTAAATAAAAATATTATGTTAGTTAATATTAAAAACATAATAAAAGTTTTATTAATAACATAAGGAATAAAACACTTAATAAATGAGCATAGCAATGGTGAACATAGTGATAAATAAAAATTTTATTTTTGAATTTTGAGCATCTTTTGTATTTCAATCTAATTATATCTGAATATATTTCGTGTTTGATAAAAGCTGAATGAAATAGTTACGAATGTTTAAATAATCCGAATGAAAGCGAAATTTTAAATCTTGAATAAAAAAATTATTTGATAATTGGCACGTCTGAAATATCGAATAATAATTTTTATTATTTTACTCATTTAAAAAATTCAAAATTATTATAAATTTATTTAATATTAATTAATATAATAATTAATATTATAAAAAATATAAAATACTCATTTAACCAAAAAAATTATACTTGACTATAAAATAACAACAAATATATAAAATATGATATATGCGTGACACCCTAAATATGATATAGTATAAAATAACAAAAAATGTAAAAAGGCGCCCTATGCACAAATCAAATTTATTCCCCAAAATGTCTTTATGAGATTATCTGATTCTTTCCATAAACCCATCAGCTAGGTTTTTGGTCTATAAATTCGCAAACTTTTAGGGGTTTTGCAACAGATTTGAGTGTCATGGATCGTCTTCGGCCTAGAGAGAGAAAGGTTTTCACTGGCTTCACAACAGCTGAGGTATGATTTTTAATCATCTACATTAAAACCCCTGCTATAGAGTGTTTATTTTTCACCTGGGTGTTGATCATGCATTTTTTATTTTTTTAAAATTTTTTAGAAACGAATTGTTAATTGCAGCTGTACATGGTGTTGGGTTACTTGGGTATGCGAAAACTTGCATGGAAATGTTATGCGTCTATGTTTCGATGTGATTCATGGTCCAGTTTGCAAATGTGAAATAAAAATTTTTTTCATTTAATTTATTTATTTATTGTGGTGGGTAAGCCCTAGAACTTGCTTCCAATTAGCAGGGAATGTGGGTATCACAAGAAACAAATTTTATCATTTTAAAATGAAAAATTAAAAAATCAACTGTAAAGGTAAAAGCTGATTGTTAATTGGCATTTTAGGGGGTTTATGATGTTTTTGGTGGAAGTTGTTGGGATTTGGTGACAATGTCAATAATTGCGGCCTTCAATTGGAATGGAACTCAAATGTGGATGTGTTTATTTATTTTTCAAAGCTAATAGAATTTGATCCTCATTAGTCATTTCAGGCATTTTGTGATTGCTTTTACTTCAATTGTACCATGTAGTAAAGGATTAGCTGGTAGCATGAGTTATTGTTAGTGGAAGTTATTGCTATTAAATTGAATTATCTGATGTTAAATTTGAAGCCAGTATGTGAAAGGTTTCAGCTTTGTTGGATTAATGTGTGTAATAATGGTATGGTGGGTGCATTATTTAGTTTTTTCTTTTTATTGGATTTGGTCTTTTAGGTCAAGAACAGTGGCCTCTTCTAGGGGAAAAAACGTGGGTTTACATTAATTATTATTACTATAAAATGGACGGTTGACTTTCAGTTTCAGTTTAGTGTTCATAAGCTGAGACTGATTGTATGGACATGTAAGATTACAGAGATGCATTTTTTGGTTTTTGTGCTCTGAACTGTAAAAAGATTGTCAATGGTGATTACACTTAAATAGACGATAAATATATGTACTGTCCAAAAACAAAATTAAAAAAATTAAATACTGGGGATATGGATAGTTATCTTTGATATATTAACTTTCAATTTCAGCTTTGTCCTTGTTGGACAAGGTAAAAAGTAGTACTGTGCAAAAGGTTACTGCATAATGTTTTAACAATATGAGTTTCGTCCAGCAATTGGCGTATAAATGTGGTTTTAATAATAAACAAAATCTTGCAGGAGGTTGAATGTTTTCTCTGGAACAATTTGTTATAGATTCGTTGAAAAGGCTGTAACTTTGTGGCAGCCAGATTGATCTTTTGTATCTAATACATTCTGTAGTTTTTTTCTTGCAACATGGATTCCCCCAGTAACTGCATTGCACTACCCTTAAGTTTCTTCTTTGACGAATATCTGGTTTTACTGCTTCAATCATTTATTTTTCTTTTTATAATGATTGATTGTTTAAGAGCTTTATAAATTAAGTAGCTTTCACATTTGGCACTTGTGCCCGTTTGGTTTTAATAGTTCTTTATAAATATTCAATACCAGAACTATGATATTAATTGGAAAACTTAATCCTATAAACTATTCTTTGCGTGTTTGTGATCTCTTTATAAGGTAAACATGAATTTGATATCTTTATTTGCGGTATTTTGTATTCAATTCATAACTAATATGAATCTGTTGGTGATGTCATATCTGAGTAACATCTTTTGTGTCTGTTCAATTTACCTGTTTCACTTTCACAGTATCATCCTTCTCTTGTATACTAAGTTCATGAATAGTTTGCACTTTCAGAAAGTTTGTTTGAGTTTGTGGTGTTTGATTCCTTCTTCCAGTCAGTTTCAATGGAATCATTTTGAGAGATATATTATGGAGTTCCTATTGTCATCTCAATCTGCTCTAACGTTTGGCTTTGCTGATATATACCAAAGTAACTTAATTTTTTTTGTTGGATTTTTCAATGATATTAGTATTTAGTAATCAATTCATTTTTCAGTTTGTTTCTTGTTGTTGAATGATGTTAAATTGTTAGTCCTGCCATCAGGTAAATGCATGGTCCTTAGTCTCAGTTTGTCATGGAAATTAATTGATTCTTGAAACTATCTGTATTGTTTATTTCTTTCTTTAAAATATTTTGTCTAAAAAATGATCAAAGATGAGTTTCTCCCAAATGAAACAGGTTGAGAAAATGGAGAAACTTCTAAAGGAAGCAGGAGAAAACTCTATCGACGTAGCATTTTATAAGAAATTAACAAACAGATTTAAGTGAGTAATGTTTCATGCAGTTCATATCTTCTTACATCATTTATCAATTGTTTGCGACTTTAATGATGTTTGTATTCTTTGTTTTAAATTTCTTGAGTGAGCTTTAAGTTTTTGTTTTTTGGCTTGTATACTTTTTCAGCAATTCTAGTGGCCGTTCTGGAAAATCATTTCTGAAGTGGACTGAGGTTCTAACTCACTTCATCCTACTCTACCGTCTTGTTCATCTCGTGGTTACTACTATTTGAATGCAATTCTATTATTACACTTGCACTTTATAAAACTCCAATGTTTGTGGTTATATTATAGGTCCAAAATTGGTACCAGAATCATGTAGATTCCCCAGCCAAAGACAAATCACTTGAGGGATACAACAATTCGAATCCAGATGCTTGCCCCTTGGAAAAACCAGATGAAAGTACTCCAAATGAGTGTACTCCAAATGAAAGCACTCCAAATGAAAATACTCCAACCTCAAAAGGTACTTCTATTGTTATTGCCGTTATTTGTGCAAAGTAGTAGATAGTATGGTTGCAAATGGCTGTTCATGTAAAACACCCATGTGATACAAAAATTAAAAAAACTTGGTTGCTTTCTACATTGAAAAAGGTTATTCAACACGTTAGCACCTTCATAATGCATATCTTCTATCATCATATAGTAAATCAAAGACATGTTGTACTCTAATGCTCTCCACATCATCTCTAAATGTTCCAGTTAATTCTTAGTCATGTTGCTTTACGTGGTGGAGGTTTCAGATATGATTATTATCCTAAGGCATCTAGTTTGGTAGGTCGTTAGTTTCGATATCCACAACATTAGTGCAGCCCAGTTGTTGATGAGTTTGATTTTGCTGATATTCAACTGATCTCTAGGTTTCCTTTTACTTACCATATTATTTGTTCAAGAATTTCCCTTTTATTTTTTGTTTTCTAATTTCTGTATCTATCAGCTAGAATTTGGAAGAACTTTTTTCTGCAGAGTTTTTTGGTACTCAGTTCTTCCTGCATATATATATATATATATATATATATATATATATATATATATATATTTTAAAACGACAATGAAATTTATATTTTCCAGGATAATTAATTTATTGTCCCTTTCTTGACAAAAATTGTTTTTAAAGCAGGAGAAAAGGTGCGAGATGCATCGAAGTTAGAATTTGAAGCTAGGTCTTCGAAAGATGGGGCATGGTAAGCCTTCATATAGCAATCAAACAAGGTTTTGGTTATGTTGTTGTTGAAATTATTTAGCTACTTCTCTTAGCTAGTTATTACCAAAGTTCATCTAGCATATAAAATGTTTACTAATTGGTAATGAAAGAAGTTTTTCCTCATTCTAAGTTTAATAGTTTCTTTTCTTTTTTGATAAGAATATAATCTTTCCTTCTCTTCCAACCACTTGAAATATGTTAATATTATTGCCACTGATTTTAATACTGCAACAAATTATTAAACAGTAGGCCTTTCTCTTTCTCTCTCTCACACACAGAGAGACACAGACACATCCAAACCCAAATGCGCCCAAGCACTCTGTACATGTAAACATCTCAACTAATTCTTTTAGAAGCCCATGACTCTAATTAGCATTGGTTCAAGGTTATTAGTCAATGAATCATCATTTAAGAGCACCCAGTATCTCTCTCTATCGACTATCGTTATCTTTCTGCCAGTAACTTTTAGCTCTATCTTCATGAACTTCCTTTTATTAGCTTAATAATTTTCACTCTTATTTGGTAACAGTATAAGTGTGTGCCTGACCCCTTCACCTTTCCCCATCTTCAATACAAGGGCATATATAGGAGTATAGGACCCGTATGCTGCTTGTTACATTACATGCTTCAAATTTGTTTGTTTACGCTCTTCCATCCATTGTCTTTGCTGCTCGCTGCCATACGTGCTTGGAACTTGTTTGTTTAAGCCCTGTAATTGACGATGTCACAGTAATTAGCTTGTACATAATTTGTCACCTTTATTTTTTTTGGGCTTAACAGGTATGATGTGGAAAGATTTATTACTTGCAGAGATCTTAGATCAGGAGAAACCGTAAGTATTTGAGTTACAACTTGATCTATTTCTTATTTTTACGTTATTGAATGGTTGCATGCATGTTCTGTAAAAAGAATAATGGATTGGCATTGTTCTGCTGTTTAAAATAACTGTGCTTCCTTGCCCCATATACATTTGTTGTGTTCAAGAATTAGTTGTATTTGCCAAAATGGGCTAGCATAATGTTTGAGACTGAATATTATCGGCCAGCACTTGGATCTCAGATTCAATGTACGCCGTCTTTATATTATTTCCATTTTTGTTTTTAAATCAAACCTCAACTTATAAATTTTGCTGTTTGGTGCGGAATTTTGTGATGGATAATGTTACTCTTTTGAACATATAATAAGATGTCTTATGAACTCCGTTGGGTTGCCCTTTTGTGACCAAAAGTAAGTTTAACATGCCATTTATTGCAGGAAGCTCGGGTAAGATTTGTTGGGTTTGGATCCGACGAAGATGAATGGGTTAGTGTAAAAGAATCCATTCGTGAACGCTCTCTTGGTTTAGAGCATTCAGAATGCCATCTGTTGAAGGTTGGACATCTTGTATTGTGCTTTCAGGTAACTTGGTTTTTTATAATTTTGGAGTTTGAAATATCCAAAAAACAATCTTTTGCCAATAGTAGCCGGCTTACATTTGGGCTCCACTTTTTTTTTGGGTTGGGGTGGGGAGGTATATTATCAGGAGAGAAGAGATGTAGCAAGGTATTATGATGCTCACGTTATAGACATCCGAAGGAGAATGCATGATATCAGGGGCTGCAGATGTATTTTCTGGATTCGTTACAACCATAACAATGTCGAGGCAAGTGTTGAAACAAGTCTGCCCACAACGCCCAGAAATCAGACTCTTTCCTTTGAGTTCATTGTTTATTACTCGATTTATAAGTGTAAATTTTCAACTCTTACACATGCTGCTTCTTCTTACTTTAGGAAAGAGTCGAGTTGTCCAGATTGTGCCGCAGACCATAACAGAGGCGCTACGCTACCGGAGGATGCACAAATGTTTTCTCATTTCTTTATTTATTGCCATCTTTTTGTACCGGGGCTAGTTAGGTATACAAGCAAGATAGCTGAATTCACAGTTGAAAATTTAGTGAATTACAAATATAAAAGGAAAGCTATCTCTTGTAATTTAGTGAACTCACTATAGATATACTTGGAAGGCTTTTTCCCTTGCATGTGCTGTCCTTGACCCTTCAACAATACTAGAATATAGTGCAGTCCTCTTTATAATAGCTGAAAGCAGTGTTACAATTTCATTCAACTTGTTGACCTAGTGGTGGTTGTGTGTTCACATTTTTATTATGTTTTAGAAATTGATATTTTTACAAGAAAAGTGTCGCTATAGATGTATAGCGACGATAAATTTATAACGATGATTTTTGTGAAAATATAAAAGTCATGAAAATATTATTTTCCTATATTTTTTGCTTAAAAAAAGGAGTAACCATGGCATTAAAAAGAAAATTCAACTTTGAATTTTGTGTTGCTCATAATAGCCAATGAAAGGTTATTTAGTATTTTTCTAATAGCATAATTCAAAATAAACTGTCACTTTCATCCAATCCGACCTCTTATGTATGAAAATTTAGTACTCCCTCGTCTTCATTATATAAAGTCGCATAATATAATACATTTTACATCTCTCTCTAAAAAAAACAGTAATTAAAAATAAATAAAAGAGTAATAAATTAGTACATATGTAGTAATAACATTAATTAACTAATATTAAAATTAATGAAATTTCTTAATATGTGATTATATTTTAAACTACTTATATAATGAAAATGAGTAATTAATTTCAAAATTAAAAAAAAAAACAAAACAGATTAACATATCAAAACCCAGAGTTATAAAAAAACAAATTTTGTACAATTAATTTCTACATGAACTAAATTAAAAGAAAAGAATGAAATAAAGCTAAATCCAATCTTTAGCTGTAGACTCGAAATATCATTCGTTTTTAAAAAAAAAATTGGTTTCACTTGAAACAAGTCCTCGCGACATCAAAGATTGAAATTAATTTTCTAATTTTTATTTATTAATTATTATTATTTTGGTTTCATTTTGTGTGGGATGGAGGAGCATATATATATATATATATATATATATATATATATATATATATATCGCAAATATTTCTGCTTTAGTTACAACATCAGAAGAGGTTAAAGAGTCGTAGGGATGCAGAAGTATACATATAATATAAAATGATATAAAAAGCATCATCATTAATAAAATGCATAGAGCCTTGACACATGCCTTCAACCAAGTAATTCCTGTTCAAGACTACAAATTTCTCCAACTAGTAGAAGTATGTCCCTCTTAAGGTCAAAAACTGCTTGAAATCATTTCAACCCAGTTGAAAAACAGGCCTGCGTAAATATTCTACATCATGATGACAATTCATGTAGAATTTTACATTAACCTGATGGTCCAGATCCCAAATGACACAATTTAGCTACTAGACTGTAGGAGATTCAGTGCTTCGTTTTCTTACTAGTGTGTGCCCCATTAGTTGTGAGTTTCAAAAAGCACATCCTAAACAAAAATGTGGCAGCTCATGAAACTGTTCGACCATAACAAATGGATGCAATATAAAGATTCTTCGCCCACTTTACCTGCAGAAAACAAACCACATAAAGTTAAGCTATATGTAATATATATATATAAGACGTATGTAGATATAA
Source organism: Panax quinquefolius (assembly GCA_020205615.1). NCBI lineage: Eukaryota > Viridiplantae > Streptophyta > Magnoliopsida > Apiales > Araliaceae > Panax > Panax quinquefolius. Next base: position 31,721,910 of record CM035163.1, read on the forward strand.
AAGCTATAACATGAAAAGATATACATAGTTATCAACCTTGACATGTGTACTAGGAAAAGCAGAAGTCCGAAGCGTTTCTTGTGTCTCATCAGTTGGTTTTCTTCTTGGTACACTAAGAACCAAAGCAGTTTGGTCTGAAGTTGCAGCAGTTGATGTGATGCGATAACCTGCATCCCATCTCCTATGAATACCTTCACTGGGATATAAAAAGTCTAATTCCACAACCTGTAATCCCATAGAAAGAAATATAAGTCGTGAATGTAATGATTGCAAGCATGAATTACACCAACTGAAAGGAGTTCTGAAACCAAGAAAACCTGATCAGAATATCCATTACAACGTGACATAACAATCCCCCACCGACTTCCAGCAGTTGCCATAGCAGTGACATAGAAACCCTCTCTCCACTTCTTATTTATCCACTTAAACGGAAATGACTCACTAACTTTATAGGACTGCTGCGAATATTGAGTACCTAGATTGTAAATAGAAAGAAACTAGGTCAGATAATAATTTTGGTACCATTTGACTAAACTCGTCAAGTAAATTTTTACCTTTTTGCTTCTCTTTCTAGTTTAGGTAATCCCTTTTTTATATAGGTAATTTTTACACCAAGTATGGGGATTGGAACCAGCGACCTTGAGTATATTCATCAAGGCCTCTGCCATTTCACCCACCCTTTAAGGTAAGAACATCCTAATTAGATAAAAAGGTAAAAAAAAGTAATTTAAAAAATTCTCATAAAAGATTTAAAATATTTTGAGTTATCTAACAATTTAACTAACCCTTCGACATTACTACAAGTGAGCTGCCATTGTTAGCCCCCTGCAATTGCACTAATGTAGTAAATTCTTCTCCCACTGTTCCATAATCCATTCCTTGAGCAAGACATAGAAGTGTTAGCTAGTTGGTTGAGAATCAAAATTACATGAAATAAACATGTGTACGAGAACATAGAAGCATGCCCTAATAATATCACAGAGCATAATCAACCTTATGAAGAAAAAAAAAAGGAGAGAGTTCATAAACTTGAGAAGAAAATCCTGTCCCAGCATCCATGAACAGGGCCCATAGGTTTGTGCAAGATGCCACGCTGCTGATATATAACCCATCTTCATTTCCTTTCCCAATGTGCTGACCAAGTCTTGCTTCTGCCACATTGTAATGATATCTACAACAATAAAAAAGATTACCTTTATAACTATTTGGAATAAACCTGAAAAGGTTAGGTGTGTAAGTTGTATATACCTTTGCTTCATAGGGCGCCGAGCATTGTAAATACTAATCCATTGGGTTGCAGGCATTCCCATCCTTATTTTCTTCTTTGGTTGGTCATCATCATCCTCATCCATCATCAACCGTCCCCTCTTATGTCCAACTTGAATTATAAGCTACATAATATATTATGGATATATGTGTTAGAAAGAAATGTACAATAAAAATCAATATTCTAGCCCTCTGTTACGTCCAACTTGATATACAAACTACACATTACGTATACATGTATTACAATAAACACCATGCAAAAAAAATCAACATTCTAGTAAAATGCTCAAGAATTCAGGCAGGATAATTAAGGCGGGCATGAGAACATAAAGCATACCTTTTGAGCACCTTCAGTATTAATTGGCCTGACATCCGGATTTGGACCAACAATTCCATCAAAGAGGGAAACATATTTTGCATAGTTGGGTGTTTCATCAAACTTCAAATTTACTACAAGTTCAATGAATTCTCGAAAAGGCGCAGGACAAAGGGAACAAAGAGCTTCTGGAGGAGTTGACATCTTTTTCTTACTGACAAGGAACCCTAATTCTCGCCCTAAAACCACGCTATGTAAGGAATAACAGAGTAATGACATGTGAAATAAACACCATTAAGTTTGGAAAATACAAACCTGGAAACCCTGCCAAGGCAACCGCCCTCGGAGAAGAAAAATGAGTGTGTAAGCAAGAGATTCTAAATCATCTCTTCGGCTCCCAGTTCTTCCCAGATGAGCATGCACACTAGCATAGCGCACAGTTCCCCTGAAATACAATAATGCTTGTGCCTCAATTGAAAGAACCCACAAATATATAGACATGAAATCAAAGATAAGAGGGAAGAAACAACGATCATATTATAGATTTATGACATCATCACCCTACCTAAAAACATCCGGACGCTGATCATAATCAATATGTAAGCCAGTTGAACTATCTCGCCACTTGGTGGCTGGCATGTCAAAGAAGATAAGAAGAAATCAGTATATTTGAGCAGTTTCTAGAGTATCTGAACTACAAAACATCATTATTTATAGTTTACCTAATCCGAGATCAACAAGAAAGAGTTTTTTCTCCTCGGGTGTTCCGGGTGGACCAAGCAAAAAGTTCTCAGGTTTTACATCGCCATGCACATATCTACAAAAATTGCAGTTAGAAATATCATTTCAACTTGCATGGTAAATCAATATTGTATCAACAGTTTATCGTGAGGAAAAAAAAAAGAGCAGTGAATTTTCTTATTAAACATAAGCTCTATTTTTTTTTAATAAAAAAATGGCAAAGCAACATGGAACAGACTCTATCATATTATCCAAACATAAAGGACTTAGACGTATGCATTTATCAGCATATAATCCCTACTTATAACTTAAGTATCTTACTATTTTTGCAAGACAATAAAACGCAGAATGGGAAAAATCTTCTCTTATAACACCTCTCAAACATTGGGAAAAAACCTGACATGAAAAATTTGAAGCTATATATGCTATATTCCCAAGCCCACCCTCAAAAAGCATCATATATATGTTTCCTTACAGTTTAAAAAAGTAAACGAATGCGCAAATAGAGACAATTACCCTCTAGAGTGCACCTTCTCTAATATGGAGATTGCTTCAATAGCGATACATGCAACCATTTCAATGGACATCCTAGAGTAAACAACAATAAAATACTGCAACAATTAAATGTTCATTAGGCCAAACCCAAAACTAGGGGGGAAATCAAAATTCAATCATGAGACGTAAGTTACGTGTGGGAATTGTTACTCCAGACATCCCATAAACTAGGTCCAAGCATATCCATGACCTGCAAAAGTCATCAGGTTTCTGTCACACATTCATAGGCAATAAGAGATACAGAAAAATCTAGAAGAACATCAACAGTCAAAAAATATGACAGAAAAAACTATATAAGAATAAACATTTACCATTATGTAGTAATCGCCTTGTCGGCCCTTGTAGTGCACACGTGGAACACCATGACTACCACCAAGTGCACTGGACAAACCACAAAATAACCAAATTACACAACCAAACTTATCCAATAACTTACAACATTAAGAACACAATGCATACAACAGTACAGATCATATAACACAGAACTACTTACCCGTAGACTTGCCATTCATAAGGTGGCCCATAATTACATCCTTTGCTGCTTCTATGCTCAAATTTTAGAGCAACCTAAATATCATAATATAATTCAACACATTAGAAATACGTATTCAACAATTGAGGACCATGCAGAGGTCAGAATACCAATAACACATAAATTCTATACCTCTACTGCTCCTGAGCCAATTCTTTCATGTGGAAATGGAGCATTAACTCGACGACCAACATACACTTGTCCAAATCCTCCTTTACCTAATTTTTTCTCAACTTTATATAACGGAGAACCACCAACTTGGACCTATTATAGAGAAACCAAAAATATGTAAAAGCACTACCCAAGTACCCTGACCAATCAAATTAGTTAACAAGTACCAATAAAAACTGCACAACAGCATAATCACATTTTCTTTCACTGAAAACCAACTTGTTTTTAAACTTTGACCAAAAGATAAATAAATGAAATCACAAACGTCCAAGAAAAATACCTCCCTAAGGGTATCCAGTAAAGATTTTAGAGAAAATATTATTTAGCAAAATAATGCCCAGCAGAAATTCCGTCGTTTACGGGTTAAACAAAACAGAATTAGAACAATAGAACTTCCATCATAGCCACCATACTTAAGGAACTATAGAACAATACTATATGCACACTACAACGAGAAATATCACATTCAACATATAAAAAAACATAATAATTAATTTTTCCTAATAATAATTAAAAAAAACAGCTCTCACTGCCTAGATGCATATAATTTCAACTCCACTCAAGTTTTCTAACGAGGAAGCCCTTATACAAAAGCTCTACCCAGATTGTCAGTACTATCCACTGCTGAAAGTCACCAATCAGTCAAACAAATTGATTTTGATTTAGTTTTTTGAAATCCAAAACAAGATGACACATTAAACATTATCAAAATCCCATAAAGTTTTCATCTTACTAACACACAAGCATAATTCAATTAAACACCTAGTAAGAAAACAATAAATAATCTGAAACAATAAAAAAATATAGAAAATTAACCCTCTCAGGAATTGGAGCGGTTCCTTCATCTTCAGGACACAAAGCCTTATCACCACCACTTTCATTCATCTCTTCTTTCTCTTCCAAAACCCTAAAACTTCCTCTACTTTCTCTTTCTCTTCCTCACTCTTCAACGGCGTCGTATTCAGCACATTCTCATCCGCCTTCTTCCTCCTGTTCTGTCCGGCTCCGTTTACCCTACGACGACCCCGCACAGCTCCAGCCGCCTTCTTCTTGTTCTTCTCCACTGGTCCGGCTCCGGCAGCCTCCGGTACGATTTCAGTGATCGGTTTCTTCGATGCTCGGCCTCTGCGCACTCCACTACGCAGCTGAGGCATATCACCGACCAAACTGTGAAAACCCTAAAACGACCTTCATGAAGGTTCTGGATTTACTTATAGATACCGATGGCGATCAGCAGATAAAGTGTTCAGAAATGTAAAACTGTGAAAAAAAAGTTATACGTAAATAGATGATCGGAGTTGGATTATATGTAAATTTAGAGAGAGAGAATTAGGGTTTGATTTGGGCGATTTCAGGGATCTGTGGAGGGAAGAGAAAAGTATGGCTTCAAAAGTAGTATCTCCTAATTCCTATGATGAGAGATAATGGAAGAAGATGTGCTGTACATTGGTTTAGATTTTTTTGTAATTTCTAAATTTAATTAAAGTGATTAAAATTATAAAAATAGAACTTTTCTTTCTCTTTTTTAATTTTTTTTTTTTGAAAAAATTATATTTGATTAGAATATATTATAAATTTATGCTTATTTATAACTACTTATTGATACATGAGATGTATAAAATTATTAAAATATTTTATTTATTATATATCTCTTTAAATAAATTACCACTAATATTTATTTATCTAACCGATAATAAAAAAATTAACACAAATATATATTACTTTTTAAATATATGTGTGGACTTTTGCTGACTCATAGTATTTTTTGAAAATTGTTAAATTCACAATTAAAAATATTATTTTCATAATAAAAGTGTCGTTATAGATCCTATAGCGACGGTTTTTACTGTCGATATATATCTATAGTGACACTTTTATTATAAAAATAACAAAAAATATTATGAATTTAACAATTCTCTATTTTTTTTAATAGGGGCTACTTTTTTTATATCAAAATTTATGCATATGGTAGTTTTTATAAAAGAATCTTATAGAACAAAGGTGAAAAGTATAATTCATCAATTGAAGACAGAGTGGGAAATTTTTTTGATATAATGTATTTTTTCAGTTAAAATTATTATTATTATTATTATTATTATTATTATTGTTGTTGTTGTTGTTGTTGTTATTATTATTGTTATTAGTATTATTATTATTATTATTATTGTAATATATATCTTTCGAGATTATATTAATGGTATGTAGTGAAGGAAAAGAAATGAATATATGGGGAAAATCTCATATTTTGATATAAATATTAATCATTGCAAGATATTAATAGATAACTTGTGTTGCTCCAGCGGTCAAATAAACAAAGATCTAAACCATAGGTCACAATAATTTTTGAGAAAAATTGAAAAGAATCCACTTCACCAACGGACACGTGTCAATTTATTCAGTTTGCGTTGACCGAAAAAAAATAGCTCAATACCTAAATATCAGAAAAATTCAATAGTCGACTTTACATTTAACCTCTTTTTAAATATACATATGTCTTTTAATATCGTCTCCTTTTATTTTTTTATCAAAATTTATGCATATGGTAGTTTTTACAAAATTTATGCATAACAACCATCCACCACCATAGACGAAATGAACTCTCTACGCAGAGAGAATCCAAACTTTCAAAAGGAGAAGAAATTACAGTCACAAAAGTGAAGAAAGAACAAAAGATCTTAACCCTAAACTAAAAGAAAATAAAATCCCACAAAAGGAAAAAAATAAACTTTTCGAAGGGATAAAATACGAACCAAATAAGTGACTAATGATAACCAAAAGATGTAAAGGAGAAAATACGAACCAAATAATTTATATTTTTTAAAAGAATGCGTGGTGTTATAGAAAAATAATTTATGTTTTTTTTAAAATAGACAAAATAATACTCCATGGAGATGGAAGAGAAAGAGTTGAAAAGACAAATACCATCCATACAAATCTCTCCTACGAAAATATATCAGTTAGGTGCTATTTGTTTACATCTGATTGTCTCTTAATGGACTGTTTGAGAAGCATAATGTTATTTATTTTTGTTACCTCTGAATGCCTCTTAATCGGTAAAACAGAAAATAAAATTTTAATAATTAAAAGGTACCTCTTAATGAAATTTTTTTGATAATTTTTTTTATATAAATATATTCAACAATATTTTGCACTCATTTTTATTAAATTGAATATTATAAATTATTAAATAAAATTTTACCCTTTAAAATGATAAAATAGTGTCATTAAGAGACAATTTACTTTTTAGTTATCAAACAATTTTTTAGATTCAGACCTCATAACCATTCCCAAGTGTTAACGCCAAGTTTCACCGACGCGTCCAATCATAGAATCCACGCGCTAGAACCTGCACAATAACAGATCACACAGAAGCTTGACGGCTTGCTTGGCACGGGGATAGCTTTCCGTGAGAATAAAAGACTGGTAGTTCACAAGGTTTAACAATGGAGGCTAAGTGTTTAGTGCTCAAAAGTAGGTATTATTTGTTAATTGTAACCTTGGCCTCGTATTTATAATGCTCACCACCTTTTGAATCCTTCTCCGAGTCGGATTAGGACTCCTAGTCATGGTAGTTACCATAACTTGTGTGACGCCCCCAAAATTATGTATACATCACACATCTTGGGTAGTCAGATACATGGTACAAAATTTAAATACAACTTACTAATATATAGCTGTAGCGTATACAATACGACATATAAACCGTGAGTTTGAATACAAATATTGTCTACTAGATATTATACAAACTCAAAAGGAGTCCTCATTACAATTATTATCACACTATTTCACGAGAATAGTGAGGACTACTAATGCTTTATCCTCTCGGGCCATTACTCTGCTATTCAGGACTCGTCCCGGACTATATTCTCATTTCAAGAGAAACGATTGAAAGAAAGGGTGAGCTCAACTAGCTTCAAGAAGAAATATTATGACTAAGATAATGCAGAATAAATTATCATTAGCCTACAACAACAATGTTAAACCGATAAAATATAATGAACATCAAGTTTAACTACAAATGAACCAAAGAATCCATTAAAAGAGTCAAGTACAAAATAAAATCTACTATCTTTTATGATTTAAAAGGTTTTTCATCACTTCGTTATAAATTGAGACTCAACTTTAATAAATATTCCACATCATCGAATCACCCCCGCACTACGGCCGAGGATATTCTTTAAGTATCACGACCACAATTATTCATGCACTACGGGCCAAGAATAGTTGTGTATTCATTAATGGTCATGATCATGCCAACAATCGTCCATCAATGCACTACTACCATCGAGGATTTTTACCACATCATTTGTAACATTACTACCATGATTATAACCGAATAGTCCACGATCATAATCATACCAAGTCCATCTACGCACCATGTGCCACAAATGACTTTCAACATAATATAAACATGAGGATGATGACAATGATATAAGAATTCAATAAAACAAGTTCAAGAATTATTTTATCCAGAATTATTAACGCCCAAATTGTCAACATGACATTGTTTTGTAGAGTAAAATTCAAGAATGATCGGAAGAATATTTCCATGAAAAGATTTGGATGAAACGCAAATATCAAGGATATTCTACTAATTTCATGGAGTATAAGTCAAAGTTTTAACCAATTTGGGTATAATAAAGAATGGAATAACAAAAGAAATCACCATGCATGCAGACTTAAGATGTACGTGTTATTCAATGTAATAATAATAACGGAACCGGTCGTCGTGAAATTCACAACAAGCGGGATGTTCCAACAGAATAATAAAGATGGAACCAGATCCGGTGTAAAACACACAGATAGGATATTCCAACAGAATGATAAAGACGGAACCAGGTCCGGTGTAAAACACACAGACAGGATGTTCCAACAGAATAATAAAGACGGAACCAGGTCCGGTGTAAAACACACAGACAGGATGTTCCAACAGAATAATAAAGACAGAATAATAGAAGAATGTCACCAAGTATAGGGTAAACCACGATCAAAAAGTTATTCCAATGTAATAAATAAGAATGGAATAACATAAGGATTTCACCAAGTATAGGGTATGTCCCATATACAAGTTATGTATAGGGTATGCCACTTTTACGAGTTATTCCAATGTAATAATAAAGAATGGAATAATGTAAGTTCTCTTCATGAATAAGAAAGAATAACACCTCTACACGGTACAACAAATAATATTCCCTACCTTAGAAGAACTGAATATTGGAAAAGTGAAGTAGCAGAATACTTTTCTTCTTTCTCTCTATAGTTTCTCTCTCAGAGTTTCAAATGAATTCGTAAGAAATAATGAAGGAATGAGCTTTCTATTTATAGAAAAAGCGAGGGTGGCTCTTGGTCTTAACGAAGGGTCAAAATGACTCTTGGTAATATCAAGAGACAACTACTATTCATGAAGGGGTAATTAACCTTTGGAACAATCAAGAGGCGATTAACTCTTTGTAATATTGAAGGGACAACTACTATGAAGAAGGTAATTACTATCGACGAAGGTAAATACTATTGACGAAGGTAAATACTATCGACGAAGGTAATTACTATTCACAAAGGTAATTACTATCGACGAAGGTAAATATTATCGACGAAGGTAAATACTATCGACGAAGGTAATTACTTATTCACAAAGGTAATTACTATTCACAAAGGTAATTACTATCGATGAAAGACTCTTAGATGATGACATATGGGTCCCCCATAAAATAATCAAACTTACCACAAAGCGTCTCATAATGAGACTCTTTATATACATCAAGGATTGAATAAATATTACCACAAATTATTTTATTTTTTATCAACACATATTTAATCTTTCAACAATTATTAATCATTTATAACTTGTCGTCTCAATTATTAATATAACATATTATACAGATGATACTGTGACAATAATTGAATCAATAATATAAGAGATATGATGCATCAATTACTGTAGCAATAATTGAGTATAGCTAAGTGACTTCTCACGCAAGCATCAATAATCAATACCGTGTGCTACTATGCAACCACGCGTATTAGTGTACTTTTACCACCGGGTAGTTCAATAGTTTTAACGGTAACACCTCCGCCGTTATTTTTATAGAAAGATAATTTTATCGTTTTCTAACTACGACAATACTTTCGTTGTGGGGTCCACCAATGATTGAGCCATCGTCATTTAATATTCCCCGACAAAAAGAATATTCCCCGACCAAACGAATATTTTATAACAACTTGCTTACTTTGCAAAATTTATAAATATTACCCACAACTATAACATTATATCAAATTTATTCCATAATATTCAAAAATAATATTCATCTTTATTTATAAAAGCTGGGGTCTTACAACTTGGGTCCAACACAATCTCCTTAAAAGGTGCAAGTGGAATCCAATCCAACCACTACCGTTGGAGTTACCTTATTCAATTATGATTAGGATCCTGAACTCTGCACGCAGGAGAGCCCACTGTGTAGGCCCAAATAATCCCACCATTAAGTCTGGGCTTCGGCCCAAAGGACTCGAAGACCCGACCCTGAACTCCGCACGACAGGGTAAGGCTCCGGCCCGAGGGGCTCGGATACCGAACCCGACGACCTCCACTAAGATGAGGCCCTAGCCCAAAAGGACCCGGACGCCTGCCCGAACAGCTCCAACCCCTCCATGGGCTTCAATCCAATGGTCTCCTAATACCCTTCTAATGTCAGGCCTTCGGCCCATGTGAAGATCGATAAAATGCTCCTGAACATTGCCCCCCAGTCTCTGATTGTAATATACTTATAATTGGAGACTTGAAAGGTCAGGTATACGAAAGGTCACGACAGCTAATGATGAGTTGTCTGGGGAAGCCAAACGGTCTGTCCTTGTTTCTCGAAACGCTGTACGCCTTTCCATGTCTGGTCCCACCTTGAGCATTTAATAGTCGCCCTTGGGTAACGTGCACCTACACCTATAAAAACCCCCTTTTCCCCCTCATTATCACTTTTCCAGATTACTCAATTTCAAACTCCTTGTCTGACTTTTTCGGTCAGGGCGATTCCCGGCGAGTACTCAACTCCTCCCCATTCTTGTTGATTTTAACCATTCTACTTATTTTCGAGCTCCATTCTTGTCCGTATTCTTCCTAAAGCTAACGTCTGTGTCCCATTCCCTTCCAATCACACCAAATGGCTGAATCTAGCACTCCTCTCCCTGCCAGTGAGGCAATTACTCCCTCCGTCACCACCGGCGACCTGGTTCTAGTCGAATTATCGGTGGTCCTTTCCGACGTCACTCCCTCATCGGTCCTACATACTCTAATAAGTGTCGAGGCTAGGATCCGAAACACTTATCACTCCAAAGAGGAGTTTTCTCATCTTCACACCCCCTCCACCATCACATCCTCTCAACTCTCTGACGTCCGAATCCTTTACAACATCCCTCCTGAATACAAACTTCGGGCACCGAAGCCCGATGAGAAGATGTTCTGGAGGCCTGACGGCGAGTGGGTGGCCGTCCCCCTTTATATTCTGAAATACGGGATTCTGTTCCCCCTCCATGAGTTCATTTCCTCCTTTCTAGATTTTATTGGAATCGGGTTCGCACAACTCGTGCCGAACTCGTACATCCATCTAGTTTCCTTCGTTGCACTATGCCAAGAGATCGGGATCATTCCTGGTCTCAATTTCTTTTTCGCCTTATTTACTGTTACTGTAAAATCCTAAATTTTACGAATAAAGATTTAATTTTCTCGAAATATTTTTTTTCAAAATTATGACGTGGATTTGAGATAATGTTATAGTTGTGGGTAATATTTTTAAATTTTTAAAAGTATGCAAGTTATTGTATAATATTTGATTGGTCGGAGAATATTCTTTTTATCAGAGAATATTCGCAGATGCGACGATTACAATCATTAGTGGACCCCTAATAACGGAATTATCATCGGATTGATCGAGAAAGCGACAAAAATATTTTTATGAAAATAACTACGAAAGTTTTCACCGTTAAACCTGTTGAACTACCGGTAGTAAAAGTAAAATGCGATGTCTGGCGTGGTCGCATAAGAGTTAATACCGGTATTGATTATCGATGCTTACGTGATAAGTCACCGGTTATACTCAATTATCTTACATAAAATTAATTCGCGATCATATCTCTTATATTATTAATTTAATTATTGTCACAGTATCATCTGTATAGTATGTTATATTATTAAATCAATAATTAAGACGACAAGTTATAATATTAATGATGGATAATTGTTGAAAGATTAAATATGTGTTGATTAAAAATAAAATAATTTGTGGTAATATTTATTCAATCCTTGATGTATATAAGAAGTCTATTATGAGACGTTTGTGGTAAGTTTGGTTATTCTATGGGGGTCCATATGTCATCATCTAAAAGTCTCTTTCGCCAATAGTAATTGCCTTTACCAGGTGTCGAACCAATTGTCGTTTCATATTACAGGCGTCGAACCAATTGTTGTTTCACATTATAGGCGTCGAACCAATTGTCGTTTCACATTACAGGCATCAAACCACTTGTTGTTTCACATTACAGGCGTTAAACCACTTGGTGTTTCACATTACAGGTGTCAAACCACTTGGTGTTTCACATTACATGCGTCAAACCACTTTTCTTTTCATATCACCAGTCGTCAAGCCACTTGCCTTTTCACATTGCAAGAGCTAAACTAGAAATCTTATATAAATAGAGTCCTAGTTCTTCATTATTTTTCACGAATTCATTCAAGCTATAGAGAGAGAAAGTATAGAGAGAATAAGAGAGAAAGAAGAAGAGTATTCTGTTACTACACTACTGCAGTATTCAATCTCCTACTAAGGTAAGGGATATTATTTGTTGTACTCGTAAGGGGTATTATTTCTTTCTTTCGTCTTCATGAAGAGAACTTCTGTTATTCCATTCTTTATTATTCTGGTGGAATAACCTGTATACGCGGGCTACCCTATACTTGGTGAAATTCTTCTGTTATTCCATTCTTTATTATTATGTTGAAATAACCTGTCTATGCGAAGTACCGCATACATAGTGAAATTCTTCTTTTATTCCATTCTTTATTATTCTGTTGGAATATCCTGTCTGTGCATTCAGATGTGTGAATAGGGCTCATTTAATGGAGCGCGATAATGAGTCAGCACAACTAAAAGGCAACGACCAACAACACGATAATAATCATTCCGGTGGCAACGATCATCGGAACAATGATAACCATCGTAGGGGAAATTATCATGCCAAGAATGGTAACCACTTCAGTGGTAATCATGGCCAAGATAATAGAAGTGGAAATTTCAAGAAGAGGAGGTTCAATAATGATGGAAAGACAATGACACGAGAGATGCCGCTTCAAAGGAAGAAGAACGACCACCGGTCAGATATTTCAAATGCGGATAGGGAGGGACACATCCGTCAAACCAGACATTTAAAAATCCAAAGGGTGTTTTAATTGCGGAAGAGAAGGTCACCTAGCTCAATTTTGTCGTATGGTGAAGTCAAGTCCGGCTGGGATAGTGATGCCAAAGGATGTCCCAGACAAGCCAAAGCCGGTAGTTTAAGAGAGAACGTTTTTTTTTTCTTCGTGACGAGGAACCTGAATAAAGTTATCACGGGTAAGTTAGTCATAAACTCTTGCAAAGTCTATACCGTGTTAGATACCTGTTCTACTCACTCTTTTATTTCACCTAGTTGTGTTCAATGTTTGAATTTAACTCCGGAGAAGTTAGACTTTGATTTATCTGTTGAAACTCCATTGGGAGAAACCTTCGTTACCTCCACTATTTATAAATCTTGTTTGATTCAAATCAACACTTTCACGTTACCTGTCGATCTTATCTCTTTGAAAATACTTGCCTTTGATGTGATTTTAAGAATCGATTGGTTAACTACTCATCATGCTTTTAGTAAGGTTATTAGCTTTCATATTCATAACCAACCTGTTATGCGAATTCAAGCAAACAAATCCTAAAGTCAATCATTGTCATATCAAGCCATAAGTAAAGAGCCTTGAGCCTTTCGCTGGTGACTTCCTTGTGTGGAATGCACCAAAGCCAGACTTTCTGTAGGCGACATCGTGAATGACGATGGAAAGTTGATAGGTATTAATGTGACGTGCTATCCAAGTCTTGGATGAGGGTCACAGTTTTGAATGATATTTCTATCGTTAATAAATTTCTTGACTTATTCTTGAAGACTTCTTGACCTACCCTAGAGCGTGAAATTGAATTTTGTATTGACCCCAGTACAAAACCCATTTTTTCAACCCTTAAATATTTCTTCAACCAAAATGAACGTATAATGCGCCAAAGACGTTGGCTCGAGCTGTTGAAGATTACGATCATACCATTCAATACGATCCTAGAAAAGCGAACGAAGTAGCTGACACGTTGAGTAGAAGATCGTATGTGTTTACGAGTGCGAATATACGAACTCACATGAAGATAACGAATATACGATTAGAATCGACTTTAATCGATAAAGTTAAAGCCGCTAAAGCTACAGACTCAGAGCTGATGAATGTGAAGAAGAAGGTTCAAGAGGGCGTTATTCTAGAAGCAAGAATCGACGAAGAAAGGAAATCTAAACCCTCGATTTAATTGGCCCATTTAAAATCCTCGACCGAGTAGGAACTATGGCCTATAGACTCGTTTTACTGCCAAATATGTTGCGTGTTCATAACGTTTATCACGTACCGATGTTACGTAAAAATGTGGACGACCCGAATCACATTATTGATTTAGAACCGAACGAGATAGCAGAAGATTTAACGTATGAGGAGATACGTGTTAAAATCTTGGATAAGAAGGATTGTATTCAACGCTCAAAGGTTATACATCAAGAGTAAGAATCTGACAAAGTGTCCTTATTTGTTCGGCATACCAGGTACGTACGTAAATTTCGAGGGCGAAATTTCATAAGGAGGGGAGATTGTAAAATCCCAAATTTTACGAATAAAGATTTAATTTTCTCGAAATATTTTTTTTTCAAAATTATGATGTGGATTTGAGTTAATGTTATAGTTGTGGGTAATATTTATAAATTTTTAAAAGTATGCAAGTTATTGTATAATATTCGATTGGTCGGAGAATATTCTTTTTGTCGGGAAATATTCGTACAACGGCATAATCATTGGTGGACCCCACAACGGAATTATTGTCGGATTGAGAAAATGACAAAAATATTTTTATAAAAATAACAGCGGAAGTTTTACCGTTAAAACTGTTGAACTACTCGGTAGTAAAAGTACAAGATGTCTGGCGTGGTTGCATAGTAGCAATACCGGTATTGATTATTGATGCTTATATGATAAGTCACTTTCGCTTATACTCAATTATTGCTACAAAGAATTCACGTGATCATATCTCTTATATTATTGATTCAATTATTGTCACAGTATCATCTGTATAGTATGTTATATTATTAAATCAATAATTGAGACGACAAGTTATAATATTAATGATGGATAATTGTTGAAAGATTAAATATGTGTTGATTAAAAATAAAATGATTTTTGGTAATATTTATTCAATCCTTGATGTATATAAGAAGTCTATTATGAGACGTTTGTGGTAAGTTTGGTTATTCTATGGGGGCCCATATGTCATCATCTAAGAGTCTCTTTCGCCAATAGTAATTGCCTTTACCAGGCGTCGAACCAATTATCGTTTCATATTACAGGCGTCGAACCAATTGTCGTTTCACATTACAGGCATCGAACCAATTGTCGTTTCACATTACAGGCGTTGAACCAATTGCCGTTTCATATTACAAGCGTCGAACCAATTATCGTTTCACATTACAGGCGTCGAACTAATTGTCGTTTCACATTACAGGCGTTAAACCACTTGGTGTTTCACATTACATGCGTCAAACCACTTTTCTTTTCACATCACCAGTCGTCAAGCCACTTGCCTTTTCACATTGCAAAAGCTAAACTAGAAATCTTTTATAAATAGAGTCCTAGTTCTTCATTATTTTTCACGAATTCATTCAAGCTATAGAGAGAGAAAGTATAGAGAATAAGAGAGAAAGAAAAGAGTATTACATTACTACATCATGCAGTATTCAATCTCCTACTAAGGTAAGGGATATTATTTGTTGTACTCGTAAGGGGTATTATTTCTTTCTTTCGTCTTCATGAAGAGAACTTCATTATTCCATTCTTTATTATTCGTGGAATAACTGCTCACTGTGGGCTACCCTATACTTGGTGAAATTCTTCTGTTATTCCATTCTTTATTATTATGTTGAAATAACCTATCTATGCGAAGTACCGCATACATAGTGAAATTCTTCTTGTATTCCATTCTTTATTATTACATTTGGAAAATCACATGCATGCGTTTTACTTGGGACACGGTTAAAATCTTTATTATTATGTTGGAATATCACATCATGCATTTTACATCGGACTGATTCCGTCTTTTATTATTCTCATTGGACTATCCTCGTCTGCATGCATTTTACGCGGGACTGGTTTCGTTATTTATTATTCGTTGGAATAACGTATACATATGATTCTATCGCATGCCTGGTGATATCTTTTGTTATTCAATTTTTTATTATACTCAGTTGGTTAAAGTTTTGACTTCTATACTTCATGAAATTAGTAGAATATTCTTGATATTTGCTCTTCATCCAGTATCTTTTTCATGGAAATATTCTTCTGAGCATTTTTGAATTTTACTCTACAAAGAAGTATCATGTTGACAATTTGGACGTTATTGGTTCCTGGATAAATTAATTCTTGAACTTGTTTTATTGAATTATTATGTCATTGTCATCATCCTCATGTTTATATTATGTTGAAAGTCATCTGTGGCCTGTAGTGCATAGATGGACTTGGTGTAAGACCTCAGCTTTTATAAATAAAGATGAATTTTCTATAAATATTATTTTTGAATATTATGGAATAAATTTGATATAATGTTATAGTTCAGGTAATATTTATAAATTTTGCAAAGTAAGCAAGTTGTTATAAAATATTCGTTTGGTGGGAGAATATTCTTTTTTGTCGGGGAATATTTCAGATGACGGCTCAATCGATGGTGGACCCTCATTAACGGAAGTATTGTCGTAGTTAGAAAACGACAAAATTATCTTTCTATAAAAATAACTAGAGAGGTGTTACCGTTAAAACCGTTGAACTACCGGTAGTAAAAAAGTACAAGAATACTGGCGTGGGTCAGATAAAGTAGACACCAGATTGATTATCGATGCTTACGTGAGAAGTCACTTAGCTATACTTAATTATTGTTATAGTAATCACGATCATATCTCTTATATTATTGATTCAATTATTGTCACAGTATCATCTGTATAATATGTTATATTATTGAGACGACAAGTTATAAATGATTAATAATTGTTGAAAGATTAAATATGTGTTGATTAAAAATAAAATGATTTGTGGTAATATTTATTCAATCCTTGATGTATATAAAGAGTCTGTTATGAGACGTTTGTGGTAAGTTTGATTATTTTATGGGGGGGCCCATATGTCGTCATCTAAGAGTCTCTTCGTTAATAGTATTTACCTTTGTGAATAGTAATTACCTTTGTGAATAGTAATTACCTTCGTCAATAGTATTTACCTTCGTCAATAATATTTACCTTTGTGAATAGTAATTACCTTCGTCAATAGTATTTACCTTCGTCAATAGTAATTACCTTTGTGAATAGTAATTACCTTCGTCAATAGTAATTACCTTCGTCAATAGTAATTACCCCTTCGCAAATAGTAGTTGTCCCTTCAATATTACCAAGAGTTAATCGCCTTCTTGGTGTTCCAAGGGTTAATTACCCCTTCAAGAAATAGTAGTTGTCTCTTCAATATTACCAAGAGTCATTTTTGACCCTTCGTTAAGACCAAGAGCCACCCTCGGTTTTTTCTATAAATAGAAAACTCATTCCTTCATTATTTCTTACTTAATTCATTGAAACTCAGAGAGAGAAACTATATAGAGAAAGAAGAAAAGTATTCGCTACTTCACTTTTCCAATATTCGGTTCTTCTAAGGTAGGGAATATTATTTGTTGTATTCGTAAGGGGTGTTATTCTTTCTTATTCATGAAGAGAACTTCGTTATTCCATTCTTTATTATTAGTTGGAATAACTCAAAAAAGTGGCATACCCTATACATAACTTGTATATATGGCATATACCTATACTTGGTGAAATCCTTATGTTATTCCATTCTTATTTATTCATTGGAATAACTCAGATACGTGGTTTACCCTATACTTGGTGACATTCTTCTATTATTCTGTCTTTATTATTCATTGCTGAACATCATGCTCGTGTGTTTTACAGGACCGGTTCCGCTCTTTATTATTCTCCGCTGGAACATCCATGTCATGTGTTTTACAGGACCTGGGTTCCGTCTTTATCATTCTGTTGGAATATCCTATTCATGTGTTTTTACACGGATCTGGTTCCATCTTTATTATTCTGTTGGAACATCCCGTCGGGTGAATTTCACACGACGACCGGTTCTCGTTATTATTATTCATTGGAATAACTCGCCTATGCAAGCACCGCATGCGTGGTGATTTCCTTTGTTATTCCATTCTTTGTTATACCCAAGGTTGGTTAAAACTTTGACTTCTATACTCCATGAAATTAGTAGAATATTCTTGATATTTGCGTTTCATCCAAAGATCTTTTCATAGAAATATTCTTCCGATCATTCTTGAATTTTACTCTACAAAGCGAAGATCATGTTGACAATTTGGACGTTATTAGTTCTGAATAAATTAATTCGTGAACTTGTTTTATTGAATTATTATGTCATTGTCATCATCCTCATGTTATATTATGTTATCTTTGGTCGACGTGCATAGATGAATTTAGTATGATTATGACACGTGGGATCATTCTAAGATAATCATGGCTTGTTATAAATGATGTGATAAAAGTCCTCGGTGGCTTCTGTAATGCGTTGATGAATAGTTTTTGGTATGATTATGACCGGGGGTGATTTAAGATAGTCATGACCATTGATAATTTGATGAAAATCCTTGACCGTGGTACGGGGATGATTAGATATTGTGGTTTATTCATTAAACCGAGTCTTAGTGATAAAATTTATGAAAACCTTTTAAATCATAAAAGATAATAGATTTTATTTTCTACTTGACTCTTTTAATGGATTGCTTGTTCATTGCAGATTAAACTTGATGTTTATTATATTTTATCGGTTTAACATTGTTGAAGGCTAATGATAATTTATTCTCGCATTATCTTAGTCATAATATTTCTTCGGGCTAGTTGAGCTCACCCTTTTCTTTCATCGTTCTCTTCGTGAAATGAGAACATAATTTGGGACGAGTCGGGGAGCGGAGTAATGGTGCGAGAGGATAACATTAGTAGTCCTCACTATTACGTGAAATAGTGTGATAATAATTGTAATGAGGACTCCTTTTGAGTTTGTATAATATCTAGTAGACAATATTTGTATTCAAACTCACGGTTTATGTCGTATTGTACACAGCACGTTATATTAGTAAGTTGTATTTAAATTGCACCATGTAAGTGGCGACCCAAGATGGGTGACGATACCTAATTTTGGGGGCGCCACGGTTGGTATCGAGCTTAGGATATGATCCCGGCTAAGATGCGAGATAAGAACTAGGAGGGAGAGACGGGAATTCCTTCGCTTAGTATGACCTACCTAAGTTTATTTGTTATTTAATTGGTCGGTCGAGTATAGGGATAATATTTGATATATTAATTAACCCTTGTGTTGCAAAGGTGTTTGAAATGGCGGCAAATTTGAAAATATTCACAATGGAGTGAATGTGACCGTTGTGACACCTTTAATCACTAATCAAAGTTAATGCAAAGGTCGACGAGGAACAAATTAGAGATATCCACGTAGTGAATGAAGAACTAATTGTTGCACCAGGAGCTAGTTGCAGAGGTAGCAATTGAGAGTGAGGAAGAAGAGGAAGAAGAGGAACCTGAGGAGAATTGGTTAGAAGAAATTTATGATCAAAACTTAGAATTACAAAATCGTGTTCGTGAGCTAGAAGAACAGGTTGAAGAACGGCAAACGGTCGTGGAATAAAGGGATACAACAATTCAAAATTGGGTTACTCGATATGTGATGCTCGAACAAAATCATGCTTTGGCAGGGTGTAAGATATTAAAGTTGGAATCTGAGAATTTAAAAATCAAAGATCAGCTGAAAAAAGAAACAACTTAACGAAGGAGAATAGACGATGCATGGGTAAAAGCTGCACAACGCGTTGATAGTGTAGAAAAAGACGTCCGATCCAATAAAGCCAAAATAGATGAAATGGACTTTGCTTTTTGAATGAAATTGGAGACCCAACATCGAATTGAATTACCACCATGCGCATAGAAGTCAACCCGAATTCGATATGGATCGGAGAATAATGATTCAAATCATGGATCAGAATGTGAAGAAACACTTAAGGGTGGAATGTACCCTATAAGAAAGTCAAACCTCGGTAATTTTAGCGAGAGCGTTTGTCGAGAAACCCGAACGAAGTTATTACGGGTAAATTAATTATAAATTATTGCGAAGTCTATACTTTATTCAATACAAGTTCTACCCACTCTTTTATTCTACCTAGTTGTGTTCAATGTTTAAATTTGACTCCAGAAAAATTAGACTTTGATTTATCTATTGAAACTTCGTTGGGAGAAACCTTCGTTACCTCCACTGTTTATTAATCTTGTTGTTTCAAATAAACACTTTCACGATCTTATCTCTTTGAAAATACTTGCCTTTGAGGTAATTTTTGTAAACGATTGATTAACTACTTATTATTCTTTTTGTAAGGTTGTTAGCTTTCATATTCCTAACCAACTCGTTATCTGTAATTCAAAGTAACCAAACCCTAAAGTTAATCACTATTATATCAAGCCATAAGTAAAGAGCCCCGATCCTTTCGTTGTTGACTTCCTTGTGTGAAATGCACCGAAGCCAGACTTTCTGTAGGCGATGTCGTGAATGATGATGACAAGTTGATAGGTATCATTGTGAGGTGCTATCTAGGTTAAGGGATAGAAGTCACAGTTGGTATCAATGTGACGTACTATCCAAGTCTTGGATGAGAGTCACAGTTTTGAATGATATTTCTATTATTAATAAATTTCCTGACGTATTCTTGAAGACTTCTTAGCCTAATTAGAGCGTGAAATCGAATTTCGTATTGACCCCAGTATAAAACCCATTTCTTAAACCCTCAAATATTTTTTCAACTAAAAGGATCTGTTTACGAGGATTATGATGAAAGTCATAATAAAAGCATTGGACTAATGAAAATCATGGGTATATGAAGTATTAGTAAGTGTTATGATGAGTTATGTGGTTATTATGTGAAAACATGAAAGTTTCTTAGAAATCACAAAGGGTTGAAAAATTAGATTTTGGTAAAAACGTAACATGAAATTCAATTGACCATATCTCCTATTATATTTTGAATTTTTGAATGTGGTCAAGTCCTAGAGTTAGATCTATGAGTTTTGTAGCTTATCCAAGTGGAATCACTGGAAAAAGTGCTGTAGATTTTCGTGTGGACTGAATTTAGCAAAAGAGTCTAAAGCTGCAAATTACAAAAACGCTACTGTCTAGAAACTTTAAGGGGCTGTTTCGGCCACTAAATTTATGTGAAAAATTCTGGCCTTTTGGGACATGAAAATATATTTTATAAAGTACCTCCTGTCCAAAAATGAGCTCATTCTGACTTAAAATGAACAAGTTATGACCATTTCAATATTTAGGTTTTTTGACGAAAATGCTATAACTCGGAGTTCTATAACTCCGATGACCATGAAATTTAAATGGAGGCTCACATTAACATGTGTAAGGTCCTGCCAAGATTTGGGAATTTTGGAGTTAAACTTGAGGTAGCTAATTTCTTAAGGAATTAATTAGAAATTGATTTTTGAAAAATAGTAAATGAATTTTAAAAATTCGAGAAAATATATTTTCATCATGGGACTATATTATGCTAAATCCCAGAAAAGAAATATTTTTGGGACTGATTTGGTATTTTTCATGAAAATAGTTTAGTTCTTAACATATGAGTTAAATATGTTATGTGAAGTAACAAAGTTGAAAATAGGATTTTATGGCAGAGAATCCTATATAGTAGTATATGCATATTTTTTTGATGAGGATTTGATAATTGGTGATGATATCTTATGAGTATGGCATTTTGAATGATTAAATGCATTATATGGTAAAGCGTAAACAATTGAGATAAATTGTTTATAAATTTACGAAGTGATTAAAATATTGTTATAATATTAATGATATTAGATTATGAGATTATTAAGTGATTGATAACATGGGGATATTCTTGAATCCTGGATAAATTATATTATAAATGTTTAATATTTATCCTTTATCTCATTTGATTGATTCTTTATATCATTATCCTCATGCTTATATTGTCTTGAAAGTCATCTGTGGCTTACGTGAATAGATGGACTTGGTATGATTATGACCAGGAATTGTTCGATATAATCATAACCGTAATTGAAAACACGATTATCTTTGGCCGTAGTGCATGGATAATTTGTGGTCGTGATACTAATGAATACACGATTATCTTTGGTAGAAAAGTGCATGGATAATTTGTGGTCGTGATACTAATGAATACACGATTATCTTTGGTAGTAGTGCATGGATAATTTGTGGTCGTGATACTAATGAATACACGATTATCTTTCGGTAGTAGTGCATGGATAATTTGTGGTCGTGATACTTAATGAATACACGATTATCTTTGGCCGTAATGCATGGATAATTCGTGGTCGTGATACTAATGAATATCCTTGGCCAGTAGTGCGTGGATGATTCGATGATATGGATTAATTATTGAAATGAGTCTCAAAGAATGAAATATTAATTCATGGATGTGGTAAAAGTCATCTTCGTCAGTAGTGCATTGATAGACTTGGTATGATTACGACGAGGATTGTTCGGTATAGATAATCATGATCAGATTGAAAACACGAATATCCTCGCCAAGTAGGTGCATGGATAATTCGTGGTCGTGATACTATTAAGTCGCGCCTCAAAGATTATTGGTTTTACAGCTTGTATATCTTCGGGCTGTGTAAGCAAAGATGAATTGTTAATGAATATCTTTGGCGGATCAGAAGATGAATTTAATATTTTTAACGATAAAGGTATTCAAGGTATCCTCACCTCTTTATCATATCAGTCGTACGCATTCTAATTTCGAGGGTGAAATTTCATAAGAAGGGAGGTTGTAAGACCCCAAACTTTTATAAATAAAGATGAATTTTCTATAAATATTATTTTGAATATTATGGAATAAATTTGATATAATGTTATAGTTGTGGGTAATATTTATAAATTTTGCAAAGTAAGCAAGTTGTTATAAAATATTCGCTTGGGTTGGGAATATTCTTTTTGTCGGGGAATATTCAGTGACGACTACTCAATCAATGGTGGACCCCTAACTAAGTATTGTCGTAGTTAGAAAACGACAAAATTATCTTTCTATAAAAATAACTACAGAGGTGTTACCGTTAAAACCGCTGAACTACCGGTAGTAAAAGTACAATAATACGCGCGTGGTCAGATAAGAAGACACCAGATTGATTATTGATGCTTACGTGAGAAGTCACTTAGCTATACTTAATTATTATTATAAGAATTCTTCGCGATCATATCTCTTATATTATTGATTCAATTATTGTCACAAGATCATCCGTATAATATGTTATATTATTGATCGAGACAAGTTATAAATGATTAATAATTGTTGAAAGATTAAATATGTGTTGATTAAAAATAAAATGATTTGTGGTAATATTTATTCAATCCTTGATGTATATAAAGATTACATTATGAGACGTTTGTGGTAAGTTTGATTATTTTATGGGGGCCCATATGTCATCATCTAAGAGTCTCTTCATCAATAGTATTTACCTTTGTGAATAGTAATTACCTTTGTGAATAGTAATTACCTTCGTCAATAGTATTTACCTTCGTTAATAATATTTACTTTTGTGAATAGTAATTACCTTCGTCAATAGTATTTACCTTCGTCAATAGTAATTACCTTTGTGAATAGTAATTACCTTCGTCAATAGTAATTACCTTCGTCAATAGTAATTACCCCTTCGCAAATAGTAGTTGTCCCTTCAATATTACCAAGAGTTAATCGCCTTCTTCTGTTCCAAGGGTTAATTACCCCTTCAAGAAATAGTAGTTGTCTCTTCAATATTACCAAGAGTCATTTTGACCCTTCGTTAAGACCAAGAGCCACCCTCGCTTTTTCTATAAATAGAAAGCTCATTCCTTCATTATTTTTAATTAATTCATTGAAACTCAGAGAGAGAAACTATATAGAGAAAGAAGAAAAGTATTCTGCTACTTCACTTTTCCAATATTCAGGTTCTTCTAAGGTAGGGAATATTATTTGTTGTAACCTGTAAGGGGTGTTATTCTTTCTTATTCATGAAGAGAACTTCGTTATTCCATTCTTTATTATTCCGTTTGAATAACTCGTAAAAGTGGCATACCCTATACATAACTTGTATACGCAGATACCCTATACTTGGTGAAATCCTTATGTTATTCCATTCTTATTTATTCATTGGAATAACTCGTATAAGTGGTTTACCCTATACTTGGTGACATTCTTCTATTATTCTCGTCTTTATTATTACATTTGGAACATCCCCTGCTCGTGTTTTACACAGGACCGGTTCCGTTTTTTATTATTCTCGCTGGAACATCCCGCTCATGGTGTTTTACACCGGACTGGTTCCGCTTTTTATCATTCTCGTTGGAATATCCTATCGTGTGTTTTACACCGGATCCGGGTTCCATCTTTATTATTCTGTTGAACATCCCGTCGGGTGAATTTCACCGACTCGGTTTCGTTATTATTATTTCATTGAATAACTCGTCTGGCGCGGCACCGCATTTATGGTGATTTCCTTTGTTATTCCATTCTTTGTTATACCCGGTTGGTTAAAACTTTGACTTCTATACTCCATGAAATTAGTAGAATATTCTTGATATTTGCGCTTCATCCAAAGATCTTTTCATAGAAATATTCTTTCCGATCATTCTTGAATTTTACTCTACAAAGCAAAGATCATGTCGACAATTTGGACGTTATTAGTTCTCTGAATAAATTAATTCGTGAACTTGTTTTATTGAATTATTATGTCATTGTCATCATCCTCATGTTATATTATGTTATCTTTGGTCGACGTGCATAGATGAATTTAGTATGATTATGACCGAGGATCATTTAAGATAATCACGGCTTGTTATAAATGATGTGATAAAAGTCCTCGGTGGCTGTAGAATGCAAATGATGAATAGTTTTTGGTATGATTATGACCGTGGGTGATTAAAGATAGTCAGCATGACCATTGATAATTTGATGAAAATCCTCGACCGTGGTACTGTGGATGATTAGATATTGTGGTTTATTCATTAAACCGAGTCTTAGTGATAAAAATTTATGAAAACCTTTTAAAACCTAAAAGATAGTAGATTTTATTTTCTACTTGACTCTTTTAATGGATCAGATATTCATCGCAGCTTAAACCTGGTTGTCTATTGTATTTTATCGCTTTAATATTGTTGTTGAAAACTATTGATAATTTATTTCGCATTATCTTAGTTATAATATTTCATTGGGCTAGTTGAACTCACCCTTTCTTTCACCGTTCTCTTCGTGAAATGAGAATATAGCCGGGACGAGTCTGGGAACGGAATAATGGTCCAGAGGATAGCATTAGTAGTCCCTCACTATTCGTGAAATAGTGTGATAATAATTGTAATGAGGACTCCTTTCGAGTTCAGATAATATCTAGTAGACAATATTTGTATTCAAACTCACGCTTTATGTCGTATTGCATACCTACGCTTATATTAGTAAGTTGTATTTAAATTTGCACCATGTAAGTGGCGACCCAAGATGGGTGACGATACCTAATTTTGGGGGCGCCACGGTTGGTATGATTACGACTGTGGATTATTCTAAGATAATCGCACGACCGTAATGTTATAAATAATGTGGAAAAAGTCCTCATTGGCCCGAAATGCATGGATGGACAGTTTTTGGTATGATTATGGCTGTGGATTCTCTTCGGCCAAGGATGCAAAGATGAATTATTTTATGGCATGATCAGGACCGTTGATGAAACATGATTATCTTTGGCCCGTAGTGAATGGATAATTCGTAGTCGTGATACTAAAGAATATCATTGGCATGTAGTGTAGGGATGATTTGATGATTTGAATTATTTATTGAGCTGAGTCTCAGTGATAAAAGTGATGAAAAACCTTTTAAATCATAAAAGATAGTAGATTTTATTCTCTACTTGACTCTTTTAATGGATTGCTTGTTCCGCTGCAGTTAAACTTGATGTTTGTTATATTGTATCAGTTTAACATTGTTGAAGACTAATGATAATTTATTCTGCATTATCTTAGTCATAATATTTCTTACTAGGCTAGTTGAGCTCACCCTTTCTTTCACCGTTTTCTTCGTGAAATAAAACGCAAAGTCGGGACTAGTCGGGAACGAAAGTGATCGTCTCAGAGATGGTGTCTTAGTAGTCCTCACTATTCTCGTGAAATAGTGTAATAATCACTACTAGAAATTCAACATATAGCGTATTTAGATATAGCGACGATTTATCGACGATTTTAACCGCCGCTATAGGTATATATAGCGACGGCCACTTCCTCGATCGCTTTCAGATAGGACCTCAAGGTTGTTTATCATAGGGTCACAAAAGACCGCTTCAGATAGGAATTTTTTAAGGATTTTAATTAACGAGGGTCATATAAGGGAGGCGATCATATACGAGGTTAAAGGGTCTCTCATATTCTTTCCCCAAATCGACATCGCCGCTCATCTCATGTAACTCGATTAACATCATTCGATTAACTCGATTAACATCACTCGATTAACATCATCTCGTGTCTCTACATCATTCGATTAACATCATCTCGTGTCTCTGATCATTCGATTAACATCATCTCGTGTCTCTCGCTTTCGATTCGAGAAATCCAGAGAAATACAAGGTAGGGTACTTGTTAAAAATGTTAGATGTTGCTAAGGTTACTATTAACACTAAATAGTGTATATTTCATATATAAATCTATATTTTTCATGTTCAATAAAGATTTTGAAAGCATATGGAAGTGAAGTTGCAAATGTCATGTTTTGACGATGAAATGCCAGGATATTGATAGTCTACATGGTAGTTTGTTTGGTGTAAGATGATGTGTTTGGCTAATTATGCTTGTTGTTCAACATATGTTGTGCCAAGATGGCAAACCATCGGATGGCGATTATGTATAAACATTGGCAAACACATTCCAATGTTAATATAGTTCGATATGGGTCAGGCCGTTAGTTACCATGTGAATATTTTTATGCTTTTTTTTACCGATCGCCAACTAGGATATTTCTAATTATTTTCCTATCAAATGATGGAACCGATATAAAAGAGGATGTGTATCTACTTGGTGGGTCAATAATCGAATCGCATAAATTCTCAGATGCTTCTATGCAAAGTCTCGTGGTTATTTTAGAGGCTATGATTGATCTATACTCACACGTATCTAGTCAACTTCTCTCGATGAAGGTCCGCTCTTAGATCGAATCCGACTTTTCACTTATTTATTTTCGTAACCACGTGTTCCATGTTGGTGTTACATCTATGAGGAAGGTGATGCTTAGTGGGCAACCCGATTCATAAGATTTCGAACTGCTTGAGATCTATAGTTTCGATTTTTCCTGGATCAGAATTTGAGGCAACTTCAGAGTTTAATTAGTAATCACGAAGTGAGGAGTCGTGTCCGGGAAGTATAGCTTCCTCGGTATAAACTTTGTCCCATTTAAATGAGTCTATCCTATTTCGTGATGATCTTTGAATAATTAGAGTCCTTGTTAGTCAGTATGATTAGAAAACATAGGTGATGTTATGTCCCTTGATAATTTGGGGTTTATGCTCCCAGATATGCATTTAAGGACATGGACTCAGATTTTACATTTTTAAACTCAAGAATAAAAGAAAATAAAAAAAATGGAATGTGTTTGTTATGGAAAAATTACTAGTTATACCAATTGAGATGTTATCTTAAGGAACGATAAGTTATTTGATACTTAGTTAGCCAAATGATCTCTCTCTCTCTCTATATATATATATATATATATATATATGTATATTTCTATCTTGGTTTCTTGATATTTTGTCTTTTTGAACCCCGGGGTCTATTATGTCATAGAAATTTAGTTAACACAAGGCCGGACACGAAGTTGTTGGTGAAGAAGATCAAGTTCGCTTCGATTCTCGTTAGGTTCCTCTCGTTTTGTAAAAGATAAGATTTGAACTCGCATGTTTACCTCTATGTGAGACTTCATCGCTATTATTCTATGATTTATCGCTTTTTAGAGCCATTTATTATTTATTGATGATTTATTAGTTTTCCTTTCGCTTACGGGTTTATTTTCTGCTTTTCCTAACAATTTGCCTTTGTTCCCCTTCATATTAATTTGTAGGAATATTTGAGGCTTATAATTAAAAAGAACTTCCATGTCCAACATCGAGACCTTGAATGTAATGTTTTGGTGTAGTCACCCTTAATTATTACCTACGCTTATTTGAAATTGCTAATTATGATAATTAATATTTAAATTATCTACGACCTTTTTGTTTTATTTGAGTGAACGGGAGTTTGGTTGGCATTCAAGGTACTTAATTATGATAATTAATTATCATAATTAATTATGATAGATTTCTATACGCAATATCATTCGATGGTTGTTCAATTTGATTTAGGGACATAATATTATGGATAAGATGTGGATGGAATTACCAAGATATTCTAGAGAATATCTTGCAGCATGTAGATATTTCGACTTTTGTTTCGAAAAAGTGGGCATGGTAACTGGAAGAATTCCTTGCCCATGTAAGAATTGGTAAATGGTCGATACCAGATTCGAGCTACTATTCGTGAACATTTGATTTGTGATGGATTTATGTTTGGCTACACGAATTGGGTGCATCAAGGGAAGATGTGATTGTCGTGGATGTGAGTAATGATGATGTTCACGAAGAACCATCACAATCCCAAGATGAGCATCGATGCCCGAGATGGTAAATGATATATTTAGGGATCACGGTAGATTCGCTTACCAAGCTTCAAAATACCAAAAGTACATGTCGAGGCCAATCAACCTTTATATCCCGGATGTGAAAATGAGATAATTCTTTCATTCGTCAGATGGCTTTTCAATCATAAAATGTTAGCAAATGGACCGATGTGTCCTTTCGATGGATTGCTCAGAAAGTTCAAGTCATCATTTCCATCATTTGCAAACTTGCTCGATAATTTTTATGAAATGAAGAAAATGGTTGGAAATTTAGGGTTTGGTTATGAGAAGATCGATGTACGCGAGAATGATCAGAGATGCTTTTCGAGGAGAATGAAAAATTAGAGTCTTCAGATAGCTTTGTAAATCATCGAGACGGAAGCAGCATCGAGATGGTCATATCGTAGAAGACACAAATAGATACAAAAACGAAGAGGAGCAAAGTAGTCGTGAAGCAATTACGTTATTTAGCGTTAATCTTAGATCGCAGAGGCTATTTATGTCCAAGAATCGCAAAATACATGATGTGGCATCATGTAAAGCTTTTTAAAGATGGAGTGAATCGTCATCCACCGACTCGCCGCTGGAAGCATTTGGATACAATGTACCCTACATTCTCTCAAGAACATCGAAATGTAAGACCTTGACCGTCCATCGATGGCATGAGTCCCTTTACCCATGGGTCACCAGATAGATATATGGCCAAATGACAATTGTCAGATATAACTTACCACCACGGATGTGTATAAGCAGAGTATTTTATCATGCCTTTGTTAATACCGTCCAAACTCTCCATGTAATGATATCGACGGTATATGCAACCTTTAATTGAGGAGTTGAAGATACTATGGAGTAATGGGGTTGAAACGTATGATGCATCTAACTGCATAAAGTTCCAAATGCGCAATGACTACTATTGGGACAATTAGTGATTTTCCATTTCGCTATGTTGTCTCGTCGAGTACTAAAGGTAAGTTAGCTTGTCCATCATGTCAAATGAACACTGCTCTTGTAGATTGCAAAGTAAGGAATGTTATATCGCATCGTTGTTTTTCTCGAGTCGGGTCATAGTTATAGGTTCGATACACTAAGATTTAACGGAGAATGTGACCATAGTGAAGCTCCTGGTGCCATCAGATTTGATATTCTGAACAAGTTAATGCTATTAATGTCACTTTTGGAAAGACACCCACTAGCACGAAGACCATTCCCCACGACTCAAAAACATAATCGAGGAAGAAATCTATTTTTTTGAATCGCATATATCATGAACCTTTGTCATACCACAATCTAGATGGAATGCACATTGCCAAAAACATTTGTGATAAATTTCGATTGGGACATTGTTGAGTGTGCAAGGAAAGTCAAAAGATAATTTAAAAGCACGATTGACTTGATGACAATGGGTATAAGAAGAGAGCTCCATCCAATACCCGCAAGCAAGCAATTCAAAGTACTTTTTCACTTACCGTAAGCTACCAATGTCTAAGAAAGAAAGACATGATTTCTTGCAAGTGTTGAAAAATGTTAAGGTACTGATGGATATGCTTCAAATATTTCACGTTGCATCAATTTGAAGGGGGCAAGATCTCGTGTCTTAAAAGTCACGATCGCCATATTTTAATGCAACAATTACTTCCAATAGCAATACGATAAAATCGATTTCGCTTGTATATGTCCGCGTCAACAATAATTGAACTTTCAGAATTACTTCAGTAGAATTATGTTCCAACTATAACACATCTAAGATTATGAACTGCTGAACAAAAAATTCGCTAATACTTTTTGCAAGCTCGAGATGGTGTTTCCTCCCGCTTTTTGATATAATGGTACATTTGTGTGTCCACCTCATCAAGAGGCTAAGATAGCCGAAATGTTAAATATCGACAAATGTGGGCTTTTGAAAGATACATGGGCAAGTTAAAAGGGTATATTCGCAATAGAAGTCGCCCGTATGGGTCAATCGTAGAAGGGTATATTGTCAAGAATGTGTTACATTTTGCTCAAGATATTCGAGTCAAAACAATGCCGCATGGAAACGAGTCGAAGAAATGAAGTCGGATATGAACAAGGAAAAGAGATTCTCTCAGATTTAGAAACATAGGTCGATTTCTTAATGTCCCAAAAGTTTGTACTCTATGTAGCGATGATGTCAAGAGTGCACACCAGATGTGCTATTTAATTGCATGAGGTCGAGTCATATCTAAGGTGAGTAAATAAAGAATGACATTTATTGTTCAAATATTAATAACTTATGTTAGCTAAATTAGCTAGCGAAAAAAAATTTGTTTAATTTGTTTATTTATTTGTAGTATTTCGCAAGATTCATATATGTCATGACGCGGAAAGCGCAGAAGCAAAAACCGACGCCAAGTGGAAATCGACAATGCTAAGAAAAAGGAATTTCCCGAATGGTTTAAGAATTATGTAAGTATTACATTATTTGAACGTAATTTTATGCAAAATTTTGTAATGGTTATTAATAATAAATGGATGGAATTTGCTTATATCGCTACCATTTGTAGATGGCAACTATGAATAACGATGCTTCAAAGGAAGTTCAAGCTCTTGATTTTGGGCCCAAATTTGATAAAAGGAGAGAGAGATGGTTATTTGGTAAATGGGTATCGATTCCATTCGATAAGTTGTGAGAGTAAGAGGAGAACGCAATAGTAGGGGGTATATGTGGTAAAGAACTACTCGTGGATATTCATCCGCCAGAGATCAAATCCTAAGGAAGATGTAGTGAATACTTGGTATTTTGGAAGATGTTGTTGAATTAGATTATTATGGATCCGCAAAGTTGTTCTATTCAAATGTAAGTGGTATGACGCTTTAAGACGTGATGAGGGTCAAAATCGATGACTATGGCTTCACGCCAGAATCATCAAAAGTTTGGTTCAACCGATGAGCCCTTTGTAATGCCTCGCCAGTTCAACAAATATTTTATGTCGATGATCAAAGGATAACAATCATGGCGGTGGTTATACGTAACAAAGCCGAGAGATTTATGTGAAGATGTCAAGTAGATTCTCGATAGTGACGATTTACCCAATACCAATGAAGAATTCATCACCCAAAATGTGAAGTTGATATTGAAAACATAAATTGGGTTGGGGAATGACGCTGATGTCAATTAGTTGAAAATGGACTAAAAAGACCGGAAAGTAAGTTTAAAACTAGATCTCAAATTGATACATCTCGCTTCAAAAGACGAATGATCGAACATATTGTTGATGAAAATGAAGATGAGAATGGAGACGAAGACGAAGACGTAAGACGAAGATGAAGGAGAAGATGAGGGTCCCAAGATGAAGAGGAGGGTGATAGTGAGGAAAATGAAGACGATTTAAGAATGAAGAGGATAAACATCACAATCGATAGATCTGCTTTTTACACTTTGTCCATTTTCTCCAAAAGAGAAACCGCTACACTTTGATAGATCCGCTTTTGATATTATATCTTGGTGCTCCTTGTACTATTAGCTTTTACTTTGTTTTCTACATCATCTTATTAGTGTTTTAAACACACTTCTTTGTCAACATTTCAATGTAAGTAGATTTGAAGATCAAATTAGACTAAACTCGAAATTAAATGGACTACGGTCGCCTCCCCGCCCCACCTCGTGTCTACAAATTTCAGATTAGCTAGCCAACTTATTTTCAGATGTATTTCATTTGGATGTATTTGTTAATTTTGGGGACTTAGTTTCAGATTTAACTAATAATCGTGGAAAGTTCTACTGCTCATTAGATTTAACTAATAACTTTTCTTACGAAAGTGTCACATTCATATTTTTGTTTCTCGTGTCGCTGCTTTAACGGCTTCTAATGTAACGCCTAGATCTCGTGCTAACTCGCTCCAATGGCCCTTAAATTAATGATAATGAGATCCATGCCGATGAACCATATGTAGAGGAGGAAAGTATTCATGAGAATGTTGAAGGTACCATGCATATATCTACACTTATATACTGCATTGTCATGAGAATTAACTTGGTGTCAGGCTTTCTATATAAAGTCAGATTATGTATATTTTACTTCATGGTTTTAAAATCTTGCTATCCAAATTTTAGTTCATACTTCATCCTTCATCTAGTGAGCTAATAATGTGCTTATATAACTTGTAGATTATAAAATTTTGTAAGTGGAAGTCTTTGAACCCCAAGGAATAAATGTATGTGGGACTCCCTCGGACTTTAACCCGTAATCCTCCTCAAATGTGTAGGAGGGGGGGACTCACTATATTATTGATTTTTATATTGAATAATAAAGATATTATATATTTATTTTTAATTCATAATAAATATATAGTATGAATCATTACATAAATATGTATGACACAAGTAATTATATGAGTAGTTGATCGAACAAAATGAGACATAGAAATTAGACACGAGTCAGAACATCAAGGTTCTATATGTTCAATTCATCTTTGTTCAATACATAGTTCTCGATTCTTTTCTCTTTAGGTTCTCGACCTAAGAGGAAGCGTGGACCAACGATGGGAGCAAAATTATGGTCAAATAGCGATGCACCAAAAAAGTAATTTATGATGCAAATGGTCACCGTTGGGGAGAGGCCAATAAGTTAACCACTTTTCTCGGTGTGTCTTGCTCAAGAATGGAGAATTTTTCCCAATAAGTACTCCAACATGGTCCAATATGACAGAGGCTAACACGACAAGGGCTTGGGATGAAATTCAAAGTTATTAATCATACCATTTTATAGAATTTGACATTAAGCACATTGAAACAAACTAATATATGTGTAAATTTGTTTGTTGTAGAAACGATTTACCACAGATCACCCCAATGCTAAGAGAAAATCATGACTATCATGAACAATAGGTGGAGAGATCGAAGTCTAACTTAAAGAGTAATAATTTTGTGCTCGGTGACTGTGCCAAATCGACAATGTAATACTATCAACAATGATCGAGTAAATCCTAATCAATGGGTCAAGGTTGGTTGATTATCACTAACCGATAATGCATGTCAAAGGTTTATTCTAATTTATGTATTATCAATTTTTACTTATTGTTATATATTATTATTAATTTATAAATACATACAATGCAGGATATAGCAACAAAAAATTGTGAAAATCGAAAAAATTGTTGGTAGGTCATACATGGGGCACTAAATCAATTCCAAAAAAGAAGCAATGAATTCGTAATATTTGATGTCATTTCAATATTTTTATCGTTAATCATGTATTAGACTTTTATAAATAGAGTATTATTATTAATTATGAACTATTTTTGTTTTATTTGTAGTACCAAATAAATAATAAAGAGATCGATCGAAGAGATATATATATACAAACCCCACACTCAAGTGATAACTCAATTTTACCGGAGCATCCTCGAATGTGGTACGATTTATCAATCCTCAAACAATGGGTTTTTTTTAACTCTTTATCCCTATATGTGTGTGTGAGTTTGTTTTAGAGCATTCATTTACATGAATATAAAGATACAAGATTTCATGTAAAAGGTTTCGATCAAGAAAAGGGCTTAAAAAGTCGAACAACTTTTGGTATATATCAAAATTCTTTGTGTGGAAAAATATAATGGTGGTCATTCAAACTTTAAAGTACGCTTAATCGTGGGTCGAGTACTAGAGCTCAAAATTGGGAAACATCAAGTCCAAGTACATATATCAACACATGCAAGCTCGTTAGAAGTTAAAATGTTATCAAGTCTCCACCAAGACTTCCCATTGTTTCGACAAGTGAAGATACAGTTGCCAATTGCAAACCTTCATCAGATCGATTTCAACTTATTATAAACTTACATCTATTACTATCCTTTTCCCGCCGCTACTCTACTTAAATACACCAAAGACATTCCAAAGAAGAAAAACCCAAAAGAACATCTAGTTCATCGATCCTCCTCAATTCATGTCCAATGTCCTTTTCACTCTATTTCTTTACAAATGATGAACAATAGATTCCTGGTCAGTAGCAATCGATAATCGGAGGCTTATATGGACTAACAAAGAAACCTTGCATTTCTATAGCAGAACTCAAGCAGTATATAATATGTAACTCGGAGAATTATGGGGCAAGTTTTGGGTCAAAGAAAGATACCTAAATGTTTAAATTTGGCCTCGCTTTGGTCTACCAAACCATACCTGTGAATCAAGATTCGTGAGAATTATGGTAGTCGCAGATTCAATTGGGAAAAGCGTGATGGTGACAGCTTTAGACTAGTATGTATAGAAGTAGTAAATGAACAAACTCAAGTTATTATACACCTTCCATTTATATGAAGTGCTTCTCAATGGAGAGCGTTTCACGTCAATACATATTAATTCATTTATGTATATATAGAGCTAACAATTTAAAACCTCAAACTCATGGTCTACACTTATTCTAATCAAACTCGAGAACATTACAAATGCAAATGACAAATAAATTACACATGACAATTATGTTGTCAACTCAATAAAATTACCAAAGATTATCGCTTATCGACCTCCGTAAATCATTTGGGTGCTGCGATGGAGGATGTGTTAGCCATCCATCCTCCAAGAGAGGAAGTTAGAGTCGCAAGTGCAAAGTTGGAATGGCTAAAAATGAAAAGGAAAATATTAAAAAATGTAATAAGGAAAATCATAATATAGAGCTCCCAATCAAAGTGTAGAAATGACTAAAATGAAGCTCAATGTTCTCTCTTTACGAACTTACTCCCATTAAATGCGAAAGAAATGACCACATCATATTAGAGATCATTCCATATTGTCCACAAATTCTAGTCTTCTCATCAAGCTTTTGTGTTGGTAGTGATTCAAAAACCGCATTACTCTTATTCCACGCGCCCCGATGATTTCATCAACAATATGTTATGTGATATGATGATGCAAATTTTATAAGATTAGAAAATGTAACTAAGTTACTTCATTAATCGAATTAAATATCATAATTCCTTTATCTTTTTGTATTATTCACTTGTACAAAGAAAACATTTAATAGGCAAAGAGGGATTTAAAACCGAATACCGAAAACCATGTAATCAAGAACAAAAAATAAAGTTGCAAAGGAAGGAAAGACCATTACATCTTCCCCGGTCGTAAATTTTACTTCATAGGAAAATTATTTAACAACAAAGGAGAAAGCTTAACTAAAAATGAAGATTGAAAACCCGATAATCAAGATTACTTGTCGAAGCAAAAGGAAACTAATAAAAAAATCCAGTGTACCGCATTTAGCAACAAAAAGGAAAATAAAAGTGAAGATCGAAACCCTATAATCGAAGTTTACTAAACTTGCCCTATATGAACAGGAGCTTTTGTCCCATGTCCTACAACAATTTCTATTACAAAAATGTAAGCATTGTACATAATCCAAACAATCTTACAACCAAGATCGTAATAATCATATCAATTAATCATAAAACTCGGCCGAGACAAAGATACCATCATCACATCATGATCCCAATTCCCAACAAGCTTATCAACTCGTAAGGGATAAATAAAAAATATATTTATTAAATAAAAAAGATCAAGATACCTAAAATTGCCAAGGTCAAAGTAAATTTATCACTATAATGTTAAAAATTTATCACTCGTTAAGCTAATATCACGATTATAGTAAATAAGAAGAGAAACCGATAATTACTATAATGTTAAAAATTTATCACTCGTTAAGCTAATATCACGATTATAGTAAATAAGAAGAGAAACCGGAGCTTTGTAGTCCCGATAAAGTAAATATAATAGTCCGTAGTATTACTTCATATATACATAATTGTACAAAATTAATGTGAGAGTATAATTGTGCATCCACAAAGTAAAAATTAAGAATATATACGCTTACTCAGTAGTTCAAATCGGTGGACTTTGTTAGAGTTGGTTTTGAGGGCTTAACATCGGTTGAACGCAGTCTATCCACATTCATTCTTTTCTCAGTAGCCAGAGAGAATGGCCACAAATTAACTCAAATAATAGTACAAAAGCTAAAACACCCATATAAATATTATCCCAAGAAAACATGAAACTATGATAAAAAGGTTAAGAGTACAAGATCTAAAAGAAACCCACAAAGAGTAAGAAATTAGAGACTACTTAGGATGAAATGAGGAGAAACTAAGAAATATATACTCGCATGAAGAAAAACAGTAGATTTGTGAAGTGATGACAAAAAATTTAGAGTAAAGACAGGGAAAGAGAGGAATCATGTGTTGCTAACTCGAAATACCAAGCAGGCAGCAAAGAGACAAGGGCAATAATCATACCACCAAAGGCCCAAGCAATTCCTTGAATACCCACAGAGGCACACTTGTTAGGTGCCCTGGACACACCCATAACAACCAAGACAAAGTGATGTATAAGAACAAGAAGGTAAGAATGAACTCGCAATTCCATTCAGAAAAGGACCATGAGGTGAGCTCCTCGCTCAAACAAGGGTGTTGGGGTGGCTCTTGTAGTCCTTATCTGCTCTAACTTGGTTGCATGGCAAGTGTTCGTCCTCTCCGGTTTTTATAGGATGATAAATGTAGCCATTCAAATCCCAAGCTACTAATTAGGTCTTGATCACATAAGAAGTAACTTGTACAAATTTAATCTTAGTTCTACTTTTGGGTTAAATTAAATTGGAAGATCGGGCCCCAAAATGTGGTAGGTTAATGGGTTCAAATGCGTAACTCCTCAAGACTTTGTTGACCGGGTCATGAAAGATAAATTGGTTCTTTCAGATTTCCGGGTATACAAACACATTATATCAAGAAACTACTATATCGTAACACATAATTCTATCTTCGTTCCAAATGCGAATCATACTTGATGCTTTTTTCATAATTGAATTTTTCTTTCTTTCAATTGCTAATTTGAAGAAATGTTATGTTCTTTTTCTTCCTCGAAATGTCATTTTGCAAAGATTTCTTATCCTATTTCTTATTATTTTCTTTATCTTATTATGAAGAGACGTGAAACGAAAACCTATTATGCCTTGTATATTTAAGTTGCCTTGTATATTTAAGTTGTGTATAATTTGCCTTTATATATTTTCACAGAAAAATTATCGAAGTTAAAGAAGACTCGTGAATCGACCGTGAAAGCAGTAAAGAAGAGAGACGGAATGATATACTTGCACAAGTTCTTGGACCAGAGCGATATGGTAGACTTTTCGACAAGGTGGAGTTGGTGCCACAGCCTACAAACACTGGGGGCCTCGTGACACAAATAATGAGGTACAACGTGAGAATCAAGAATCGAAAGTCGAGTTGAAAAAAAGGTGCGGAAAAAAGGAGATGATATCGCAAGGAAAGTGGATGAACTATTATCAATTATGATGTAATTTATGAAGAATTCATCGGGCCCAAATGCTCAATCCAACAATCAAAGTGGTTGCTCTCTCACTTCACTTATACTTAAATTTTGGGGCTATCATTATGTTTTTATGGATTAACAAGTTCACTTGATAATTAATTTGTAGGATCGATACACGTAAGGAGATAATGGTGATATTAGCGGATCAAATAATCCTATAGAGGACCTGTGACATGTCACGTCGGTCTTTGGAAATTTGTTATATGTAACACTATTTTTGATGAAAATTTGTTAGATGTGATACTAAAAATATGTTAAATGTGGTCATTGGTTATGTATCGCTTTTGATACATAGTAATGATTTTGGATGGTTATGTATATTTAGATGATATTATACATTAATAGATTTTATTTGTTTTATTCTTTTAGTTGTAAATGTTATATTCAGATCGATGGTCGAATGTGGTTATGTTTCTTAACAGTAAAAATAAATAAAAATTATCAGATAAAACAAAGATTTTCTTTAAAAATTTGGGAAGATATAGCGACGGTTACGATCGTCGCTATATAGCTCACATACCAAATCTAATTTATAGCGACGACGGCCACGATCGTCGCAATAGCTCACATCCAATTCATCTATAGCGATTTGCCTCACGCATCGTCGTAATAGCTTCACACAACGTAAATTCATTTATAGCGATTTGCCTACGATCACGTAATAGCTCATGACCAAATCTCATTTATATATACTCGGCCGGAGACCGTCATAATAGATCATACCAAATTCACCTATACCGACTACTTATTTAATCATCGCGTAATAGCTTCATACCAAATCTTCTATATGACGATTCATCGCCATTTCAGATATCCACTTTCCGATCGCTTCAGAAAAACCTTCAAGCGCTTTTTGTGGAGTTTTTAGCGACGGTCCGATCGTCGCTATAGATAGAAAAGACCGTCGCTATAGGTTTCAAATGATTTTTTATATGACGACGATTTACGACCGTCGCTATATCCTATAGCGACTTCTTTTTTATCTATAGCGA
Organism: Panax quinquefolius; assembly: GCA_020205615.1. NCBI lineage: Eukaryota > Viridiplantae > Streptophyta > Magnoliopsida > Apiales > Araliaceae > Panax > Panax quinquefolius. The sequence continues at coordinate 31,760,938 of CM035163.1, forward strand.
CGATTCACGTAACCGCCGCTATATCCCCGATTTTCTTGTAGTGAATAAATGTAATGGGGACTCCGTTGAGTATGGATATTGTCTAAATGACAATATTTGTATTAAAACTCACAGCATATATTTTTTCGTATTTTACACTAATCGTTGTATAATTAGTTTGTATTTTCAGATTCTGCATACGTATATCATGCGACCCAAGATGGGTGATGTATACCTATTTTTGAGGGCATCACAGTTGGTATCAAAGCTTAGGGATATGATCCCTGGCTAAGATGTGAGACAAGAACTAGGAGGGGAGAGACGGAGAATTCCTTCATTAGTATAACCTACCTAAGTTTATTTGGTAGTTAATTGATCGGTCAGAGTATAGGGATAATATGTGGTATGTTAATTAACCCTTATTTTGTGGCAGTATTTGAAAATGACATCCGAGAATGTTGAGAATAGCAACGGAGCACATGAGACCGTTGTGTCACCAACGATTAATACCCAGAATAATGTGCAACAGGAATATGATAATCCTCGTGTAAACAACAACACTGATCGAATGACGAACGATGGTACGTTTAGGAGCTTTTTAGAATTCATGCAACACCAAACGAGAGAGACTCCTGTTCATAATGCAGGTGGAAACAATGGCAACCCACGGTTGGTCACCGCTAAGCAGTTCAAGGAGCTGGGACCACCGGAGTTTTTGGGAAAGCCAGACCCACTTAAGGCAAAGACGTGGATTAAGCAGATCACCAAGATATTATATGTCTTGGAATGCTCAGAGGAGCAAAAAGTTCCATTCGCCACCTTTATGTTGCGTGAAGAAGCAGATCATTGGTGGGAATCTGTAAAACGTACTCAGCCTTACGCACTCAAGATGTCTTGGGAGAAATTTCAAGAATTGTTCAACGACAAGTACTTTCTTGAAAGTATTCGTCACATGAAGGAGGTGGAGTTCATCAAGATGGAGCAAAACAATATGACCGTGTCGCATTACGAGGCTAAGTTTGCCGAGTTGTCTCGGTTTGCATCCCATTTGGTCGATAATGAGGAGCGAATGACGCGAATGTTTCTAAGAGGTTTGAAACCCAATATACGTCAATACCTCATTTCTCACAAACTTTGTTTATATTCAGATGTGTGAATAGGGCTCAGTTATTGGAGCGCGATAATGAGTCAGCACAACCAAAAGGCAACGACCAACAACACGATAATAATCATTCCGGTGGCAATGGTCATCAGAACAATGATAACCATCATAGGGGAAATTATCATGCCAAGAATGGTAACCACTTCAGTGGTAATCATGGCCAAGATAATAGAAGTGGAAATTTCAAGAAGAGGAGGTTCAATAATGATGGAAAGACAAACAAACACAAAGAGATCTGCTTCAAAGGAAGAAGAACGACCACCGGTCAGATATTTCAAATGCTTGGACAGAGGGACACATCCGCCCAAACCGTGACGCAGTAATCCAAAGGGTGTTTTAATTGCGGAAGAAGAAGGTCACCTAAATTCGATTTTGTCGATGGTGAAGTCAAGTCCGGCTGGGATAGTGATGCCAAAGGATGTCCCAGACAAGCCAAAGCCGGTAGTTTAAGAGAGAACGTTTTTTTTTCTTCGTGACGAGAAACCTGAATAAAGTTATCACGGGTAAGTTAGTCATAAACTCTTGCAAAGTCTATACCGTGTTAGATAATTGTCTACTCACTCTTTTATTTCACCTAGTTGTGTTCAATGTTTGAATTTAACTCCCGAGAGAAGTTAGACTTTGATTTATCTCGTTGAAACTCCATTGGGAGAAACCTTCGTTACCTCCACTATTTATAAATCTTGTTTGATTCAAATCAACACTTTCACGTTACCTGTCGATCTTATCTCTTTGAAAATACTTGCCTTTGATGTGATTTTAGGAATCGATTGGTTAACTACTCATCATGCTTTTAGTAAGGTTGTTAGCTTTCATATTCATAACCAACCTGTTATGCGAATTCAAGCAAACAAATCCTAAAGTCAATCATTGTCATATCAAGCCATAAGTAAAGAGCTTTGAGCCTTTCGCTGGTGACTTCCTTGTGTGGAATGCACCAAAGCCAGACTTTCTGTAGGCGACGTCCTGAATGACGATGGAAAGTTGATAGGTATTAATGTGACGTGCTATCCAAGTCTTGGATGAGGGTCACAGTTTTGAATGATATTTCTATCGTTAATAAATTTCTTGACTTATTCTTGAAGACTTCTTGACCTACCCTAGAGCGTGAAATCGAATTTTGTATTGACCCCAGTACAAAACCCATTTCTTCAACCCTTAAATATTTCTTCAACCAAAATGAACGTATAATGCGCAAAAGACGTTGGCTCGAGCTGTTGAAGATTACGATCATACCATTCAATACGATCCTAGAAATGCGAACGAAGTAGCTGACACGTTGAGTAGAAGATCGTATGTGTTTACGAGTGCGAATATACAAACTCACATGAAGATAACGAATATACGATTAGAATCGACTTTAATCGATAAAGTTAAAGCCGCTAAAGCTACAGACTCAGAGCTGATGAATGTGAAGAAGAAGGTTCAAGAGGGCGTTATTCTAGAAGCAAGAATCGACGAAGAGGGGAAATCTAAACCCTCGATTTAATTGGCCCATTTAAAATCCTCGATCGAGTAAGAACTGTGGCCTATAGACTCGTTTTACCGCCAAATATGTTGCGTGTTCATAACGTTTATCATGTACCGATGTTACGTAAATATGTGGACGACCCGAATCACATTATTGATTTAGAACCGAACGAGATAGCAGAAGATTTAACGTATGAGGAGATACGTGTTAAAATCTTGGATAAGAATGATCGTATTCAACGCTCGAAGGTTATACCTCAAGAGTAAGAATCTGACAAAGTGTCCTTATTTGTTCTAAGATATACAGTACGTGACGTAAATTTCGAGGGCGTAAATTTCATAAGGAGGGAGATCAGTAAAATCCCAAATTTTACTTAATAAAGATTTAATTTTCTCGAAATATTTTTTTCAAAATTATGATGTGGATTTGAGTTAATGTTATAGTTGTGGGTAATATTTATAAATTTTAAAAGTATGCAAGTTATTGTATAATATTCTATTGGCTCTGGGAATATTCTTTTTGTTTCGGGAAATATTCGTGACGACCAAGATAATCATTAGTGGACCCCTACAACGGAATTATCATTCGGATTGAGAAAATGACAAAAATATTTTTATGAAAATAACGGCGAAAGTTTTACCGTTAAAACCGTTGAACTACTCATTAGTAAAAGAAAAGAATATCTGGCGTGGTTACATAGTAAGACACGGTATTGATTATCGATGCTTACGTGATAAGTCACCCGGTTATACTCAATTATTGCTACGAAGAATTCTTTGATCATATCTCTTATATTATTGATTCAATTATTGTCACGTAATCATCGTCAGATAGTATGTTATATTATTAAATCAATAATTGAGACGACAAGTTATAATATTAATGATGGATAATTGTTGAAAGATTAAATATGTGTTGATTAAAAATAAAATGATTTGTGGTAATATTTATTCAATCCTCTATGTATATAAGAAGTCTATTATGAGACATTTGTGGTAAGTTTGGTTATTCTATGGGGGCCCATATGTCATCATCTAAGAGTCTCTTTTGCCAATAGTAATTGTCTTTACCAGGCGTCGAACCAATTGTCGTTTCATATTACAGGCGTCGAACCAATTGTTGTTTCACATTATAGGCATCGAACCAATTGTCGTTTCACATTACAGGCGTCGAACCAATTGCCGTTTCATATTACAAGCGTCGAACCAATTATCGTTTCACATTACAGGCGTCGAACTAATTGTCGTTTCACATTACAGGCGTCAAACCACTTGGTGTTTCACATTACATGCGTCAAACCACTTTTCTTTTCACATCACCAGTCGTCAAGCCACTTGCCTTTTCACATTGCAAGAGCTAAACTAGAAATCTTTTATAAATAGAGTCCTAGTTCTTCATTATTTTTCACGAATTCATTCATGCTATAGAGAGAGAAAGTATAGAGAGAATAAGAGAGAAAGAAGAAGGGTATTCTGTTACTACACTACTGCAGTATTCAATCTCCTACTACGGTAAGGGATATTATTTGTTGTACTCGTAAGGGGTATTATTTCTTTCTTTCGTCTTCATGAAGAGAACTTCTGTTATTTCATTCTTTATTATTTCGTGGAATAACTTTGATACGCTGCTACCCTATACTTGGTAAAATTCTTACATATTCCATTCTTTATTAGTATGTTGAAATAACTTTGTCTATGCCAAGTACCGCATACATAGTGAAATTCTTCTTTATTCCATTCTTTATTATTCTCGTTGAATATCCTCATGCAATGCGCTTTTACGCCGGACACGGTTAAAATCTTTATTATTCTGTTGGAATATCCTCGTCTGCATGCATTTTACACCGGACTGATTTCGCCTTTTATTATTCTCATTGGACTATCCTCGTCTGCATGCATTTTACTGTGGGACCGGTTTCGTTATTTATTATTCTGTTGGAATAACATGTCTGTGCGATCTATCGCATGCCTGGTGATATCTTTTGTTATTCAATTTTTTATTATACTTAGTTGGTTAAAGTTTTGACTTCTATACTTCATGAAATTAGTAGAATATTCTTGATATTTGCTCTTCATCCAGTATCTTTTTCATGGAAATATTCTTCTGAGCATTTTTGAATTTTACTCTACAAAGAAGTATCATGTTGACAATTTGGACGTTATTGGTTCCTGGATAAATTAATTCTTGAACTTGTTTTATTGAATTATTATGTCATTGTCATCATCATCATGTTTATATTATGTTGAAAGTCATCTGTGGCCTGTAGTGCATAGATGGACTTGGTATGATTACAACCAGGGATTATTCGGTATAATCATGACCGTAATGTTATAAATAATGTGGAAAAAGTCCTCATTGGCCCGTAATGCATGGATGGACAGTTTTTGGTATGATTATGGCTATGGATTCTCTTGACCAAGGTGCAAAGATGAATTGTTTTATGGCATGATCGGGATAGATTGATGAAAACATGATTATCTTTGGCCGTGAAGTGCATGGATAATTAAGTAGTCGTGATACTAAAGAATATCCTTGGCATGTAGTGCGAGGATGATTTGATGATGTGGATTATTTATCGAAATTTGAGTCTCGTGATAAAAGTGATGAAAAACCTTTAAATCATAAAAGATAGTAGATTTTATTCTCTACTTGACTCTTTTAATGGATCGCTTGTTCCGCTTACTGCTTAAACTTGATGTTTGTTATATCAGATCGCTTTTATTATTATTGTTGAAGACTAATGATAATTTATTCGCATTATCTTAGTCATAATATTTCTTACTAGGCTAGTTGAACTCACCCTTTCTTTCACTGTTCTTTTTAGGAAATGAAAACGTAGCCGGGACTAGTCGGGGAACGGAGTGATGGTTCGAGATGGTGTCTTAGTAGTCCTCATTATTTTGTGAAATAATGTAATAATAAATGTAATGAGGACTCCGTTGAGTGTGGATATTGTCTAGATGACAATATTTGTATTAAAACTCACAGCATATGTTTTGTCGTATTTTACACGACCGTTGTATAATTAGTTTGTATTTGTATTCTGTACCATGTATCTGGCGACCCAAGATAGGTGATGTATACCTATTTTTGAGGGCGTCACAGTTACCAGTTCGAAAGAACCCGGTCTGCGACAACTAAACAAACGGGCCAACCGACCTGTCATCATCAAAACCCCTTCGAGTAACAAGGGTTGGCACGACAAGTGGATCTTTATCCGCGGAACCGACCTTCAACTTCTTCCCAACTGGGCTCATCCCGAGGATCCCATAGCCAAAGTGTCGAAGTTCCCAAAGGATCGAGCCGACGCCTTCAAGGTTTTCTGTAAAAAATGGAGCAAAACTGAGTGGAGCCTAACAGTGCTGTCCAGTGAAGCCTGGCTGTACAAATATGGATGTAAGTATCTCCCTTCTGGCCGATCAATCCCCTCTTACATTTTCATCGTTTTGTCTCAGATGTTTTATATCTTAACCCCTTCTCCTCTGTGCAGTGACAATCTTCAAGCCCGAAGGGACTGCTAAATCCCTAGCTCCTCCTCCAACAACAAACGAGCCGATCCACCTACCGATCACCGACGAGATGACGGATGTGCAGCTTTTTGACGGATGTGCAGCTTTTTGAGGTGGAGATTCGTGGTCTGACTTCGGAGCTGAAGAAGGAAAAAGAGCTCCATGCCGAAACCCGTAATAAAGCGACCCGGGCCGAACGCCAGGCCAACGAATTGAAAGAGCAATACTCTCTACTTCAACATGAATTCGTCGGCCTCGAAGGTCATGCTAAGAAGTTGATCTAAGAGAAGGAGCATCTAGCCGAATAGGTCAAGGATCGGGAGAAGGCTATCGACGCCCTGCAAGAGAAGTTTTCTGACATGATGGCAAAGATGATGCACGTAATGCGAGAAAACAACACTTTGACGGCCGAAGTCACTGCCCTGCAGGGAGAGCTCGTCGAGGCCAAGCAGATAGCCATCGCTGAGTATGAAGAGTCTGACGCTTTGAACGATAAAGTCATGGCCCAATTCGGAGAAGGGTACGAGACTCATCGGGAAAAGGCTAAGGCAAAGATGATGGCTGTGGGGCTCGATATCTCCATCCTTGACTCTTCTGATGATGAATCTGAGGCCGAAGCCGAGGGCAACCCTCCACCTGAATAGCTCATATTAGGACTTATAAATTTTGTAACTTTTATTTTCCCTCTTTTTTGCTTGTATTCCGCCCGAATCGTAAACGATCGGGTCTTGTAAAAATTTCAAAGTATGAATGAAATGGTGTTTTTTGTTTATAAATTTTTGTTATCAGTTATACTTGCGACTTATCTGGATCAGTGGTATCCTCCCGAACCTCTTGATCGGATAATGCCCGAAGCTTGCCTGAATAAAAAATTTACAGTTTTCACGATCAGTTGTACTCGTGACGTATCTCGACCAGTGGCGTCTTTTCGAACCTTCTGATCGGATTGTGTCCGAAGTTTGTCCGTTCGAGTATTAAGAATGGTATAAATATAGATGAAGTTAAGCATCTCCAAAGAAAACTTTCATTTATTTCATTTAAGATTGAAAGGTTACATGGATAAAGAAAAGAATGACATAACTATTACTGGTAAAATTTTCTAAGTCTTCCAGCATGCCATGTATTCTTTACTTCCGAACCATCCATTGCTCGAAGCTGGTATGTACCTGGCTTTGGCACCTCCACTACCTCATAAGGTCCCTCTTAGTTGGGCATTAGCTTGCCGGTGTTCTGGGGGGTTGATGCCTCCGACTCCTAGAGGACCAAATGTCCTACTGCAAACCTCCTCGGCTTCACCTTTTGGTTGTGGTGTCGGACTATTTTCTGCTAATAGACAGCCAACCTCAACATAGCAGAGTCCCGAACCTCATCCAGCAGATCCAAATTTGTTTTCAGACCATCATCATTGTATAGCTCTTTGTACTGACTGACGCGAAGAGTGGGGGACCCGATCTCAACTGGTATAAGTGCATCAGCCCCGTATGCCAGTCTGAACGGAGAATCCCCGGTTGTAGTCCTCGGAATAGTCCGATATGCCCATAAAACACTTAGTAGCTCTTCGGGCCACCGATCCTTTAATTCATCCAACCTTTGTTTTATCCAGTTGAGCAGGGTTCAGTTGGTCACTTCTATTTGACCGTTCGATTGAGGGTGAGGGACCGAGGTCTTACAATGCTGAATTCCCAACTCCTTCAGAAAGCCCTCGAACTTAGATCTTACGAACTGTCAGCCATTATCAGAGACCACCGCCATCGGGATGCCGAAACGATACACCACTCCTTCTTTGAAAAATTTTAGGCATTCTTGTTCGGTGATCTTCTGCAACGGTTTGGCTTTGACCCATTTCGTCATATAGTCGATAGCCACGATCACAAAGCTAATTTGTCCCTTGGCCTTTGGCAGAGGCCCTAGGATGTCAATTCCCCAAACAGCAAAGGGAATCGGGGATAAAACGGAATACAACTCTTCGGGAGGTTAATATGGGATGGTGCTGTTCAGCTGACACTTGGTACACCTTCTGACGAATTCCTTGGCTTTAGTGTAGATAGTTGGCCAGTAATACCCCTACCTCAAAATCTTGTGTGCCAGTGACTTGGCCCCCATGTGATCCTCACAAATCCCTTCATGTACCTCCCTAAGTGTATAGTCTGCTTCCGAGGGAGTCAAGCATTTGAGTAGGGGAGAACTGAAAGCCCTTCGGTATAGATCTCCATCAATGAGGACGAAGTTTGAGCTTCGGTGTTTGACTTGTCTTGCTAGGATTCAGTCCGAAGGGAGAATCCCATCGGCCAATTAGGAAATATAAGGCGTGAGCCAGTAGTCAAGTCGGTCAAGAGCTAACACTTCTGTCTTTGGAATACTGGGCCGTTCTAGAACCTCCAGGTATACCGATCCGTTGAAGGAGTTTGCTTCGGTGGTTTCCAGTCTCTCCAGGGCATCTGCTATCGTATTATTAGACCGATCCACCCCCTGACAACTGTGCGATGCGAAGTATGCGAGCTTATCCTTTACTTCGGCCAGATATTTTAACATTCTTGCCCCCCAAGCTTCATACTCACCTGACAACTGCTTGACCACCAGCTGCGAATCACTGTAGATGACCAACTTTTGTACCTCCAAGCTCCGGGCCAACCGTATTCCTGCTAGGATGGCCTCGTACTCTGCTTCATTGTTTGTGGCCTTAAACTGAAATCGGATCGCCTGCTAGACTTTGAACCCTTCGGGACTTGTCAGAATGACCCCTGCTCCACTGATGTTCGAAGTTGATGATCCATCCACGTACAACGTCCACGAGGTCGGCCTTTGTTGAGTTTCGGCCACCGTGCTCACGTTTGACTCTGTAAAGGAACATTCTACCACGAAATCTGCTAAAGGCCCGCCTTTGATTCATTGTTCGTGGATGATATTCTATATAGCAAATCAGATTAATTCCATCGCCCATGCGGACAACCGACCTGATACCTCTAGCTTATGCAAAATCTTCTTTAACGGCTGATCCGTGTACACCACTATTAGCCGGCCCTGGAAATAGTGCCTGAGCTTCCTGCTGACAATTATTAAGGCATAGGCGAACTTTTCCAAGTTTGGGTATCTTATCTCTGCGTCCCAAAGTACATGGCTGACGTAGTATACCGGGAACTGTTTTCCTCCCTTGTCTCGCATCAGTCTTACCCTTAATCGCCATCCAAGCCATATGCCCAAGTATATAAATATAAGGGTTCCGAAAGGATTGGTTTCATCAGCAATGGTGCCGAAGACAGATATGTTTTGATCCCTTGGAACGCATCTTCGCATTCCGACGTCCACTAAAAACTTTTCTCGTTCTTCGGCCCCTTGAGGGTGTCAAAAAAGGGTAAACATCTTTCGGCTGACCTTGACACGAAATCTCAAGGGCGTTTATCCTACCACAACCTCGCGCATCTTTGAATGTCTTTGGAGATTTCATGTATAAGATCGCCAAAATTTTCTCTAAGTTGGCTTCGATTCCCCTTTTGCTGACCAAGTATCCCAGAAATTTTCCTGAGCCCAAACCGAAGGTACATTTGGTCGGGTTCAGTCTCATTTTGTGTTTCTTTACTGTTTCGAAGCAGTCTGCTAGGTCTTCCAAATGATCTCGGTCTGATATGCTTTTTACGATCATGTCATCCACGTACACTTCCATACTTCTGCCAAGCTGCTTTCTGAATACAAAGTTCATCATCCGTTGATAAGTAGCCCCTGTGTTCAGCAATTCGAATGTCGTCTTCCGATACGCATATATAACCCGATGTGTGATGAAGCTTGTCTTCGGGATGTCATCTTTGCTCATCAAAATTTGGTGGTATCCCGAGAAAGCGTCCATGAAACTTAACATTCCATACCCTGAAGTGGCATCAATGAGCTGGTCTATGTTGGTTAGGGAATAGAAGTCTTTTGGGCATGCTTTATTCAGATCCGTGTAGTCGATGCACAACTTCCACTTCCCATTTTGCTTCTGAACCAATACCACATTCGCCATCCATTCGGGATAGTCGATCTCGAAGATGAATCCTGCCTCCAGCAGTTTACCAATCTATTCATCTATGATCCTCTGCCTTTCCGGGGCGAAGATCCTTCTTTTCTGTATCACTGGTTTCCTTTTCGGGTATGTATGCAGTTTATGCAGCGCTACCGATTCGCTTACTTCGGGCATATCACTAGGCTCCCACGCGAAGATATCGGCATACACCCGAAGAAAATCCACAGACCTGTTCGCAGCGGTTCTGTTATTCCTGCCCCAATTTTGATCAGTTTTTTTGGATTCCCAGGTATCAATTCCACATCTTTTGTCTCTTCTACCAGCAATGCCATGGGTTCAGTACTACTCTCAGTGAATGGCTCTATCTCGATGGCCATTATGCATTTCATTTCTTGACCCGACCCCTGAGGAAATCAAAGTATTCTGATAACACCTTCGGGCAATGTCTAGATCACCTTTTACCTCCCCGATCCCGTTCGGTGTCGGAAACTTGATTTTGAAGTGAGGTATAGACGTCACAGCCTATAATGCTGCTAATGTCAGCCTCCCCAAGATGGCGTTGTAGGTCGAATCCACTTGTACTACAAAAAATTTCACCATTATTTCTGTTTGCTGAGGGGCTGTGCCGAACCTGACTGGTAGCTCTATCGTTCCTGACACATGCACCGGATCGCCACTAAAACCGTATAATGGACCCTCTCCTCCCAAATCCATCTTCTTTCCTTCCAGATCCATCCTCTGAGAGGCATGTGTGTATAGTATATCGACCGAGGACCCGTTATCGATCATCATCCTTTTCATGTCTACTGGCCCGACCTGTGAAGTTATTACCAACGCCCCATCATGTGGTTCAATATGGTCGGTAGGATAGTCTTCATCCGAGAAAGAGATGGATACTCCTGAATATGCCCTATCCTTTCTGGGCGATGTACCAGCTACTGACAATACGGCCTTGAGATGCCCGCTCCTCTTCCTACCGGTTACTCGCCCTATCGACCCACCCGATATCACATCAATAACCCCTCGGGCTTGTGGGTGCGGTTGCGGCTGTGCTTCTCGAGTCGGATCCATGTTCTCCTCCCGAGGGACTTGTGAACCTTCTCGACCGACCACATACTGCACCAGCTGTCCATTCTGGACGTTCTTCTCTATTAGATCTTTCAAGTTGTTGCATTCTTCCGTCGTATGCCCCCGACACTGATGATATGCACAATATTTTTCCCGACCCCTCTTCCCAGGCTTCGGGATCGCTTGGCATGGTTCGAAAAAGAGCTTGTTCCGTATCTCCTCCAGTATTTTAGTCCGGTCCGTGTTGAGTGTGGTATAAACCTTGTTGACATTTTTATTTGGGAAATGTGGTCGCCCGCTGCCCGACCCTCCCCCATTATAGCTTTTCTTACTGTAATTATCCGACCTCCCCTGATTATCTGACTTTTGATAACTCTGCTTATCTCGATCCTTGGACTTCTCATAAGATTGGGAGTGCGGTTTGAAGTTCCCCATCACCTCCTCTATTGCCATTGTTGTCAAGTCGTCGACTAGTCGTCGCCTAGGCGATGACTAGGGGTCGAGTTAACCAGAAAAAGCAAGGCGTCCTACCGACTTGGTTGCAGAGCACATAGTCGACCGCTCAGGCCTCGCCTTGGATGACTTCGACGCTCAGCAGAGGACTTGGACGACTACCTAGCAAAGCGGGTGACTTTCCAAAGCAGGTTTGACCCGACCCAATTCAAAAACCTAAATCTATCTGCTCGTTTTTTTCCTTCTTCGACAATCGATCGACAGTTCCTTTTCCTTTTTCGATAGTTCGAGAGGGAGAAATCAGAAACGAGAGGGAGAACTTCGACAGTGATACGAGAGGGAGAACTTCCAAAGAGGAGGGATTGCAGCAAATCGAACCTTTTCCTTCTTAATCTCTCGCTTTGAGCGCTTCAACGACAAACCCATTTCCTTCAAGTTTCGATTTACGATTCGAAAGCCGCTTTCAGCTTCCTTCTTTGACAAATTTGTACTTCAGTTATCTTTTTCCTTCTTCGACAGTTCCTTTTCCTTCGACAACAGTTCGAGAATCGAGAGGAGAAACGAGATGTTGAAACGAGACCGCCGCTGCTTCTTTTCTTTTCCTTCTTCTTTGTTCGTTCTTGTTGTCTTAGCATTTCCAAAGGGTGAAGATCAACAGACTTATCAACATTTTTAAGGTGTGCAAGCTCTTATTTGTTCTATTAATTTTCTTCACTGTCTTCTTCTTCGCTCATGACTGTTGCTGGCTTGCTGCTAATTTTTAACTCATGTTGTGTTGTGTTGTGTTGTGTTGACTCATGACTGCTGCTGTTTGGTTTTGTTTACTCATGACTGCTGCTGTTTGGTTTTGTTTACTCACGGCTATTTGCATTGCTGATTTGTTTGTTGCGGATATTTGCTACACTATAATAGACTTCAAGTTGATTCATGAATTGATTTACAACATGTAACATCTATAACATCTATATAAAAAATTTGCAGCTTGTAACTAAAAAAAATTAACATGTCATGTTTGTTACTTGTTTACATCATGTAACATGACATTAAGTTGTTTACTTGTATTGTTATTACAATTTATAAATTACAATGTCTTGTTTGTTTGTTTAATTGTATTTTATAGAATTGTAGATAGTTAAATAGTGAAAAGTTCAGGAGCTGAGGGTTATGATCCAACTAAGGATCCTAAAAGAAAGGCCAAGTGTAAAGATCCGAGGTGAAAATATGCATTTTGGCCAGAATTGAGTGATAAAAATCTTGTGCAATGCATTCTCTGTGGAAAAAAGGTTCATGGAGGAATCAAAAGATTTAAACAACATCTTAGCGGTGGGTATGGGGATGTGTCCAAGTGTTCTCGAACTACAACAGAAATTTCAAATGAGATGCATCAAGCAATAATGGGTAACAAAAGGAATAAGCCAATTCAATTTGATGACCATGACGAAGTAGAAGAAATTCAGTCATCTAATATTCAAAACAATGTTTTTAATGCTTCCTCTACAGCTGTTCCAAGTTATGGGACTGCATCTAAAAGGATGAAGAGTGTATTTCAATTCCTTAAGCCACAATCACAAACAAAGACCATTGAAACTCATTTTAGGAAATCTCCTGAAGAAGTTATGGACGAAAGGCATCGAAAAGGTCCTGGCCAAACTACTTTGGAGAATCGTCTAAGGACACCGGAAGAGAAAGAGAAAGTTGACATGCTTGTTGCCAACTTTTTTTATGAGTGTGGCATCCCTTTTAATGCAGCAAATCGAAGAAGTTATGAGGTGATGGCAGAGGCTATTGGGCAATATGGGTCGGGTTACAAGCCTCCTTCATATCACGAGTTGAGGGTTCCTCTTTTAGCGAAGGCCAAGACTAAAACAGAGGAACTGAAAGAGAAACACAAAACTTCTTGGAAGTAGTATGGTTGCAGTCTTATGTCAGACGGATGGACGGATAGAAGATGTGACGCCCCCAAAATTAGGTATACGTCACCCATCTTGGGTCGCCACTTACATGGTACATAAATTCAAATACAACTTTCTAATATAACTGTCGTGTACAATACGACATAAACTGTGAGTTTGAATACAAATATTGTCTACTAGATATTATACAAACTCAAAAGGAGTCCTCATTACAACTATTATCACACTATTTCACAGAATAGTGAGGACTACTAATGCTATCCTCTAGACCATTACTCCGTTCCCCGACTTCGTCCAAATTTATGTTCTCATTTCCTGAAGAGAACAGTGAAAGAAAGGGTGAGCTCAACTAGCCCAGTAAGAAATATTATGACTAAGATAATGCAGAATAAATTATCATTAGCCTTCAACAGTGTTAAACTGATAAAATACAATAGACAACCAGTTTAACTCGCAGTGAATATGCAATCCATTAAAAGAGTCAAGTAGAAAATAAAATCTACTATCTTTTAGGTTTTAAAAGGTTTTCATCAATTTTTATCGGCCGAGACTCAAATTTTAATAAATAAACCACCACATCTAATCATCCCCGCATTCACGGCCAAGGATTTTCATCAAATTATCAATGGTCATGACTATACCGAATCACCCCGGTCATAATCATACCAAAACTATCCATCACCGCATTATGTGCCATCGAGGACTTTTATCACATCATTTATAACAAGTCATGATTATACCGAATGATCCTTGGTCATAATCATACTAAGTTCATCTATGCACGTAAGCCAAAGATAACATAATATATCATGAGGATGATGACAATGACATAATAATTCAATAAAACAAGTTCAAGAATAATTTTATCCGTAAATTAGTAACGCCCAAATTGTCAACAAGATACTTGTTTTGTAGAGTAAAATTCAAGAATGATCGTAAGAATATTTCCATGAAAAGATTTGGATGAAACGCAAATATCAAGGATATTCTACTAATTTCATGGAGTATATAAGTCAAAGTTTTAACCAACTGGGTATAATAAAGAATGGAATAACAAAAGAAATCACCACGCATGCAGATCAGATGTATCGGGTTATTCCAACAAAATAATAATAACGGAACCGTGTCGTGAAATTCACACCGACAAGATGATCCAAAGAATAATAATAAACAATGGAACTGTGTCCAGGTGTAAACACATACGATAGGATATTCCAATAGAATAATAAAGAATGGAATAACGAAGAAGATCACCAAGTATGGGGGATTCACAGATACAAAGTTATTCCAATGTAATAAATAAGAATGGAATAATATAAGGATTTCACCAAGTATAGGTATACGCCACAGTATAAAAGTTATGTATAGGGTATGCCACTTTTACAAAGTTATTCCAATAGAATAATAATGAATGGAATAATGAAGTTCTCTTCATGAATAAGAAAGAATAACACTCCTTACGGTACAACAAATAATATCCCTTACCGTAAAAGACACCTGGATATCAAAGTAGTGAAGTACCGTAATACTCTTCTTCTTTCTCTCTATAGATTTTCTCTATAGCTTCTCTCTATAATTCTCTCTCTAGAGTTTCAAATTGAATTCGTAAGAAAATAATGAAGGAATGAGCTTTATTTATAGGAAAATAGAATGCATAGTAATTAATCCATGAAACGGTCCAGATTGATTTACTTTAACTGGCGGTCCATATTTAAAGCAAAATCTTTTAAATAAAATATCATATATTCTATTTATATAAAAACATTTTACTATGCAAAACACTATGCAACACTATGCAAAACACTATGCAACACTATGCATAATAAAATATAATATATTCTATTTATAGAATAACTTTAATAAAGTATTCTGCTTTTATATAAAAGATGTTTCGCTTTTATTACGTTAATAATAATAATAAAATAAAACGTCATTATCGCTATAATAATTCATATTATTAATCGACAATAATGGAATCAAACCGAGTGACTTCTCACATAAACATCAATAATCA
Source organism: Panax quinquefolius (assembly GCA_020205615.1). Taxonomy (NCBI): domain Eukaryota; kingdom Viridiplantae; phylum Streptophyta; class Magnoliopsida; order Apiales; family Araliaceae; genus Panax; species Panax quinquefolius. The sequence continues at coordinate 31,776,504 of CM035163.1, forward strand.
ATACTGGTGTGCTACTATGCAACCACACGTATGACATCGTACTTTTACTACCGAGTAGTTCAACAAAGATCAACCAGTAAAACTTCATTTGTTATTTCAATAAAATATTTTTATCGTTTTTTCTCAATCCGACAATAATTTCATTGTGGGTCCACCAATGATTGAGTAGTTGTATTTAATATTCCTCGCTAAACCGAATATTCCCCACCAATCGAATATAATATAACCACTTGATACTTTGCAAAATTTATAAATACTACCCACAACTATAATATTATCTCAAATTCACACCATAATATTAAAAAATTATTTCGACAAAATTTAAATCTTTATTGATAAAATCTGGGGTCTCACAATCTCCCCTCCTTATGGAATTTCGCCCTCGAAATTAGGGTACGTACCTGGTATGATAAAGAGGTGAGGATACCTTGAATACCTTTATCATTAAAAATATTAAATTCATCTTCGCAATCCGCCAAAGATATTTAACAATTCATCTTTGCACTACAGGCTAAAGATATACAACAGTAAAACCAATAATCTTTGAGACTCACTTTTAATAGTATCACAACCATGAATTATCCATGCACCATCTTGGCTAAGGATATTCGTGTTTTCAATTACTACCATGATTATACCGAATAATCCGTGGTCAAAATCATACCAAGTCTATCAATGCACTACTACCAAAGATGACTTTTTACCACATCCATGAATTAATATTTCATCACGAGACTCATTTCAATAATTAATCCATATCATCGAATCATCCCCGCACTACGTGCCAAGGATATTCATTAAGTATCACGACCATTAATTATCCATGCACCACTACCAAAGATAATCGTGGTATTCATTAGTATCACGACCACAAATTATCCATGCACTACTACCAAAGATAATCGTGTATTCATTAGTATCACGACCACAATTATCCATGCACTACTACCAAAGATAATCGTGTATTCATTAGTATCACGACCACAAATTATCCATGCACTACTACCAAAGATAATCGTGTATTCATTAGTATCACGACCACAAATTATCCATGCACTACATGACCCAAAGATAATCGTGTATTCATTAGTATCAATTAACCATAAATTATCCATGCACTACTACTACCAAAGATAATCGTGTATTCATTAGTATCACGACCACAAATTATCCATGCACTACGGCCAAAGATAATCGTATTTTCAATTACGGTTATGATTATACCGAACAATCCCTGGTCATAATCATACCAAGTTCATCTATGCACTACAGGCCACAAATGACTTTCAACATAATATAAACATGAGGATAATGATATCAAGAATCAATCAAATGAGATAAAGGATAAATATTAAACATTTATAATATAATTTATCCAGGATTCAAGAATATCCCCATGTTATCAATCACTTAATAATCTCATAATCTAATATCATTAATATTATAACAATATTTTAATCACTTCTTAAATTTATAAATAATTTATCTCAATTGTTTACGCTTTACCATATAATGCATTTAATCATTCAAAAATGCCATACTCATAAGATATCATCACCAATTATCAAATCTCTCATCAAAAAATATGCATATACTCTATATAGGATTCTTTAGCCATAAAATCCTATTTTCAACTTTGTTACTTCACATAACATATTTAACTCATATGTTCAGAATTAAACTATTTTCATGAAAAATACCAAATTAGTCCCAAAAATATTTCTTTTCTGGGATTTAGCATAATATAGTCCCATAATGAAAATATATTTTTCTCGGATTTTTAAAATTCATTTACTATTTTCAAAAATCAATTTCTAATTAATTCCTTAAGAAATTAGCTACCTCAAGTTTAACTCCAAAAATTCTCAAATCTTGACAGGACCTTACCCATGTTAACGTGAGCTTCAGGTTTAAATTTCATGGTCATCGGAGTTATAGAACTCCGGTTATAGCATTTTAAATTCGGAAAAACCTAAATATTGAAATAGTCATAACTTGCTCATTTTAAGTCGAATGAGCTCATTTTTGGACAGAAGGTACTTTATACCATATACCTTCATGTCCCAAAAGGCCAGAATTTTTCTCATAATTTAAGTGGCCGAAACAGCCCCTCTAAAATCATGACAGCAGCTTTTTCGGTTTTTGCAGCTTTGCACTCCTTTGCTAAAATCAGTCCACACAAAAATCTACAACGCCTTTTCTAGTAATTCCACTTGGATTAGTTAGGTAACTCATAGATCTAACTCTAGGACTTGACCACATTCAAAAATTCAAAATATAATAGGAGATATGATTAATTGAATTTCATGTTACGTTTTTCACCAAAATCTGATTTTCAACTCTTTGTGATTTCTAAGAAACTTTCATGTTTTCACATAATAACCAACATAACTCATCATAACACTTACTAATACTTCATATACCCATGATTTTCATTAGTCCAATGCTTTTATTATGACTTTCATCATAATCCTCGTAAACAGATCCTTTTAGTTGAAGAAATATTTGAGGGTTTAAGAAATGGGTTTTTGTACTGGGGTCAATACAAAATTCGATTTCACGTTCTAGGGTAGGCTAGGAAGTCTTCAAGAATACGCCAAGAAATTTATTAATGATAGAAATATCATTCAAAATTGTTACTCTCGTCCAAGACTTGGATAGTACGTCACATTAATACCAACTGTGACTTCTATCCCTTAACCTGGATAGCACCTCACAATGATACCTATCAACTTGCCATCTTCAGTCACGACGTCGCCTACAGAAAGTCTGGCTTCGGTGCATTTCACACAAGGAAGTTAACAACGAAAGGATCGGGCTCTTTACTTATGGTTTGATATAACAGTGATTAACTTTAGGATTTGGTTACTTTGAATTCAGATAACAAGGTTGGTTAGGAATATGAAAGCTAACAACCTTACAAAAAGAATAATGAGTAGTTAATCAATCGTTTTCAAAAATTACCTCAAAGGCAAGTATTTTCAAAGAGATAAGATCGACAGGTAACGTGAAAGTGTTTATTTGAAACAACAAGATTAATAAACAGTGGAGGTAACGAAGGTTTCTCCTAACGAAGTTTCAATAGATAAATCAAAGTCTAATTTCTCCGGAGTCAAATTTAAACGTTGAACGCAAGTAAGAGAGATAAAAGAATGGGTAGAACCGGTATCTAATAAGGTATAGACTTCGCAAGAATTTATAATTAACTAACCCGTGCTAACTTCGTTCGGGTTACCCACTTTTTGAGAAGTCACGAAAAACGCTCTTCCTGAAACCACCGACTTTGTTTTGTTCCGTATCCGCCTTTGGTGCCACTATCCCAGCTGGACTTGACTTCACTATACGACAAAATCGAGCTAAATGACCTTCTCTTCTTGAAATTTCCACTTTATTATCTTTGTCATGATTACCACCAAGTGGTTACCATTCTTAGCATGATAATTTCCCCACGATGGTTATCATTGTTTCGATAATAGTTGCCACCAAAGATGATTATTATCGTGTTGTTGGTCGTTACCTTTTGTTTGAGTGAATCAACACTCTCTCGTGTGCTTCATTGCTTAACTCAAAGATTTTCAGATGCCATTCTCAAACACCGTCACAAAACAATGGTTAATTGACATGTAACAAATTATCCCTATATTTCGACCAGACCAATTAAATACCAAATAAATTTAGGTAGGTCATACTAGCGAAGGAATTCCCCGTCTCTCCCTCCTAGTACTATTTCTCACCTCTTAGCTAGGGATTATATCCCTAAGCTCGATACCAACCGTAACGCCTAAAATTAGGTATACGTCGCCCATCTTGGGTCGCCACTTACATGGTACATAAATTCAAATACAAACTTACTAATATAACTGCTGGGTATAATACGACATAAACCGTGAGTTTGAATACAAATATTGTCTACTAGATATTATACAAACTCAAAAGGAGTCCTCATTACAACTATTATCACACTATTTCACGTAATAGTGAGGACTACTAATGCTATCCTCGGACCATTACTCCGCTCCCGACTCGTCTCGGCCTATGTTCTCATTTCTCAAGAGAACGGTGAAAGAAAGGGTGAGCTCAACTAGCCCAAAGAAGAAATATTATGACTAAGATAATGCATAATAAATTATCATTAGCCTTCAACGGTGTTAAACCGATAAAATACAATAGACAACCAGTTTAAGCTGCAATGAATATGCAATCCATTAAAAGAGTCAAGTAGAGAATAAAATCTACTATCTTTTAGGTTTTAAAAGGTTTTCATCAATTTTTATCACGAGACTCAAATTTTAATAAATAAACCACCACATCTAATCATCCCGCACTACCACGGTCAAGGATTTTCATCAAATTGTCAATGGTCATGACTATACCGAATCACCCCGGTCATAATCATACCAAAAACTATCCATCATCGCATTACAGTGCCACTGAGGACTTTTATCACATCATTTATAACAAGTCATGATTATACCGAATGATCCCTGGTCATAATCATACTAAGTTCATCTATGCACGTAAGCCAAAGATAACATAATATATCATGAGGATGATGACAATGACATAATAATTCAATAAAACAAGTTCAAGAATTATTTTATCCAGGAATTAGTAACGTCCAAATTGTCAACAAGATACTTGTTTTGTAGAGTAAAATTCAAGAATGATCAGAAGAATATTTCCATGAAAAGATACTGGATGAAACGCAAATATCAAGGATATTCTACTAATTTCATGGAGTATAGAAGTCAAAGTTTTAACCAACTGGGTATAATAAAGAATGGAATAACAAAAGAAATCACCATGCATGCGGTACTTCGCATAGACAGGTTATTCCAACAAAATAATAATAACGGAACCAGGTCAGGTGAAATTCACACCGATAGGATGATCCAACAGAATAATAAATGCTGAATAATAAACAATGGAACCAGGTCCGGTGTAAAACACATGACATGCAGGATATTCCAAATGTAATAATAAAGAATGGAATAATGAAGAAGATCACCAAGTATAGGGGATTCAGCAGATACAAAAGTTATTCCAAATGTAATAAATAAGAATGGAATAATATAAGGATTTCACCAAGTATAGGGTACGCTGGCGTATACAAAGTTATGTATAGGGTATGCCACTTTTACAAAGTTATTCCAATGAGAATAATAATGAATGGAATAATAGAAGTTCTCTTCATGAATAAGAAAGAATAACACCCCTTACGTGCACAACAAATAATATCCCTTACGTAGTAAAAGACTTTGGATATCAAAGTAGTGAAGTACCGAATACTCTTTCTTCTTTTCTCTCTATAGATTTTCTCTCTATAGCTTCTCTCTATAATTTCTCTCTCTAAAGTTTCAATTGAATTCGTAAGAAAATAATGAAGGAATGAGCTTTATTTATAGGAAAATAGAATGCATAGTAATTAATCCATGAGCTATCAGATTGATTTACTTTAATCGACTATCCATATTTAAAGCAAAATCTTTTAAATAAAATATCATATATTCTATTTATATAAAAACATTTTACTATGCAAACATTATGCAACACTATGCAAAACACTATGCAACACTATGCATAATAAAATATAATATATTCTATTTATGTAATAACTTTAATAAAGTATTCATTTTTATATAAAGATGTTTATGTTTTATTACGTTAATAATAATAATAAATAAAACGCGTCATTATCATTATAATAATTCATATTATTAATGACAATAATGGAATCAAACCGAGTGACTTCTCACATAAACATCAATAATCAATACCGTGTGCTACTATGCAACCACACGACATCGTACTTTTACTACCGAGTAGTTCAACAAAGATCAACCAGAAACTTCATTACCGTTATTTCAATAAAATATTTTTGTCGTTTTCAATCCGACAATAATTACGCTAGGGTCCACCAATGATTGAGTCGTCAGACGAATATTCCCCGTTAAACCAATATTTCCAACCAATCGAATATAATATAACCACTTGCATACTTTGCAAAATTTATAAATACTACCCACAACTATAATATTATCTCAAATTCACACCATAATATTAAAAAATTATTTCGACAAAATTTAAATCTTTATTGATAAAATCTGGGGTCTCACAGAAGAGGCAGACACTTGATAAATTTTCTTGTAAATAGTCCTGCAGGTACTTACTTTTTGGGATCAGTTGATGCCTCTGCTCAATCTCAGGATGCAAATATGTTGATAGAGCTACTTGATGTGAAGATAAAAGAAATTGGGGCTGAGTATGTTGTGCAAATGGTGACGGACAATGCCGCCAATTATAAGGCAGCAGGTCGTATGTTGATGGAGAGGAGATCGACTTTGCTCTGGACACCATGTGCTGCCCATTGCCTAGACTTGTTGTTAGAGGACATAGGCAATATGAAGCAATTTAAGTCTACAATCGTGAAGGGCAGAAAAATAACTAGATTCATTTACAGATATGGTCACCTTCTTGAGGCGATGAGGACCAAAACAAATGGGAGGGACCTTGTGAGATTGGGAGTCACCCGATTTGCTACATCATTTCTGACTCTTCAAAGCTTGTGCAAGCACAAGGATGCTTTGAGACACTTGTTCATCAGTGATGATTGGACAAATTCGAGGTTGTCAAGTACAGAGGCGGGGAAACAAGTGTATGATACAATTATTTCTTCTACTTTCTGGCACAACGTAGAAGATTGTATTAGAGCCTCACAACCATTACTTGTAGTCTTGAGGATTGTGGATTCGGATGAGAGGCCAGCTCTGCCCGAGATTCTTGCTGCGATGGAATATGCAAAGAAAAAGATCAAAGATGCCTTTAACAACAAACAAAGGCTGTATAAGAAAGTGATTGACATCATTGAGCGAAGATGGGCATGCCAAATGGAGCAGAAGTTATATAAATGACATTGTTTCTTAATCCCGGAAAGTATTTTGACATCAAAGAAGAAGAAGAATCTAATTTGGCTTACAAGTCACAGAAGAACTTCAATGATGTTCTTTCAAAATGGTTCCCCACCAAGTTTTGGCGCATACAAGATAAGTGACTTAGCCGATGTTTATGAATCTTCTCGTGATGACTTTTCTAAAGACATGGCGATTAGGCAATGAAAGACAAAAAATCCTAGTAAGCATATTACATTAACTATAAATTTTTCTTTTAAGTTTAATAATTAAGACTATATTTGATTTTTTTAATTTTTTACATCTAATGTAGTTGATTGATGGAATGCTTTTGGCGGTTGTGCTATTGAGCTTACAAAGTTTGCAAAGCGAATCCTCGGCCTTTGTTGTTCTTCTTCCGGTTGTGAACGCAATTGGAGCACTTTTGAGTTTGTAAGTATTTAGTACATAACTAAATGTATACATATTTTATATATTCTTTTTGCTTAATATTTTTTAAACAAAAATTTCAGATTCATACGAAGAAGAGAAATAGGTTGGAGCATCAACGGTTAAATGATTTGGTGCATGTCCAATACAATCGCCGAATTGTTGACAGGTTCCAAAGGAGGCGCGAACTTGGAAGAAACTTCGATCCATTAGTCCTAGATGACTTTGATTGGGGTATTGAGTGGATAGTGTCCGAACAAGATATAGTTCATGATGGAGATGATCTTACGTGGAAAGATGTTGATAAAGCTGTTGGTGCATCTGATGCCATCGAGGGACGCAATCTTCCTCATAGGACGGGTCTATTCTACTCACGCCATGGTAATGCTTCGACTTCAAGAGTTGTGATTGTGAATGAAGCTGATTCTGATGTTGGAGAAGAGGAGGAGGGCCTTCCTATTGATGGCGAGGATGTTGATGATGATTATGGTCAAGAGTAGTAACTCTTGCTTCGAGTGATGATGCCACCATCGGGAGAGATGATGATGATTTGATCTTTGATGATTTTGTTTGATAGCTTGAGTGATATTTTCATTATGAAAATGAGAATTTTGAGTTAAAGAATAATTTGAATTTTTATGACTTTGTTTTCATTTCTATATTATGTTTGTTTTGGCAATGTCACAATGAACATGTCTTTATCTTATAAAGGATGGTTGTCTAATTTTATGATATGATATCATGATTATATGCTTGTATATACCTTTATCTTAACAATACTTGTTTACTTGTTTTATCATAAATTATTGAATTCTTAGTATTTCAATTTATGGTATTCTATATATACAATGTTAAAATGGGAAGAAATTAAACAAAAATTTAAGAATTATATTGAATTAAACTAAATATTACAAATGTATCACCATTTATAGTACAAGTTCAAAAAATTACAACTATAGTAAAATTATCATTTTGACTTGATCTTGTTCGCTTCTTGTTGTGATTTGATATGCTACAACCTGCATTATGAATATGGTAAATTATTAGAAATATCAATATATAAATATTCATATAAATGTTAAATATATAGAATTTTATACGTATAAAATTTACATTGTTAACGACTTGTTGACTTGTGGACGACTAGTCGGGCGCTTTGTCGCCTAAGCGCTTAAGCTCCCGGTTATCGCCTCGCCTCGATTTAGTGCCTTGATAACTTGGACTATTGCTATGTGACCCTCGGCTCGGTGGAAGGCTTCTGTCAAGTCATCCGGAGGGTTGATCACCAAATCCTTCATCAACTTCTTCGACTTCCGATATCCGCATCAAGTAGTGAAAATCCCTGGCTTCATGGGAGCTTAGTTCGCCATCGACCCCACGACCTCTCGGAACCTTTGACATAATGACCTGTGCTTTCATCCGATCATTCGACTGCATGAGTGAAGCTGTGATCTTTCCCCGCCTCTTGTTACTCCCGAATCGAGCATGGAATTTCTCCCGAAGATCATTCCATGAATTAATTGATCCCACCGCTAAGGTCCCCATCCATTCTCGGGTGCTCTTCTTCAGAGTGGTTGCGAATATGTGACACTTGTCCGCATCAGAATGGCCGTAGTATATCATCAGCCTGTCATACCCGTCTGAGTGGTCATACGGATCCCCCATCCCATCGTAGGTCTCCATCGGGGGCATCTTCTTTTTGGGGTCGGCTGTCTCCTAATTGATCTCCGGTGAGAAAGGTGACCCTAAGCAGGCCTAAGGTGTCCCCAACGCATTTTTAGCAGATAGCAACTTCTCCAATTCAGCCACCCTTCGGGTGAGGGGGTCGGACTCCTCCTTACGAGGGGACGATCGGGGTCTGTCCCTCCCGTATTCAGGGGTCGCGTCCCTCCTCCTATGTCCTGACCTGGCCGGATGGTTCGATCTTCGATTTGGCGAACGAATCCTCATTCTACTCCGGCCTTCTCGTGACCGACTGCGATGCCTGCTCCTTTCGTTTCCAACCTCTCTCCGTCGAGGTGACCGGGATCGGCTTCGATGCCTACGCCTTTTTGAGGTGGCTTCCTGCTCTCCGTCCACCTTCGTCATTCATCGCTCGAGTTCCTCTTCTTTCAAGGCGTAGGGCCAGCATGGCATCCTTGTTCTGTTGCATCTTTTTCAGCAGAATGAACTCCCTCTGATCTCGGCTGTTCTCCCCTCAGTCCTTTCCGTGAACCTCCAACGCCCAAGAATGCTTCTCATCCGTACGACTAGCCTGGTTGGGGGTATGATGGCTATCATGGAAGAGTCTTCGCCGGAGAGAAGCAATCGGTCCCTCTTGATCACCCTGGACTCGAGAGCCCAGTCTATCTTTCACCGACCCCCTCACCAGTGTGGTCTAGTGGGTCTTTGCCTTTTCCTGGTTAGAGGCACTATTCTCCTTACTTGCCATGGCCTGTCATCGGAAAAGTTGGGTTGTGATTGTATGAACACTAAAACCCTCCTTCTAGCGCCAATGTTAACGCCAAGTTTCACCGGCGCGTCCAATCACAGAATCCACGCGCTAGAACCTGCAAAATAACAGATCACACAGAAGCTTGACGGCTTGTGCCGCTGGGGGATAGCTCCGGTGTGAGAATAAGTACATGCCGTTCACAAGGTTTAACATTGTAGGCTAAGTGTTTAGTGCTCAAAAGTAGGTATTACCTGTTAATTGTAACCTTGGCCTCATATTTATAATGCTCACCACCTTTTGAATCATTCTCCGAGTCGGATTAGGACTCCTAGTCATGGTAGTTACCATAACTTGGGTCCAACACAATCTCCTTAAAAGGTGCAAGCGGAATCCAATCCAACCACTACCTTTGGAGTTACCTTATTCAATTATGATTAGGATCCTGAACTCTGCACGCAGGAGAGCCCACTCGCTTGAGCCTAAATAATCCCACCATCAAGTTTGGGCTTTACCAAAGGACTCAAGACCCGAGCCAACTCCACAGACGATCGGGTAAGGCTCTACCAGGGGCTCGGATACCGAACCCGACGACCTCCACTAAGATGAGGCCCCGGCCCAAAAGGACCCGGACGCCTGCCCGAACAGCTCCAACCCCTCCATGGGCTTCAGTCCAATGGTCTCCTAATGCCCTTCTAATGTCAGGCCTTCGGCCCATGTGAAGATCGGTAAAATGCTCCCGAACACCAAATTTATCAAACACAACCTTAATACCATAGCCTGCATAATATGATTAGTATTGAACTTAACAAATGATTAGTATTGAACATTCTTTTTAATTAAGCATTTAAATGAGCGTGTTGTTTGGTAAATTATTACTCCCTCTGTCCCATGATAAAAGTCTTTATTACTATTTTGGGTAGTCCCATGATAAATGTCCTTTTTCCTTTAATAACCAAATTTTTACACATATTTTTCTATTATACCCGTAGCATTAAATATCTCATATTTTTTTTTTATTCTAATTCTCTCTCCATATTTAATGACATTATTATAGATAACTTTGTCATTTCATTCATCTTCTTAATATGTATGAAAAATTCACCATGACTTTTATCCTGGGACGGAGGGAGTATTACTTTTTGTTTATAAATTTAGGAGAGAAAATATTTTTTTTCTCTCTCTTTTGTAGGTATGAAATAAAGAAAGGAAAGAGTAAGCCATTACATAATATTATAATTTCAAAAAAAGATTATGCATTTTTAAGAGGGTAATATTGAAATTAAGGAAAATACCATTAAGTGGACTTTAATTTCAACCCAAATCAATTTACTTTGGAGTTGGAAATTCTTGGAAGAAAATATAATTTATTTTACCATTTTTAACTCTTATATACTCTTTCATTTAAAAGAATCTACAAATAAGTGGTTGCGACTCTTTTTTTTATTTATTGTTATTATATTTTATTTTATTTTTTCTTAATTATTTAAAATCTCAAAACACACAAAAAGAAAATTAGGAGTAATGATTTTTTAGAAAAAGCAAACGCCCAAAAATTTCAGTTTGGGAAGGCCAAGGATCGGAATCGTTTCATGCTCTGACAATATATGCCTATTCACCAGATCTTCATATTTGTTTAAACCCATATATTATCCAACCTCCTCTAAAACCCTAGGGACAGGACAATGACATTAAATCATGATTCTTCTTCTTCATCTCTTGATGAAGTAGAAGAACATGAAGAAATCCAACTGGAATCTGCACACGAAGAATCTGATGAAGAGGCAAAGCAACAAAATTCAAACGCTGTGAAAGAGGAAGAGTTTGACGATTATGGATTAGAAGAAGTTGTTCGTCAGAAAAAGACCAAATCAACCCCAGAATCTGAATCAAAGGATGGGTCATTTTCAGATTCTGATGAAATCCCAGTTGATTTCATAGTCAAACCCAGTAAACCCATGTCCAATTTGAGACCCTCCTCTAAGCGTAAGCGCCCTGGTGAGGAAAATTCAAGGAGGAAGAAGAGTAAGGTGGTTTCAAATGGGGATGAAGAAAAGAAAAGGGCTGCCACAGTATGGAGTGAGGATGATGAAATTGCTCTTTTGAAAGGGATGGTTGATTACCAGTTGGAAAAAGGGGTTGACCCGTATTCAGATATGGCTGGGTTTTTTGGATTTGTTAAGGATTGGATTCACTTTGATGTTAAGAGGAGACAAGTGACTGATAAGCTCTGGAGGTTCAAGAATAAGTATTTGCACAATGAGTTTGTTCTTTCTAAGCCACATGAGAGCAGGTTGTTTGAAATTTCCAAAAAGATCAAGGCTTGGGGAGGTGGTATGAGTTTTAGTAATGCAGTGAGTGATAATAGCAATGTTGAGAGTAGGGAAAGGAAAGATAAGAAGAGGGGAAAAGTAGTAGTTAATAATCATGTGCCTAAATTGATTGAAAATGTGAAAAAGGAAGACGTGAAAGAGGAAGATTGGGTGCAAGAGGCATCTTGGAATGAAATTAAAGATTTTTGCTCTATGTATCCACAGTTGAGTCGGTTTCTGGAGTTAGAGATGTCATTTCATTTGTCTTTGCCCAATGATGTGAAGAATTATGTCAAGGAAAGAATTAGGTTGATGGGGAGAGAAAAGGCAAATGAATTGGAGGGGAAGTGGAATGATCTTCGCTTAGAAGAGTTTGAGCTATATGCTAAGAAGGTACAGTTGATGAATGAGCAAATTAATTTGGTGTTGGATGGACTAAAGTCTTCTTAGTCTTAATGATGGGTTTTTTTAACAGTCTTAATCTTGGATGAAGTACGTAATGCTTGATGATTTTACAGTTTTTGATGATATTTTCATATTCTGGTTATATTCTTGGCCCTTGAGTATGGCCATTATAGTTGTTATTGGTACAATTATATGTTATGGAAATATTATTTGGTTTCTCTCTGTCTCAAGTTTATTCTAATGAAATATTAATATCTGCTATTCAATTTATGTTTGTTTTTATATTTATTTTTTGTTTGTGGTGTTTGTGATGAATATTTGGGTTGTTTGCAAGGAAGCCATTTTCTCCATTATGGGCAATTATGTTGTTGTGTCTTATGGCATGGAATTAGTAACATTTAAATTGTAACAAGTGTAACCTAATGCCAGTTTTTGTGATTGTTCAGGATTGTAATCCTATGATGAGACTGTAAGTCTGAGTTAGTCTTTACTTTATATGCACCTTTTGATGTTTAAATTTCTTCCCTTGGTCTTGTACCACTTTTTGGACTGTTCATATCCTATGTTTTATGTATCCTGATTTTAGTTGTGATGTTTGCTGGTTATTGATTTCTGATCAACAAGTGTTTGAAGGTGGTGGCTCAATCCTAAATCTTTGTATTTTAGATTGTTAACAGCATGCCTTGGGGCATGTGATGGTCAAACATGACCATGCAACGATGAGCTCAGAGTTAAACCTAACTCCTAAAGAGCTACATGCTAAGATGTTGTGCAAATAATTATTCCACTATAACCATAGCAGGAAAACCAGAAGGAAAGAACACTTCATTGGGGTGCTACAAATAATTTTGTTGAATAATTATCAATATGATGCTTTATTAACTGAAGGCTGGGCAAAAATGTATGTAAGTGCGCATCAATTTGAAATCTATTGCCTTTTCGATGAGTTTTTTTTTTAATATATCAACGATGATTATCATGGAAGCACAGTTGAAATTGTGATATTGGGCCTATTGTTAAGGCAGCTGCTCCTCAAGATGGAGGCAACATTGTTGTGTGATCTGAGCAAATTTGGAATGAAAGGGTAGCCACAGGTATACTTGTTCTCCCCTTGTTTATTGCAGGTTCTTTTGGTATTGGTAGTTGGAATTTTACTGACTTGTTCAGCTTTTATATTCATTAGTTTGCAGGAATGTTAAACCACGTCATTGTAGGAACCAGTGACACGAATGTGAACAATCTTGGATCCAAAAACCCCATCAGGAAGCCCATATTTCCCAAATGTATTAATCTAAATGAATTTCAATGAAATCTTTCTTTTCTTCATGTAAGTCACCTTGAATAGTTTTTATTGTCAATGCACATGACCTTGACTTCTTCTTTTAAGTTATTTTGCATGAAGTTTACCGAAGCTCACCCATATAGGCTGGAGATACTGCACCCTCTTGAGTCTTGACTGCCTGCATGACAAAAAATCTAGTTTGAATTAAGCCATATATAACAACTTTTGGGCATATTTCTTAAATTTTAGTTTTTAATCTGAATTAGAGTTCTTTAGCATTTCCATTACAGTTGCCAATTAACACAGTACAAACTAAGTGTTTGGTTTTCTTGTAGTGGCATGTAATCTCTTTAGTCCTATCTATCAATTGATGCTCAGCTCAGAAAATGTAGCCCTGTTCTTACAGAACTTCAAGGTCAGAATTCTCTCTTTCTTCTCCATTTGTCTCTAACCTCTGTGCATGTGGGGTTATGTGCGAATTTACTACAAGCTTCATCAAAAACATGTTCATATATAAAGTTCAGTATTTTTATTTCGTTATTTGGTATGATAAATTTTGATTCTTTTTTTGGATTTTTTTTCTTCTGAATTTTGCCTCTGCGGATTTCATATAGTTTTACAATATCAAATCATGAAATCAATATGTGGATTTGTTTGTAATTTTGTGAATTTTGGTGAATAAAGAAGAGTTTGCTATGGTTAGACATGTTGATTCTATGATCATTACGTGTTGAAATGGATGTATGATTGTTATTTTGGAGTCATGGCAATGCCAAAGTTGAATTTTCTCTACACTATTTATACACCACCTGGCCCTTCTTAAATAATACATGTGATTTGGGACTAGCTGTATTTTGTAATATAACTATCAAAGGAATAAAGGTGGAAATGGAATGATTCATTCCCATAAAATGATAAAATTGTGTTTGATTGTTTTATTAGAATAGAATGAATCATTCTCATTCCTACTAAATTTGTGAAATTTATTTTTTTGTGAGGGTATGGAATTATTCATTCTAGTCCGGAATGAAATGAATCATTTCACTCACTATATCATTCTATTATTTCTTCTATTCTATTTCTTTACCAATTTCATTCATTCAATTCACTATATTATTCCATTACTTCTTCTATTCTATTTCTTTACCAATTTCATTCATTCAATTCAAACATAGGATTAGTGTTTCATCTTTTCCGGTGTTTTGTATTCTCTCTGTGCTACAAAAACTGCCTTGTTTGTAAAATTTGATAAGTTTTTAGTTTAGTAGTGATTGTATTATGAGTTTGTGTTATTGTATATTATTATCAATAATAAAAAGTGATTCCTTTTACAAAATAAATAAATAAATAATAAATTAACATCTAGATTTCCTTTTCTTTTTTTAATGGATGTTTTAAAAGAAAATACAAAAATTTTAAAATATAATTAATAGTATTTTACATAACTGATCAAATTGGATATAAAACATTAATACAACACACCCTTCTAAATTTTATTGAATAAAATGAAAAGAAAAATAAATTAATTTAATGCAAAATAATATGAAAAACCAAGTCTCTTAAAATTTATAAACGGACATAAAAATAAATAAAATTCACCTTTTTCACGTGAGAAATACGATTGCATTTATCATAACTAACAAAATTAGATAAGTATTTAGTAAGCCATTTACCTGACTTAATTACATTATTTCTTACGACTCGAGGCTAGGTAAATGAAAATACAAAACAAAGCACTAACTGCACAAAATTTCCAAAAAAAGCAGCAAATTAGCACTAAATTTCAGCAGGATAGTTGCCCTTTTAGTTTTGATAATTTTTTACCTTCAGGTTTTATATATTTATATAACAAAAATATAAAACGTATTTTTTTTAATATTTAAAACGTATCTAAGTGCATCCTAAAATTATTTTTTCTTAAACAAAATGCACCCTCTGTACAATTAACCGATCAAAATTGACCGATTATGCATGTGATACAAATTTTGAAGGAATAATTTCAATAAAACATGTTTAAAAAATAAAAAAATATATTAAAATATATCCCAACTTTTAAGTCACTGAGCATCTTCTCCATCAATAACCCCAATCCTAAACCCTATCCCTATTCCCATCCCCAAATCAATTTCACACCGATATTAACCAGGAATCCAAGTTAACTGGGAGGATTCTTTCTCTGTATGTTTTTATCTCTTTCTTTATCTTCCTTTATCAATTAATGCCTCCTCATCTCAAGTCTCTCTCACATTTACGCTCTGTTTTTGAGTTTTAAAATGGACAGAAAAGAAAAGAAATGGACGGAAAATTTAAGTTTTCTTTCTAATTCTTATGTTTCTGAGTTTTTTAATAAACGGAAAAAAAAAGAAATGGATAGAAAACTTGGCCACTTTTTCTGCCAATGTTTTCCGTCCAAAATTGGTATGATTTGGACGGAAAAGAAATTAGAATAAGTAATTTTTTTATAATTTCCATATTATCCTCAACTTTTAATATAATAAATTTTAAATTACAACTCATGTCCTCAATTTTAAGTTTTCTATCCTTTTCCATTAAAAACTCAGAAACAACACAAAGAAAAACTTTAAGTTTTCTATTCTTTTCTTTTCTGTTCAAAACTCTGAAACAGAGCGTTAGAGTGGTGAGCTGAAACCACAATTAATACTTACATGCTATTACTAGTATTACTTTAAGCGAGTGTTGCTAGAACAATCATATAAAAGGGAAATGGTTAGTATCAAGTTTATTTTTGGATAAGTTGGTCAATTGACCAATATAGTACTGACATGCAGGTGAGACTCTATGTGTGTCAGCATTCTATTGGCCAATTAGTTAACTTACCAAAAAATAAACTTCATACTAATCAGATCCATGTAAAAGAGATCGGTTTAATATATATATATATATATATATATATATATATATATACACAGCGGATCCAGTCAGGGAGTCCGGACATGAATCAAAATACGGACAAATTTTTTTTATTTTTTTTAAACAACTAAAAAAAATAAATTTATGGAACTGAAATTTTTTCATAATACAATGTTTTGGGCATGATTTGGATACCTATACCAAAAAATATATATATACGATGCGCATTGCATTATATCTGTATATGTTTTGTTACATGTATCCAAATTACACCAAAAATACTGTATTATGTAAAAATTTCAGTTCCATAATTTTTTATTTATTTTATTTTAGTTGTTTTAAAAAAAGCAAAAAAAAAAAAAAATCCGCATTTAAAAAAAATGCGGGAGTCCGGATAGGAACCGGACTCTCTCTCTCTCTCTATATATATATATATATGAGAACAATGTGTGTACACAGCTGTGTATTACACAGTAGGCTATGACGACAGTTTTTTGGGCTATAGCGATGGTTTCACTCGTCATCATAGTTATTCTGGGCTATAACGACAGTTTACCGTCGCTATAGCTCAAAAAATCTGTCATCATAGCATTTCTACTGTAATACATGTATCTGTATATACATTTATTCTATATATATATATACGGTCAGGATCTTAAATTTCGGCACTTATCCATTTCACTGAAGCTCACTCCCCCTTTAATGACGGATCTAACGATTGCATTTGATCATATAAACTGTAAATTCATATTTTTAATGACGGACAACATATAACATCGCTAAAAGTATATAGGCGACGGTTGTATAACGAATCTATCACCGAGATTGTCGCTAAAGTGGGAGAAATGCTTCAGGTAATGAATGAAAATAACAATAAGATCCCGATTCTCTATATATATATATATATATGTATGTATATATATGGATGGATATTATTCCTTATAAATATGTGTATGATAATAGATGAAGAAAATAAAACTTTCTTTTTGTCTCCCTGATGGAACAAAAACATTCACAACCAAAATGGGAAGCCAAGGTGTCAACAACACTAACAAAAGCAAAACCAAACCAAATATGGCCTCTTTTCCAAGACTTCTTTAACCTACACAAATGGTTCCCAAGTCTCTCAACTTGCTATGGCATCCATGGAGCCAATGGCGAACCGGGTTGTATCCGATACTGCGCGGGTTTCTCTCTCCCTTCCGATGGCAGCGCCACCAACACAGATGCTGATGCTTCTTCAGTTAGTTGGTCGAAGGAGAAACTTGTAGCCATTGTTTGTACGGACCAAAGTTTAACCTATGAGATTGTGGACTGCAATATTGGGTTTAAGTCCTACGTTTCGACGGTCAGGATTTCTCCGGGAGGTGATGGTGGGTGTGTGATTGAGTGGTCGTTTGTTGTTGATCCGGTGGAAGGGTGGAGATTGAAGGATTTGGTGAGGAAGTATCAAGTTGGGCTGCAGTTGACGGCTAAGAAAATGGAGGATGCCATAATAATGAATGCTCTTTAATTTTTTTCAAGTACTTTTTATCTTGTTATTTTGTTTGGAGAACTTAAATGTCACTTCCAACTTTATGCTAGATTAGATGTTCTTTTAGTGTGGTGGGATTATGAGAATCATATATATATATATATATATATATATATATATATATATATAAATTTGGGCAAAGGTGCAAATTTTTTATCCAAAAGTATCTATAACGTTGCATTTTTTAGGTCAACTCTGCTCTGGCGCAGACAAATATGCCACCTAGACAAATGTGGCTGACACGCTAACATTTTTTGGTGATTAGGCATAGCTAACAATTTATACATGGAAAATAGTTAACAATTCAAATTAAACATATTTGTCTCAATACATGTGCCCATTGTCAATATAACTTTCCTATCTTATTTTTTACTATTATTGTTATTATTATTATTATTATTATTAATATTAACATTAATATTATTATTATTGTTTTACCCTTTTTATTTCGAAATACAAAATTAGTATTAGAGTTTTAAATTCAATTTAAATATTTGTTAACAAATTTTTTATAATTAATGATACCTTTTATATAATTTATAATTATTATAATTTACTATATAAATTAGTCAAAATTTATTTTTAAAATACCTCAAATAATAATAATAATAACAATAATAATAATAATAATAATACCTTCTCCATTGCACACACAAAAAAAAACCATCAGACCTCCACTACTCCACCATTAAAACCACCACTTACCAAACACAGAGTAATCTCAACTATAACCCAGATTCAACCAAAATTAAATTTATTATCAACCTTCAAACCTCCGTGTATAAGGTTTTGTCATTGCACATCTGAATTTTTTGTTACATAAAATAATGAAAAATGTGTATATGAGCATAAGTAAAACTAAATGGAAGAAACCTTTAAAATTGAAGCCATTGCAGCATGATTCATCCCTAATCTAGGGTCAAAGAAAACAGAGGACATACTGTTAGGAATATACATGAGAATGTTATTCCTATTTATATATGATTTGATTATGATATAAATGAATGAATATGCAAACATGCTTGCATTAAGAAAAACTGTAAAGTCCTTTGATAAATAATAAGAACATATGTACAAGGACTTAGAATAAATTGATCAAATATGTTAGGTTGATCCTACATAAGCAAAACAGCTTTGTAAAGTCCTTAAAAAGAAATGATGTATAAAGACTATAAATGTAGAAAGATCAAGCTTGTTAGGTTGATCTTATAATGTAATAGATAGACATGTCTGATCGTCGAACACTGCACCAGAAATCGTAGTCTGTCAGGAGAGTCAAGAAAAACTCGAAAACTATCAAGACAGAATTGTAGTCTGCAAGATAGTAGATCTCGGACTTCGTAAACTGCCAGGAGAAACGAGGAAGGATCATAGTGTATCGAGAAGAACTTTCTCAGGGTCGTAGTTTGCTGAGGAAGTCATGTTCAGAATCGTAGAGACAGACTGTCTAAGAGCCGACTGAGCATCTGCCAAAGCAAAGTCAAGAATTGTAGACCACACTTGAAGTCGTAGAGTCTACTGATCATATCAAAGGCAGAAATCGTAGTCGAGCCAGATCAGACGAGTACATCAAGCATAAAGACAGAAATCATAATCTGTCAAGGTCTGATCTTGGAATCGTAGTGTCTACAAGACCAAAGCCAAATCGTAGTCTGCAGAGCTAAGGTTTCAACAGAGGTGCTCACAACGCCAAGGCAGAATCGTAGAGTCAACACGGTTCTCAACCAATGAGCAATCCCAAAATATTCAAAGTATGAAGCCTCTGGTCTGAGTTGCAAAGATACATTCCACCTGAAGGAAACTAGAGAGCACTCAACGAATGACATGCAAGCTAACAGAAGATCTAAGCACCAACCCAATCAACATCCAGATTGAGTTGTGAAGCCACTCAAGATGAAGTCTTCCACAAGTCGATCAGAAGAAGACTTCAATAAAAGTGACTGACTAAGGGAAGTCAGCAAGTGCAGTAGGTGTCAGGAGAAAAGAAGACAACGATCTTGGGATCAACCAGGATCGCAGTGTTTGCCAAACAAAGCAGGAACTGATGTAGTTTATACAGAGATACTGGTCATCTTATGAAGATCAAGGCGAAAGTAATTAAGCGTGGGTTAGACCATTGATGAAAAGTGAACAGGAGATCACAAGGAGAAAGAGAGCTGGGCATGCCACAAATCTGATGTGTCTTGCTATTCAGAAGAGGCCAGAATAAGAAGTCAAGCTATCAGTTCCTGAGATCAGTCGAGACAAATAGAAGTATTGAAGCATTGCACAAGTGAAGGAAGATGTGTTCTATATTGAAGATCGAATGAACATTCTTCAGGATCGTAGTGATGTCTCATCTAGTCAATGAGCAACATTCTACAAGACACACTACCATCAGGTCCAAAGAACATCTGCATCAAAATAATAGAGTTTGGTTATCTGAAGATTGAAGCATTGGCAACGATTAAATCTGAAGACTGATATTTGAACATTGCTATTTGAGAGCATCGATGCAAAAAGATAATTTTTGATGTTCTAATCGAGAAATCAGAAAGAAGAAATAAAGATGACTACCTGCCTGACACGGAAAGATGACAACTTTAAGGCGGTAGGTAAGGTAGCAGACTGCTGTGTCAGTAAAGTCAAAAAGGAGCTGTCATGTCACATTAAGAAGTCTGCACCAAATAACTCGAGATCTACGAAGCAATTCAAATAGCTTCTAACGAATATATTCCAACGGGAAGATTGTGAAGGAGTATATATCAGCCAGAGCTTCAAAAATTAAGAGTTGCTGAAGAGAAGGATCGTTGAGTTGTTGGAATGCTATATTGTTGACTCTACGAGTTCCACCAGAGCTAAACGGAACAAGTCTTAGTGAGAGTGAGACTACGGAGGTGGAAGTGAAGCAGATTTAAAGAAGAACTTGAACAGACTAAAGCTCCACTCAACAAGGATGAGAATGCCACTGAAGATGGCAGTTAAACTGATAGCCGAGAAGGCCGAGAAGATAGCATTCAGAAAAATGGCAAAGCACAAAGAAGATCCAGAGAGCCACTCTACGAATCACCAGGAACCAAAAACTGAAATAGAACAGATGCAGAACCATGTCTGCAAATCATTCAAGAAGGGTTCAGGGAATGCTAAGTGCCAGACGAAGTCTACTAAAAGCTCAAAGACTTAGAAAACCCAACTGGTGATGGTGAAAAGCCGACATTGGATGAAAATGAGATAAACAGTGTGAAGATCAGCTGCACTAGTGAATAGGTGGTTCAGACTCTACGCAAAATGCAAAGAGGACCACGCCAAGCTGTTAAGTACAATAAATGTTCAAGCTTCAAGACATCTTAGCAGCAAAGCACCAACAACAACTACAACAACAATAAGTAGCCAGGGCCTGAGGGGTCCTTGTCCGGAGGGACTAAATGAAGTTCCAAGCCTGCTGGGCTTGAAGAGTTCTTAGTGAACTAGAGGCGTTCCAAGCCTGCTGGGCTTGAAGAGTTCTTAGTGAACTGAAGTTCCAAGGCTGCTGGCCTTGAAGGAATCTTAGTGATTCAGGTGCTGCCCTTCCTTAGTGGAATTCCTGCTCTTTGAAGCAGAAGAGTGTATTAGGTGCTTGAGTCTTTGAACCACTTAAAATCCCTTATGTCTTTTACATTTAGTCATTTACTTTCTGTCATTTACATTATGTACTTAACTGTTATAAATGTTATGTATGTATTAACTACTTACAACTAAACTAATTCTATAAACAATGTATGTATGTTCAAAAATATATCAATGAAGGGGATCTTTTACTTATTCCGCTGTGCTTGAAAAGATTCTTATGGTTGTCATATGTTAAGTCATTAGCAAAACAAAATAAACGTGAAAAGCATTTGAAATTAAAAAAAGATCTATTTAACCCCCCCTTCTAGATCTATTGTGTGCCTACTGTGAACTAACAATTGGTATCAGAGCAGGTTCTCATGTTATATTCAAAAGCTAATCATTTTTGAGTCTGATCCTAGGCACAAACATTGTTCTAAACTTAGTTTAGTTATAAGTCAATTGTAAATGTAGATGCGCTCATACGTTAGAAATGTTATGTACAAGTAAATGTGTATATACATCTGAAGTTGCTCAGATTAGTCCATGTTCTTAAATACCAGAGAAACAAGATCAATCATTGTCCATAGTCAATCTCGTAGTCTGAAGATCAGAGATGAGAGGTCAATAGGCATCAACAACAAAGAGTCAAACATATATCCACCAGTCTAAAAGATGAAAGGCTATACATTCTAAGAAATACTTATCCAGAGGAGAAAGAAGAATTTCTCAAATACGTATTTGGCTAACCAATAGCTGGATGCGAACCTTGAGATTCAAGGTCGTCAAAGAACTAAGGATGCCAAGATATTCTTTAGCTTACATCTTCAAGACTATGACGTAAAGAATGAAATCAATTGATAGAAGAAAGGCGCAATTACATTATACATAGAAGCAGAGTTTTAATGAACAACACAAGGTGTACGAAATATACAAATAAATTAAAAAAATTATCCCAGTAACATAGAAAAAGCCCAAGAGATGTCACTATGATCTAATTCAGTTACTCATTCCATACAGAAACAATGGAGCCCAATTTTTCTAACCTCTGAACTTTGCAAAAAGAAATACCTGATTTTACCCAATACCCAGAACTTCAAGGACCACACCCTTTCGTCGGAACTCGATCAGAATATCCATAGTTTTCGATTAAAAGCTTCGAAGCCACCGTCAAAGATCAGATCTCAACACCATCACCATCGTCCTACACCACCATACCACGTCGATTCACAACACAATAAGATCTGTAGTCGAACGCAGATCTAGATCTGAAGAAATCATGCAACATCCTTTTTAACTCCCTTTCGTGTATCTAGGAATGGAAATTTAGTAAGGAGGGATGAGAGAGAATAGAGGAAGAAGATGGGAGAGATCTGAAGTTTTTGAAGTCTGGAATAGATAATAGAAATCTGAAGTTTTTTTTCCTTTTGCATGTCACACACTTTTATCCACGTGTTAATTGTTTAGAAATAAATTAACATCCATTTATCTAGCTGGCACTTTTTTTAACGGGAGGGGAAGAGTTGACCCAAAAAATCTAACGTTATAGGTATTTTTGGAAAAAAAAGTATAGGGAGCACGTTGGACATCGGGAAAAACGTCAGGGGCATTTTTGCACTTTTGCCCATATAAAATTACATATCCAACTATGTAAATTTAAGATTATCCTTATAACAGATCGTGATCGTACATCCGTTCATATAAATAAAACCCCTATGTGCAGTTTAATATTCAGTATACAACATTAAATATTGCGGATGAGACAGATGTCCAAAATACACCTTCTAAAAGTCCCTCGTCCATAGTATTAAACTGTAAAACTTGTTTTTTTTGGTATTCACAGTATTAAACTGTGGAGTCTGGAATTAGGAAGCAAAACCCAATTTGAAAAGACAAGGCTAAGACCTAAGGCTGCTACTATAATAGGTTTAAGCCGACAAAATTAGCAGAATTGTACTCCATTAAATAAAACTCCATACATAAAAACATTTGTTTCGCTTTTTCTTTACTCCATTTTTAAATCCTTCCTTTTAAACATTTCACACTTTTTCTGTAAGACCCCAATGCGCAAATATTTTAATTAAGCAAATGTTTATAAAATACTCATTGTTGTCGGGAAATATTCGTTTGGTCATGGAATATTCTTCTTTGTTGGGGAATATTAAATTGCAAAGACAATCATTTGGGGCCCCATACTTGGAAAATTGTTGGATGAAAAAAATGACAAGTATAAGTTTTTTTTATAAATAACGACGTCGTTGTTACCGTTAACACTGTTAGAATACCCGGTGGGTAAAATACAGTAATAGGCGGTGTTGCACAGTAGCACACGGTATTGCACAAATTATTGATTCTTACGTAAGAAGTCACTACTCAATAATTGTTACAGTAATTACAGTTCAATATTTTATATTATTTATTCGATAATTGTCACTGCACAGTATTTCTCATTATCAGATTAATAATTCATATTATTTGAATAATATTATTAGATAGCATTATTGGCAATGTCTAAAGAATTTCTGTCTAGGAAAGGGGTTTAGTAACCTAATTGCGCGCTAGTAAGGAGAAATTCTTATCGGAAAGCCTCCTCTTTCCTGGGAACGACCTGGTTGTCATTATTGTGATTCTGTAATATTATTTGTGAATAATTAATTATTAATTTATATGATAAGGAAATATTTATTTTATATGGATATAAATGAAGAAATTAATGCTGAGGTATTTTATTAGTATTTTGTCGGAATAGAGGTGTTGAAAATCATTCGTATGTGGATTTCGGTCATTTTCCGTTTAGAATTTGGAAAAATGTTCTTCTACAAAGTTATAGAGAATTTATTTCCTATGGAATGGACATAAAATTTGTATTTTTCTGATAAAAGGGCTATTTATTATAAATTATTGAAGTTTTAGAATAATTGAGTTTTGGAGTTATAAATATTTTTTAAAAGAAAAATATTTTTTGTGAGGTCAGCCCCACTTGTGTGGGCTAATGAATTGGTCAAGGAGGTGTGCGGATTTTTTTTAAATATAATATTTTATTAAATTTTCTTTTTTAGCGTTCTAAGCATTTTTTTATAAATAGGGTGCTTAGGTTAGAATTGAAAATCACACCAGAATCTGAGGTTTCTCTCTCTATAATATCGATCGTATTTTTGTGAGTATTTAAATACTTTGAGTGTTACTATTCAGTGCAAGTTTCTTTCAGCATTATATCCGATATTTCAACCAGAAGTATTATTCTTTTGAGGTAAGGAATGCTATTTTTTTTATAAATGATATTATTTCTTTTAATATCATTATACCGAAATATTGATATGAATTTTATTATGAAAATTTTGCCTTTTCCTATCGAGGTTACTATTCATGTATACAGTACTATTCACGTATACGGCACTATCGATCTAATTCAGTTACTCATTCTATACAGAAACAATGGAGCCCAATTTTTCTGACCTCTGAATTTTGCAAAAAGAAATACCTGATTTTACCCAATACCCAGAACTTCAAGTACCACACCCTTTCGTCGGAACTCGATCGTAATATCCATAATTTCCGATTAAAAGCTTCAAAGCCACCGTCAAAGATCAGATCTCAACACCATCACCATCGTCCCACACCACCATACCACGTCGATTCACAACACAATAAGATCTGTAGTCGAACGCAGATCTAGATCTAAAGAAATCATGCAACATCCTTTTTAACTCTCTTTCGTGTATCTAGGAATGGAAATTTAGTAAGGAAGGATGAGAGAGAATAGAGGAAGAAGATGGGAGAGATCTGAAGTTTTTGAAGTCTGGAATAGATAATAGAAATCTGAAGTTTTTTTCTTTTGCATGTCACACACTTTTATCCACGTGTCAATTGTTTAGAAATAAATTAACATCCATTTATCTAGCTGGCACTTTTTTTAACGGAAAGGGAAGAGTTGACCCAAAAAATCTAACGTTATAGGTATTTTTGGGAAAAAAGTATAGGGAGCACGTTGGACATCGGGGAAAACATCAGGGGCATTTTTGCACTTTTGCCCATATAAAATTACATATCCAACTATGTAAATTTAAGATTATTCTTATAACAAATCATGATCGTACATCCGTTCATATAAATAAAACCCCTATGTGCAGTTTAATATTCAGTATACAACATTAAATATTGCGGATGAGACAGATGTCCAAAATACACCTTCTAAAAGTCCCTCGTCCACAGTATTAAACTGCGAAACTTGTTTTTTTTTGGTATTCACAGTATTAAACTGTGGAGTCTGGAATTAGGAAGCAAAACCCAATTTGAAAAGACAAGGCTAAGACTGAAATTTCGCTCTTATAATAGGTTTAAGCGAAGCAAAATTAAGTAATTGTACTCCATTAAATAAACCTCCATACATAAAAACATTTGTTTCGCTTTTTTTTTTACTCCATTTTTAAATCCTTCCTTTTAAACATTTCACACTTTTTCTGTAAGACCCTAATGCACAAATATTTTAATTAAGCAAATGTTTATAAAATACTCATTGTTGTCGGGAAATATTCGTTTGGTCGTGGAATATTCTTGCTGTCGGGGAATATTCGTACGACAGCGCAGTCATTTGTGGGCCCCATAACGGAAAATTTTTGGATGAAAAAAATGACAAGTATGAGTTTTTTTTATAAATAACGACGTAGTTGTTACCAGATTAACATTTGTTGGAATACCAAATTGGGTAAAATGCGATGTCTGCTGTGTTGCGATGAGTATACGGTATTGCACAAATTATTGATTCTTACGTAAGAAGTCATTACTCAATAATTGTTATAATAATTACTGTTCAATATTTTATATTATTGATTCGGTAATTGTCACTGCACAGTATTTTTCATTATCAGATTAATAATTTATATTATTTGAATAATATTATTAGATAGCATTATTGGCAATGTCTAAAGAATTTCTGTCTAGGAAAGGGGTTTTGTGATGCCCCCAAAAATAGGTATACATCACCTATTCTGAGTCGCCAAATACATGGTACAGAATACAAATACAATCTTTAATATACAACAAGAGAGCTGTGAGTTTTAATACAAATATTGTCATCTAGACAATATACACTCTCAGAATAAGTCCTCATTACATTTATTGTCACACTATTTAACAGAATAGTGAGGACTACTAATACTATTATCTGGACCGTCACTCCGTTCCCCAACTAGTCCCGGCTACCTTCTCATTTCCTGAAGAGAACAGTGAAAGAAAGGGTGAGCTTAACTAGCCCAGTAAGAAATATTATGACTAAGATAATTAGAATAAATTATCATTAGTCTTCAATGATGTTAAAGCGATAAAATACAATAAACATCAAGTTTAATCATAGCGGAACAAGCAATCCATTAAAAGAGTCAAGTAGAGAATAAAATCTACTATCTTTTATGATTTAAAAAGTTTTTCATCACTTTTATCGTTGAGACTCAGCTTAATAAATAATCAACATCATCAAATCATCCTTGCACTACAGGCCAATGATAATATTTAGTATCACGACCACGAATTATCCATGCACTACGGGCCAAAGATAATCGTATTTTCATCAACCAGTCCGATCATGCCATAAAATAATTCATCTTTGTTCCCTTGGTCAAGAGAATCCATAACCATAATCATACCAAAAGCGCCCATCAATGCACTACGGGCCAACGATGAGGACTTTTGCACATCATTTGTAACATTACGATCATGATTATACCGAATAATCCTCGGTAGTAATCATACCAAGTCCATCTATGCACTACTGAGGCCCATGATGACTTTCAACATAATATAAACATGAGGATGATGACAATGACATAATAATTCAATAAAACAAGTTCAAGAATTAATTTATCCAGGAACCAATAACGTCCAAATTGTCAACATGATACTTTTTTAGAGTAAAATTCAAGAATGCTCGGAAGAATATTTCCATGAAAAGATACTTTAGATGAAGCGCAAATATCAAGGATATTCCACTAATTTCATGGAGTATAGAAGTCAAAACTTTAATGTTGAGTATAATAAAGAATAGAATAACAAAAGAAATCACCGTGCATAAAGACTTGAATGAGCGAGTTATTCCAATGAATATTAAATAACAAAACCGAAGTCGTGCAAAATTTGCGCAACCAGGATGTTCCAACAGAATAATAAAGAATGGAATAACAACAAAAATCACCATGCATGTGGTACTTCGCATAGACAGGTTATTCCAGCATAATAATAAATAACGGAACCAGGTCCGACGTAAAACGCATAGAAAAGATATTCTAATAGAATAATAAAGACGGAACCAGGTCCGACGTAAACGCACAGACATGATATTCCAACAGAATAATAAAAAATGGAATAACAGAAGAATTTCACCAAGTATAGGGTAGACCGCGTATACAGGTTATTCCAAAAGAATAAAAAATAATGGAATAACAGAAGTTCTCTTCATGAATACGAAAGAAATAATACCCCTTTCAAATACAACAAATAATATCCTTTACCTTATAGAAGAAACTGGATATAGAAGTAGTGAAGTGGCATAATACTTCTCTTCTTTCTCTCTATAGTTTCTTTCTACAGAGTTCGATGAATTAAGTAAGAAATAATGAAGGAATGAGCTTCTATTTATAGAAGAATGGGTGCGATAGTAACTAATTCATGAGCGGTCCAGATTGATTTACTTTTAATCGGACGGTTCAGATTTAAAGCAAAATCTTTTAATAAAATATAATATATTCTATTTATAATCTAATAAAACGAATAACTTTATAAAAGTATTATGTTTTATATAAAAAATTTTACTATGTAAAAATACTATGCAGTATTTATCATAATAAAATATAATATATTCTATTTATAGAATAACTTTATAAAAGTGATACATTTTATATAAAAGATTTTACTATGCAAAATACTATGCATAATAGAATATAATATATTCTATTTATAGAATAACTTTATAAAAGTATTACATTTTATATAAAAGTTTTTACATTTTATTACAATAATAATACTAATAAAACAAAACTTATATATATATATATATATATATATATATATATATATATATATAACAATCAACAATAATTGAATCAAATAGCGTGAGATACTATGCAAAGAACTCATCTGTGTAGCAATAATTGAACAAAAGCGAGTGACTTCTCACGTAAGCATCGATAATCAATACCGTGTATTACTTATGAAACCACACGTATTCATTGTACTTTTAACACCGAGTGTTTCAACAAAGATAACTGGTAAAACTTTCGTAGTTATTTTTATAAAAATATTTTTGTTGTTTTCATAATCAAATAATAATTCCGTTGTAGGGGTCCACCAATGATTGTGTCACATATATGAATATTTCCCAACACAAAGAATATTTCCCGACCAATCGAATATAATATAACAACTTGCATACTTTGAAAAATTTATAAATATTACCCACAACTATAACATTATATTAAATCCACACCATAATATTCAAATTTTTTTTCTTCAAGAAATTTAAATCTTTATTCGTAAAATTTGAGATTTTACAGGTTTGGTCACCTAATTGAGCGCCGGTAAGGAGAAATCCTTATCGGAAAGCCCCCTCTTTTCTGGGAACGACCTGGTTGTCATTATTGTGATTCTGTAATAT
Organism: Panax quinquefolius; assembly: GCA_020205615.1. Taxonomy (NCBI): domain Eukaryota; kingdom Viridiplantae; phylum Streptophyta; class Magnoliopsida; order Apiales; family Araliaceae; genus Panax; species Panax quinquefolius. The sequence continues at coordinate 31,805,888 of CM035163.1, forward strand.
TATTTGTGAATAATTAATTATTAATTTATATGATAAGGAAATATTTATTTTATGTGGATATAAATAAAGGAATTAATGCTTAGGTGTTTTATCAGTATTTTATCAGAATAGAGGTATTGAAAATCATTCATATGTGGATTTCGGTCATTTTTCGTTTAGAATTTGGAAAAACGATCTTCTACAAAGTTGTAGAGAATTTAATTTCCTATGGAATGGACATAAAATTCGTATTTTTTTTGATAAAAATGGCTATTTATTATGAATTATTGAAGTTCCAGAATAATTAATTTTTGGAGTTATAAATATTTTTTAAAAGAAAAGCATTTTTTGTGAGGTGGGCCCCACTTGTGTGGGCTGATGAATTGGTCAAGGTGGTGTGCGGATTTTTTTAAATATAATATTTTATTAAATTTTCTGTTTTGGCATTCTAAGTATTTTCCTATAAATAGGGTGCTTAGGTTAGAATTGAAAATCACACCAGAATCTGAGGTTTCTCTCTCTATAATATCGAGCGTATTTTTGTGAGTATTTAAATACTTTGAGTGTTACTATTTAGTTCAAGTTTCTTTCAGCATTATATCCGATATTTCAGCCAGAAGTATTATTCTTTTGAGGTAAGAAATGTTATTTTTTTAATAAATGATATTATTTCTTTTAATATCATTATACCGAAATATTGATATGAATTTTATTATGAAAATTTTGCCTTTTCCTGTCGAGGTTACTATTCACGTATACAGTACTATTCATGTATACGGTACTATTCAAAGAAAAATTAAATTTTCTTTTCTTTGTCCAAGTTGTTATTATGGTTACTATCCTTGATTGTATCCATGTTTTGATCTTCATTCTTGAATTTTTCTTCGGAATTGATTATTATGGAATATTTTTGAACTTGGATAAACTAAAGTACGAATCCCTAATCTTTGTCCTTTTATCTCTCTAGATTCGTTTTCTTGAAAATATTTTTATCATCCTCAGTCTTAAATGGTGATATAACTTAATATCTTTGGTCTGTAGTGCAAAGATGAACGATTACCTGATGAATATCTTTGGCCCGTAGTGCAAAGATGGACATGTGTTGAGATGAACATGACCAACTGGTGATACGAATGAATTTATGTGGCCCGTAGTGCAAAGATGAATATTTGATTCAAGATGTATATTGATTGATGTTACAGGGATAAAATATTGATGATAGACTTTTAAATCATAAAAGATAGTAGACTTCATTCTCTACTCAACTCTTCTAATGAATTGTTATTTTCGCTGCGAATATTGATCTAAAACTTGTTGTCCATTATATTTTATCTGATTTATTTAAGGCTAACGATAATTTATTTTTCATTATCTTAGTAATAATATTTTTTACTGGGCTAGTTGAGTTCATCATTTTCCTTTTTGTTCCATTTTTCTTCTCAGGAGGCGATAATATAGCGGAAACTATTCGTGGGTATGGAGTGATGGTTCAAGACAGTTGTTTTAGCATTCCTCACTATTTTATAAAATAGTGTATTAATGATTGTAATGAGGACTTATTTGAGTTTGGATATTGTCTAGACGATAATATTTGTATTTAAACTCACAGTATATGTGTTGTCGTATTTTACATGACAATTGTAATAATAAAGTTGTAGTTGTTTTCTATACCATATATTTGGCGACTCAGAATGGGTTGTGTGGACCTATTTTGGGGGCATCACATTTTCTCCTTTTCTTTCTCTAGAAACCTCAGCAGTACCAAAACAAGATAGAGAAGTAAGAAAAATGTATGGTCTTTTCAAAATTTGAGATTTACGAAGAAACCTTTCAACACAAAGAATGAAAAAATGGGATAGAAGTCTCTGATCTACGCGTTTGTTTATCTTAGAACTGTAATTCTCGCTGAATACAACGAATTCAGTAGGAATTTCAATTCTATAGCCTTTTAGTGCCTCCAAAAGCTTCATTCTTCCAACAATAAGTTCACCTACAACTGTGATGGCCACACCTTCAATTACCTCGTCTATTATGGAGAATCAATTTCACTCTACGACTGCATTTATTCCACTCTACAATTTCATTGATTCACTCTACAACTTCGACTTACTCTACAACTGCATTAATTTCACTTTACGATTTCGTTGATTCACTACAAGAAAAAGAGTTAAAATCGACATAATTATCCTAAACGGGTTATAATATGTCGTAATTAACTTATTTTTAATGGAATATTTTGTCGAGGATATTTCCCTAAAAAATAATGTAATTCCGACGTAATTCTGTTGGAAGTAGAAGCCCTTCTTTGGCGCTAAGTTTCTCGCCAGCGCGAAAACTAATTTCGACGGAACGATAGTTATTTTCGAGGGAATTTTCGTCGAGATTAACATAATTCCGAGTCAGAAATAACTTATAAAACCTAGTCAGACTTCTTCTTATTTAGCCGCTGCTCATTTCATTTATCCCTCTCTTCTCCTCATTCTCTCATCTCTCTGCAGTCTCTCACTCTCGTCTCTCACCATCGTCTTTCCCACTGTTAACTCTCGTCGCCCCCACCTGCCACCACCTGATCCAGCCGCCGACAGTTCTTCAGTCTCTATCAGCTTCTTTCTCTTTCTATCTCCTATGCCCCACCACCAACCAACCACCACCCACCACCACCTCCCATTGCTCCATCATTCGCGACGTTAACTTCTACTGTTGGTTTCTTATCCCTCTATTTCTCACTCTATTAGCTCCAACAGAATGTATGAATTCAAATATTATTTCAATTTAAACCTAAGTACACCGTCAGTATATATTAGAATGCTTCTTATATTGAATATATATATATATATATATATATATATATATATATATATATATGGCTATATGTATATATACACATCTGTGAGACCCCAAATTTTATGAATAAAGATTTAAATTTGTCAAAATATTTTTTTGAATATTATGGTGTGGATTTGATATAATATTATAGTTGTGGGTAATATTTATAAATTTTGCAAAGTATGCAAGTTGTTATATAATATTCGATTGGTTGGGGAATATTATTTTTTGTCGGGGAATATCCGTATGATGACACAATCATTGGTGGACCCCACAATGGAAGTATTGTCGTAGTTAGAAAACGACATAATTATCTTTTTATAAAAATAACGGCGAAAGTGTTACCGTTAAAACTGTTGAACTACTCGGTAGTAAAAAAGTACGATGTCTGGCGTGGTTGTAGTAGTAGCACACGGTATTGATTATTGATGATTACATAAGAAGTCATTCAGTTATACTCAATTATTGCTACAATAATTGCTGCATCATATCTCTCATATTATTAATTCAATTATTGTCACAGTATCATCTGCATAATATGTTATATTATTAAATTAATAATTGAGAAGAAAAAGTTTTTCATATTATTATTTGCAATATTGACAATGTCTAGAAGTTCTGTTAATGAGAGGTTTGATCACCTAATTGCGCGTCAATAAGGAGAAATCCTTATCGGAAAGCTCCCTCTTTCCTGGGAACGACCTGGTTGTTAAATATTGTGCATTATAATATTAATGATGAATAAGTTCGTGTTGATTAAAGATGAAATTGATAGTTCCATTGTGTTGGAATTATTAGTGTTAGTGAAAATTGACATTTATTTCGATAATAATTGATGTATGGAGGTTATATTGACCAATCGGGTAATTAACCGGATAAATGAGCAATTAATTATTATTAATTCACATGCTTATAACTATGTGTTCACATGTGTGTACTATTGATCCACATGATTTACTATTAGGGGAATTGGTGCAAGATTGATAATACTTGCATGACTAAGTTAAAAATGGAGGTATAGATGAAGGTATTATACTATAATTAATTTTTTCACATGTTTAGAACTATTGAGTCACATGATTTACTATTGATTCACATGATTTATTATTAGGGGAGGTGGTGCAAGTTTGATAATACTTGTATGACTAAATTAAAAATGAATGAAAAGATAAGGGTATTATACTGTAATATTTCGAGCCCCAAAATGTGCAATTATGGAAACTATATTTTTCTATAAATAGAAGCTCATTCCTTCATTATTTTTCACCAATTCACTAGTCTCACAAGAGCAATTATTATAGAGAAATTAAATAGAGAGAAGCTATAGAGAGAAAGAAGAAGCGAACTCTGCTACTTCACTATTCCAGTATCCAGTCTTCTTCTGAGGTAAGGGATATTATTATTATAGTAAGGGGTATTATTTCATTCGTATTCATGAAGAGAGCTTCTGTTATTCCATTCTTTATTATTATGTTGGAATAACATGTCTATGTGAAGTAATGCATACATGGTGAAATTCTTACATTATTCCATTCTTTATTATTATTATTGGAATAACTTTGCATATGCTAAGTACCGCATATATGGTGAAATTCTTTGTTATTCCATTCTTTATTATTACATTGGAATATCACATGCATGCGGATTACACGTGAATGGTTCCGGTTCCATTATTCATTGGAATATCACATGCATATATCGTATTATTTGATTCTGGTTCCATTCTTTATTATTACATTGGAATATCACATGCATGCGGATTATGCATGACTGGTTCCATTCTTTATTATACATTGGGAATAACACGTCTGCATGCGGTTTATCGCATCATTATGGTGAATGAATTCTTCGTTATTCCATTCTTTATTATTACATTGGAATAACACATACATGTGGATTACCGCATGCATGGTGAATGATCCTTTGTATTCATTCTTTATTAAATTGTGGAAATAATATGTCTACGTGGATTCTGCGACATGGCGGGTGAAAATCCATTTGCGATTTCATATATATTCTATTATACTAGTCACGAGATATCATTTCTTTTGTACTCGTCATGAATATCATTTTCTTTGGTATTTGGAATATCATTTTCTTTGGTTCTTTTTTACGGAAGTTATTATTCTAGTATTATTGATTACTATCCGGTGCAGTACTATTCGGGTTATTCTATTCACTATTCACTCTAGTATCATTCACTCGGGTATTGGGGACACTTTTCGTGTTTCGGGATACTATTCACGGGGTACTATTCTCGAAAGTACTATTCAAAGGTACTATTTACGAAAAATATATTTCTTTTATGTCCAAATTATTTTTGGTACATGAATATTATTCTTGAATTTTACTCTACAAAGCAAAGATCATGTTGATAATTTGGGCGTTATTGATTCTGGATAAATTAAATTATAAATCTTTAAAATTTATCCTTGAACTTTTTATTGAATTATTATGTCATTGTCATCATCCTCGTGCTTATATTGTGATGAAAATCATCTTTGGCTTACGTGCATAGATGGACTTGGTATGATTATGACCGAGGATTATTCGGTATAATCATGACCGTAATGTGACGAATGATGTGGTAAAAGTCCTCATTGGCCACGTAGTTCATTGATGGATGAGTTGTTGGTATGATTATGACGAGGATTATTCGGTATAATCATTACCATTGATGATTACATGAATATCCTTGGCCGTGGTGCAGGGATGATTCAATTTTATTTATTAAGATGAGTCTCAGCGATAAAGTTGATGAAAAACTTTTTAAATCATAGAAGATAGTAGATTTTATGCTCTACTTGACTCCTTTAATGGATTGATTATTTCCGCTGCAGTTGTTGATCTAAAACTTGTTGTTTATTGTATTCTATCAGTTGTTATACTATTGAAGGCTAAGGATATTTTATTCTGCATTATCTTAGTCATAATATTTCTTACTGGGCTAGTTGAGCTCACCCTTTCTTTCACTGTTCTATTCAGGAAATGAGAATATAGCTGGGACGAGTCGGGGAACGGATTGATGGTCCAGATGGTTGTTTTAGTAGTGCTCACTATTCTATAAAATAGTGTGACAATAAATGTAATGAAGAATCCATTGAGTGTGGATATTGTCTAGATGACAATATTCTTATTGAAACTCTTAGATTATGTTTTGTCCTATTTTACACGACTGTTGTATAATTAAGTTGTATTTGAATTTTTTACCATGTATTTTCTGGCGACCCAAGATGGGTGATGTATACCTGTTTTGGGGGCGTCACAGTTGGTATCAAAGCTTAGGGATATGATCCTTGGCTAAGATGTGAGACAAGAAGTAGGAGGGGAGAGACGGTAAATTCCTTCTCTAGTATGACCTACCTAAGTTTATTTGGTATTTAATTGGTCAGTCAGAGTATAAGGATAATATGTGATATGTCAATTAACCCTTATTTTGTGATAGTGTTTGAAAATGGCATCTGAAAATGTTGAGATCAGCAATGAAGCAATGAGACCGTTGAGTCACTAACGATCAATACCCAGGATAATGTGCAACAAGAAGACAATAATCCTCAGGTAAATAACAACACCGATCAAATGATGAACGATGGGATGTTCAGAGGCTTTATAAAATTCATGCAACATCAGGTAAGAGAGACTCCTGTTCAAAATATAAGTGGAAATAATGGCAACCCACGGTCGGTCATCGCTAAGCAGTTCAAGGAGCTGTGATCGCCGGAGTTTTTGGGAAAGCCAGAACCACATAAGGTGGAGACATGGTTAAAGCAGATCACCAAGATATTTGATATCTTGGGATGCTTCGAGGAGCAAAAGGTTCCCTTTTCTACCTTTATGTTGCGATAGAATGATTCTTGGTGAAAATCAAAAGCGTACCCGACTTGACGCCTTTTCAAGATGTCTTGGGAGAAGTTCTAAGAGTCATTCAATGACAAGTACTTTCCCGAAAGTATTCGTCACATGAAGGAGGTGAAGTTTATCAAGTTGGAGCAAAACAATATGACCGTGTCTCAGTACGAAGCTAAGTTTGCCGAGTTGTCCCGGTTTGCATCCTATTTGGTCAATAATGAGGAGCAAATGACGCGAATGTTTCTAAGAGGTTTGAAACTCGATATACGTTAATACCTCATTTCTCATAAACTTTGTTTATATTCAGATGTTGTGAATAGGGCTCAGTTATTGGAGCGCGATAATGAGTTAGCACAACCAAAAGGCAACGACCAACAACACGATAATAATCGTACCGGTGGCAATGGCCATCGGAACAATGATAACCATCGTGGGGGAAATTATCATGCCAAGAATGCTAACCACTTCGGTGGTAATCATGGCCAAGATAATAGAAGTGGAAAATTCAAGAAGAGAAGATTTAACAATGATGGGAAGACGTCGGCAGCAGCACCAATAACCGTTTTCAAGGAAGGAGAACGACCGCCAATTAGATGCTATAGATGCGGAGAGGAGGGACACATAAGTCCAAACTGTTCACAGCCTTCCAAGGTATGTTTTAGTTATGAAAAAGACGGTCACATAGCTCAATTTTATCACAGAGCGAAATCAAGTCCATTTGGGGCGGTGGCACCAAAAGCGGATCTGACGGACAAAACAAAGTCGATTGGATTCGGGAAGAGCATTTTTCGTGACTTCTCAAAAAGTGAGTAACCTGAACGAAGTTAGTACGGGTTAGTTAATTATAAATTCTTGTGAAGTCTATACCTTATTAGATACCGGTTCTACCCATTCTTTTATCTCTATTGCTTGCGCTCAACGTTTAAATTTGACTACGGAGAAATTAGACTTTGATTTATTTGTTGAAACTCCGTTGGGAGAAACCTTCGTTACCTCCACTATTTATAAATCTTGTTTGATTCAAATCAACACTTTCACGTTACCTGTCGATCTTATCTATTTGAAAATACTTGCATTTGATGTGATTTTAGGAATCGATTGGTTAACTACTCGTCATGTTTTCAAGGTTATTAGCTTTCATACTCCTAACCAACCTGTTATGCGAATTCAATCAACCAAACCACTAAAGTTAATCACTATTATATCAAGCCATAAGTAAAGAGCCCCGAGCCTTTCGCTGGTGACTTCCTTATGTAGAATGCACCGAAGCCAGACTTTCTGTAGGGGAAGCCGTGAATGACGATGGCAAGTTGATAGGTATCAATGTGACGTACTATCCAAGTCTTGGATGAGAGTCACAATTTTGAATGATATTTCTATTGTTAATAAATTTTCTGGCGTATTCTTGAAGACTTCTTAGCTTTCCCCGTAGCGTGAAATCGAATTTTGTATTGACCCCAGTACAAAACCCATTTCTAAAACCATTAAATATTTCTTCAACCAAAACGAACGTATAATGTGCCAAAGACGTTGGATTGAGCTGTTGAAGATTACGACTATACCATTCAATATCATCGTGGAAGAGCGAACGTGGTAGCTGACGCGTTGAGTAGAAGATCGTATGCGTTTATGAGTGCGATGTTGTTAACACAAAAACCCATTTCGTATAACTTATAAATGATGAAGATAGAGTTAAAGACTCTAAGGACCCACGTGGTGATATCAAATATACGAGTAGAATCAACTTAAATCGATAAAGTTAAAGCCGCCGCAAGCTACATACTCGAGGTGATGAATGTGAAGAAGAAGGTTCAAAGGCGTTATTCTAGAAGCAAGAATCGATGAAGAGAGGAAATCTCAACCCTCGATTTAATTGGCCCATTTAAAATCCTCGATCGAGTAGGAGCGCGTGGCCTATAGACTCGCTTTTTACCGCTTAAGTATGTCGGCGTGTTCATAACGTTTTTCATGTATCAATGTTACGTAAATATGTGGACGACCCGAACCACATTATTGAATTAGAACTAGACAAGATAGCAGAAGATTAAACGTATGAGGAGATACGTGTTAAAATCCTGGATAAGAAGGATCATATTCGACACTCAAAGGTTATGCCTCAAAAGTTAGAATCTAAAATGAAAACGAGGTATCCTCACCTCTTCGGCATACCAGGTATGTACGTAAATTTTGAGGGCAAAATTTCATAAGGAGGGGAGATTGTGAGACCCCAAATTTTATGAATAAAGATTTAAATTTCTCGAAAGATTTTTTTGAATATTATGGTGTGGATTTGATATAATATTATAGTTGTGGGTAATATTTATAAATTTTGCAAAGTATGTAAGTTGTTATATAATATTCGATTGGTCGGGGAATATTCTTTTTTATCGGGGAATATCCGTACGACGACACAATCATTGGTGGACCCCACAACGGAAGTATTGTCGTAGTTAGAAAATGACAGAATTATCTTTTTATAAAAATATCGGTGAAAGTGTTACTGTTAAAACTGTTGAACTACTCAGTAGTAAAAGTACAATAATACGCGTGGTTGCATAATAGCACACGGTAATGCTTATTGATACTTACGTAAGAAGTCACTCAGTTACACTCAATTATTGCTACAGTAATTGCTGCATCATATCTCTCATATTATTGATTCAATTATTATCACAGTATCATCTGCATAATATGTTATATTATTAAATTAATAATTGAGATGGCAAAGTTATTCATATTATTATTTGCAATATTGACAATGTCAGAAGTTACATCGATGAGAGGTTTGGTCACCTAATAATTGCGCTTGATAAGGAGAAATCCTTATCGGAAAAGCCCCCTTTTCACGGGAGCGACACGGTTGTTAAATATTGTGCATTATAATATTAATGATGAATAAGTTCGTGTTGATTAAAGATGAAATTGATAGTTCCATTGTTGAAATTATTAGTGTTAGTGAAAATCGACATTTATTTCGATAATAATTGATGTCTGGAGGTTATATTAACCAATCGGGTAATTAACTGGATAAATGAGCAATTAATTGCTATTAATTCACATGATTATAACTATGTGTTCACATGTGTGTACTATTGATTCACATGATTTACTATTAGGGGAATTGGTGTAAGATTGATAATACTTGCATGACTAAGTTAAAAATGGAGGTATAGATGAAGGTACTATACTATAATTAATTTTTTCACATGTTTAGAACTATTGAGTCACATGATTTACTATTGATTCACATGATTTACTATTAGGGGAGGTGGTGCAAGTTTGATAATACTTGCATGACTAAATTAAAAATGAATGAAAAGATAAGGGTATTATACTGTAATATTTCGAGCCCCAAAATGTGCAATTATGGAAACTATATTTTTCTATAAATAGAAGCTCATTCCTTCATTATTTTTCACCAATTCACTAGTCTCACAAGAGCAATTATTATAGAGAAATTAAATAGAGAGAAGCTATAGAGAGAAATAAGAAGCGAACTCTGCTACTTCACTATTCCAATATCCAATCTTCTTCTGAGGTAAGAGATATTATTATTATAGTAAGGGTATTATTTTTCTTTATTATTCATGAAGAGAGCTTCATTATTCCATTCTTTATTATTATGTTGGAATAACACTATGTCATGCGAATATTTGCATACATGGTGAAATTCTTTCGTTATTCCATTCTTTATTATTATGTTGGAATAACATGTCATGCATTAAGTACCGCATACATGGTGAAATTCTTACATTATTCCATTCTTTATTATTTTGTTAGAATATCCTGGTACATGCGGATTACGCATGACCTAGTTCCATTCTTTATTATTACATTTGGAATATCCTCACATGCGTGCATTATTTGCATGACACTGGTTCCATTCTTTATTATTACATTGGAATATATCTCATGCATGCGGATTACGTATGACACGGTTCCATTCTTTATTATTCTATTGGGAATAACACATGCATGCTAGTTATCGCATGCATAGTGAATTCTTACGTTATTCCATTCTTTATTATTCGTTGGAATAACTCTGTCTATGTGGATTATTCTGCATGCGTGGTGAATGATCCTTTGTATTCATTCTTTATTAAATTGTGGAAATGATGCATCTACGTGGATTACTGCATGGCGGGTAAAAATCCATTTTGTGATTCAGTATATTCTATTATACTAGTCTAAGATATAATTTCTTTTGTACTTGTCATGGAATATCATTTTCTTTGGTATTTTTTTTACGAGTTTCACTCTAAGTTATTATTATTATTATTATTCGGGTACTTTCACGTATTAGGAGTACTATTCACGATTACTATTCACATGATTACTATTCACCCAATTACTATTCACTATAGTATCTTATAGTATCATTCGGGTATTTGGGACACTTTCGGGTGTCGGGATACTATTCACGGGTACTATTCTCGAAGTCTTATTCACGGGGTACTATTTACGAAAAATATATTTCTTTTACATCCAAATTATTTTTGGTACATGAATATTATTCTTGAATTTTACTCTACAAAGCAGTATCATGTTGACAATTTGGACGTCATTGATTCCTGGATAAATTAAATTATAAATCTTTAAAATTTATCCTTGAACTTGTTTTATTGAATTATTATGTCATTATCATCATCCTCATGCTTATATTGTGATGAAAGTCACCTTTGGCTTACGTGCATAGATGGACTTGGTATGATTATGACCAGGGATTATTCGGTATAATCATGACTGTAATGTGACGAATGATGTGGTAATAGTCCTCATTAGTCTGTAGTTCATTGATGGACAGTTGTTGGTATGATTATGACCAGGGATTATTCGGTATAATCATGACCATTGATGATTACATGAATATCCTTGGCCGTAGTGCGAGGATGATTCGATTTTATTTATTGTTGAGTCTCGTGATAAAGTTGATGAAAACTTTTTAAATCATAGAAGATAGTAGATTTTATGCTTTACTTTACTCTTCTAATGGATTGCTTATTTCCGCTGCAGTTGTTAATCTAAAACTTGTTGTTTATTGTATTCTATCAGTTGTTATACTATTGAAGGCTAAGGATAATTTATTCTGCATTATCTTAGTCATAATATTTCTATTTGGGCTAGTTGAGCTCATCCTTTCTTTCTTTGTTCTTGTGAAATGAGAATATAGTTGGGACGAGTGGGAAGCGGATTGATGACGGCCCAGATGGTTGTTTTAGTAGTCCTCACTATTCTATAAAATAGTGTGACAATAAATGTAATGAGGACTCCATTGAGTGTGGATATTGTCTAAATGACAATATTCTTATTGAAACTCTTAGATTATTTTTTATCGTATTTTACACAATTGTTGTATAATTAAGTTGTATTTGAATTTTGTACGATGTATTTTCTGGCGACCCAAGATGGCTGATGTATACCTGTTTTGGGGGCGTCACAACATCTGTATATTATATAGTCGGGTTATGACAACGAATTTTTTGGGCTATGACGACTGTTCACCCATCACCGTAGCCCAGAATAGCTATGGCGGCGGTTTCCTATAGCCCAAAAAATCGTTGTCATAGCCGACTATGTACTACACAGCTATGTATATACATTTTTCCAATATATATATATATATATATATATATATATATATATATATATATACATACATTGATGTAAGGTTGAAAATTGTTAGAGTTTTTGATTTGGTATTGCTTCAATTTGTTACTGTCAATTGGATTTGGGGCTAAAAATTTGTTAACTTTATTACCGTGTATGCAAAGATTTGGTACTGCCATTTTGATTTGGGATTGAAAAAAGTTTGGTTTAGCTTCAATTTATTAATTGGTTACTGTGTATGCATAAATTTGTTACTGTCATTTTGATTTGGCTAAGGAAACGTGGTAGAGATTTTGTTATTGTCATTTTAATTTGAAGTTAAAAATTGGTATATATATATATATATACGGTTCGGATTTAAGCTCACCACTTATCTAACATACCTTGTATACACCCCTTTAGCGACGGACCGGGCGACGATTCGGTCCGTCGCTATATATAGAACTGTCATCTTAGCTTTTAGCGACAGACAACATATAGCGACGTACCGAACCTATAGCGACAGACTGAATCGTCGCCCGGTCCGTCGCTAAAGGGGTTATATAAGGTATGTTAGATAAGGGGTGAGCTTAAGATCCGGACCGTATATATATTTGTAAAGTGTAATTCATTTTAATTGAGAATTGATAATTCTGCATTATACATTGTTTATGATGGTGAGATATGAATAGTGTAATATGTTATATTTCTGACAGAATTTCCTTAAGAATTATTCAATTGCAAAATTTTGTGGGCCCTTATTTATAATATTTATGTATTTTAATTAGTTTCCAATATTGAATTGAACTAATTACTCCTTCGGTTCCATTTTATTAGTCACTATTACATAAAACACACATACTAAACATTACTTTGTAATTAATATAGGTCTCAATTTCTATATTTACCTCTTATGTGTTGGTAGTCTCTCTCTTCCAATTAAGCTACAAACTAATGTATATCTCTCCTTAAATAAGAGAGAGAAAATATAATGGAATAAGTAGTGTTTTTATGAGAATAAATTTTCTTGGAAAGTAGAGAGGAAATAGGGGTATTATAGGAAACTAGATAATTTTCTATTCTAGGTATTAGAGAACGACTAATAAAATGGAACCAAGGGAGTAGCATTTACTTAGTTTCAAACTACTAAAAAAATATTGGGTATATTATATTCCATAAATTATACATTCTCCCCCCCCCCCCCCCCCTCCCAAATGATCAAAATTAACTTCATGCTAATCATTCCCATTTAATGACCATGCTTATTACCAATTCCACCAAGTTTAAGAAAAATCTTTATTTATTCCTTCCATTTTACAAAATGATTTTTATTTTGCAAATTTTTTATTATACAAAAACAATCTTTTGAAAATAGAAAAAAAGAAACAAATTTCAAAATTTTTATTTGAAAAAGATAATTAGAAGTAAAAAAAGGGAGTATTAAGAGTAATTTGGGAAAGTCAGTAACCAATTTCTCCTAAAAATCTCAAAACATAATAGTCCCTCAAAATTATAACAAGAAAATTATTTTTGATAATGTAAAATAATATTTATATTGTCAGAGTAATTCTAAATTTAGCGACCTTTTTATAGTTATTTTACGGTATCACTTTGACTCTAGTATTTTTTGTAATTTGATTCACTTATCAATACAAATTATCCCATGTTCTTACTCCAGGGTTTGTCAAAAAAAAATTATATTTCAAATTTTTAACAATTATTTTTATTCTTATAATATAATTATTATTCTAACATTGTCGGCGCTAAGAAAAAGATAGCACCAGATGTTAAGGAATAGAGGAAGTAGTTCTTCATTTTCACAATTGATTAGTCATTACTAGTCATTTGTTTTGGTGGACGAGTACTATGCACAAATATTAATTGTAGTACACAAATTTAGACTAAGCAACCTTTATAGAATTGGAGTGATATGACTATCAAGGTGGTGTTTGTTTATTTTTAAATATCTTTAACAACTTCATATCTAATATCTAATTCGGTAAGATGTTACAATTATTTGGTAAAATTTTGTTATCGTATATTAATCGGTAAGAGGAATATATAAATTTAAATCATTAAGAGTTGTCTCTTAATGAAAAATTTAAATTTATAGAATCTCTATAAATATTGTACTCCATTCATTCCAAATTTTAAGATTATTATTGATTTTTGAAAAATCAATTTGAAATATTTTTAAATTTAAAATTGATAATATTTTACTCAGACGGTCTAATTTATTACCCCCTTCGTCCCAGGATAAAAGTCTTTATTACTATTTCAGGTAATCCAAAGTTAAATGTCTACTTACCTTAAATGATCTATTTTTTACAATAATTTGCCTATAATACCCTTATTATTAATTATTATATTTATATTCTCTATGCATATTTACGGAGCATCACTAGTAATGTGCAGAAAACTATGCAATTAAATGAGAATTTAAATATGGACATTTTTGTTATTTTATCCTCTTTTTTAATATACACAAAAAGTCAACCAAGACTTTTATCATGGGACGAAAAAAGTAACATATAAACTAACTATTCACATCTTAATTGCTCAATTTTATCAAACACAAGTCTACTCTCTATACCCCCAATCAATTTGTATTAAAGGCCAATATTCTGATGTCATAATGGACCACCCTTTGCTAAAAAAGTATCTTTCACATAAATAACAACTGGAGGTCAACTTAATACCTACACAATTTCCTATATATATATATATATATATATAAATGATACTTGGTCTTAACATATTTCTGTATTTGTGACTCTTCATTGTTTCATATGGCAGAAGAAAAGAAGCCCATTTGGGAAGGCAAAGCCAGTGCCAAGCTTAATGGGACAACAGCAGAGAAAATTTGGCCACTGTTTGAAGACTTTTGTAGCTTCAACAAATGGCTGCCTAGTATTGATACATGTTATAAGGTTGAGGGAGTTTATGGCCAGCCTGGCCTAATCCGGTACTGCGGCTCCACCGTATCGTCTTCGATCATGTGGTGTCATGAGAAGTTGTTGGTGATTGATCCGATCGAACGGTGTTTAAGCTATGAAGTTGTGGACAATAATATGGGGTTTAAGTTGTATAAATCGACGGTCAAAGTAATGCCAATGAAGGGCCCTGATGAAGGGGGATGCCAGATCGTGTGGAGGTTTGTGGCTGATCCTGTTGAAGGGTGGAAGTTTGAAGATTTGTTGGGGTACATTGAATCATCTCTCCAAGGCATGGCAGAGAGAATGGAGAAAGCACTGCAGTCTTCTAATTGACTCATTATGTAATTTATTTGCTTTAGAAATTGCATTGCATTATTTTCTAATTGCAGTTGAGATTTATCAAGCATATTGTCTTGGCTTAGATTGTATGGAGTAGTTTGTCTTTACCCTTTAGATGAATGAGAAATACTTTGACCAAACTCATATAAATTACAACTGCAGAAATTTGATTGATCAAGAATTGAACGCCTCAATTGATTCAAATAATTCAAATCGTTTGTTTTGGAAAAAAATCGTCTGAACGACTAAACCTAGCCAACCATTTGCATTTAGGCGATTTTGAAATTGAAATAGTTTAATCCAATTTTTTTTTTGGGTGAATGGCAGAATGAGTTAATTTGAAATGTTTCGTATGTCAATTATCAAACAATTTTTTTCATTTAATTTTTACCAAACATCCCCTTGTTCTCTCTATTTTAATTTGTGTGAAAGTTAAGGGAAAGAGTATAAGAATGATAAAAATCCTCGAGTTTGGAGTGCTTCAAATGCATACGCAAACAGGGCAGAGGATTAAGCAGAATCCTTCAAACTTGTTCTGTGGTCCTCTAGTTCTTGGCTCAGGAAGCATAAACCGACTCTTGCAAGAGAAAGAAGGGAATATGATTTTCCCCAACCGAGGGAGAAGATTATGACATCCTAACCAAGGATACTTATATTCCTTGGCTAGTAATAGCACACAATTATTCCGTGCAAGTTTAATCCACTTAATGTTATTCCATTTAAGAATAAGAATATCAATTTGGACCACATCTTGATAGAGAATGGCTAGAAGAATATAGCATCATTTCTATATTCTATGAAAAAGGGAAGAAAAAAAAATGTACCATTCTTTTGAACATAATGTTCATATAAAAACAAGCTCCAAAAGGTCTTTTTCAAGATATACAATAATTCCATTCAAATCCATAAACCATTCGATAAGCTTCCGTAGTTGCATGTAATTCATTTCAAGAAAAGAGATGAATTAAATCAAATTTCTTAAAATAAATCTAATTCTTGAGAAGGCCTATACACACAAAGTCTATATTGTATTTTGACTGTAGTTTCACCAGAAACTGTTGATGTTGTTCAGGTTGCTTGCACTCAATCTCTTCTCCATCCAATCAATGATGTCCTGAGCGATTTCTTCACGCTCGGGCTCGAAAAGAAGGTCATGCAAGAATCCGTCGTAAAGCTTTATGTCCTTGAACTTGGAAGCTGCCTCGTTGTACAAATCCTGAGAGGCGAGTGGATCAGTGACTTTGTCAGCGCTTCCGTGAAGGACTAAGAACGGGACGGTTACGGACTTAAAGTTCCGCATCAAGTACGAGGAGATGCGGAGAATCTCATGTCCTGTTCGGACCCTTATGGGTCCAGTGTAGACCAATGGGTCAGAATATTTGGCTAAAAGAGCTGCTGGATCTCGAGAAACTGGAATGCCCCTTTTGTTGGCACCTTTGAACTGGTACTTTGGAGCAACCAGTGAAAACAATGGAGCCACAGCCTGCATAAAAGACATTTCCAAAGGTTCAACAATCCCGTAAGAAAGAGGATTGCTACATTTCAATTTTTTATAACATTGAAAATTCAACAAAAAGAAGAGCATTTGAAACATCATAATGAAAGACATTACGAAGGTTCAACAATGAAATTTCCACCGCAACTACAAGAATTGGAAACATCTTTTTGAGAATGTCTCTCCCTAATTCTAAGTTCTAACTAAACCATTTCTATTTAAGATTTAAAAAATGGATACTACTTGGCTCCAAACCAGGTAGGAGGAACCCCCCGCAATCTAGTACATGTCGCAATGAGATGTTACCACAGGTTAAAATTGATTTCTGCATGCCATAGCTGATTAGATCACAACTCTTTCCATTTTCTTTTCCTTTTGGTAAACGTTCTAAACTGGAAATTCATTGTATCAGATTTTATTATTGAGAAGCATAAGCAGCGGCAGCTAGTGTAAACAAACTACTGTTTATGTCAACGGTGACCCTCATTGTCAACTTTTCAACTGTATCAACCAAAAACAGCAACCACAATGAACAATTGTACATTAAGTTTCACAACCATTGAACGACAACTGTGATAAGTCAGCATCAAAGGAAAAATGCAAAAGAATCAATTTTTGACCCATAATCAGCATATTTTGACACTAGTGATCATCTTCAACATCTATTATGGCATTTGTGCCCTAATCTACCATTGGATTTCTCATTTATTATGGGACATTATTGTAATTTTCATTTCTCGTATTTCTACAATTACATATACCAAGTAAACCATCTCATATCAATAAGGTTCCTATGCATATAACCATGTATTTCCTCTCGAGTAAAATCCAAATATCGTTATTTCTTCCCGGCTTAGCAAGCTCTTTCTGATCCATTTGGTGGTCTAGGTGGAGATATTCAGGGTTTCTGGGGAATGTTGAGTTCTTCCCCCACTTCCCCGGGAGATATTTATAAATATATGTATGTGTGTGTGTATTATATACAACATTTAATTGATCAATTCATATAGCTATAGATGGAAAGAATGGGTAGGAGGTTCCTCCTTCCTGGTGTGGAGCCAAACATTATCCTTGAAACTAGTATTTTTTTCTCTAATTGTGATCCTGCACATCACAAAATTACACGAAAATAAAAATCATTACACATAAAATAGTTATAAATGCCTCAATATCTAGAGCTCTAACTTCTGATAGCTAGTTCCAATGTTGTCATTAAAACGAGAAAGAGTAACAATAAGCTCAGAAGTAAAATATTAATGGAATGGGCAACAAAATCCTGACGCGTGTTGTCTGTTACCTTTTGGGGGCATTGCAATCAGATTGGTGTTCTAATCCAAATCAACATATAAGCCCATTGTTTTTATTTAGTGCACAAAAATGGGCATACAAGAGTTTACTGGAGTTTATCAACATAAAATCCTTAACTTACAAGTTGCTAATTGGTTTGACATTATATAAAATTTTGTTTAAAGAAATTATCAGTAATCTAGAAGCAGAATATATCACATATGACATATTATGCTATACTAGAAATTATCAGAAATGTAGAGCACGATCTCACATAACAGAGATACCTTTTAAAAGGTTAGCAATCCATGCTATATAGGTGACATCATTAAACAATAAAAACTTACACCAACAATAGGATGCGCTGGCTTAACCCGCAAAGCTGGTGAAGTCAAAATAATTCCCTCCAGCATTCCCTCTATGTGCGGGTATGAAGCTGCCTGATCAAAGGATCAGATTAATGAAATTAACATGTATAAGCAACAAAAGACCTACTGTGCACAGATAGTATGTATATTGCATATATATTTATTAGTTACCTTCAAAACCACAGCCCCTCCAGTTGAGTGACCATAAAGGAAACATGGGATCCCAGGGTTCTCAGATTTAATCTTTTCCAGGAAAGCCCCCTGTTAGAAATGAAGAGTGCATTGTAAAAGGAGTTTTAGAAAACAAGCTACCTTAAAAACATCAAGCAACTAGCAGATGGAAGTGGCAAGGAGCCAAGGACACAGCTCGGGCTAATGTTTGTGAATTTGTGCTAATATCGGGGAAGACTAAATTAAATAGATATGGGATCAAATCCTGATTAATTAGCATGAGTAAGGTTGATAAAAAGTTATCCAAGAGAAACTCAATTTGAATGGGAGAACAATATTCACATGCCAAACTAAATGTAACTGGGCAACAAATTTGTTGTCTTTGAAGTTGAGAGAAGCTGCATGATAAGAAGAAGAAACAACAAAATTGAACTCACAGTATTCTACCTAACGTGATCCAGTGAAGGTACATATCCATGCAATCCATCACTGCCACCATGACCTATAAGATGAAAAACCAAATCAGTCAACTGCTCAAGTAGACTATATACGGGGAGCAATATCTATATGAATGCGAATAACTTATAAAATATGTTCCACCAATTAAGAAATCTGATACTATCATGAAGAAAAACTACCTATCCAGTCCATTGCATAAACGCCAAAATTGCAGGAGGTTAGTTGTCTTGAAAAATCAGCATACCGACCACTGAATACAGAAAACACAGAAAGAATGTAAAGCTATAATTCTGCAATGATATGGATGAGCTTTGACAGTAGCAATCAAACCAAACTGAGAGAGAAAAATTTACTCAACAAATATTACCTGTGCTCGTTAAGCCCATGTATTATGATCATAATACCCCTGAAATAACGAAACAACGACTCTTAAGAGTGATGAATGAAGCGCAAAAGGAAAGGTCAATACCCAGAAAAAAAAAGAATTGTACATGTTATTGCTGTGTGGAATTATACACCAGACTAAATCAGAGACTACCAGCACCAAAGTCCCTTAATCCTTTCTTTTAGTTCAAATCCTGGAGTTCCAGAATTTTATGAGAAGGATAGAAGTTTCTCATGCTAGGACAAGCATGAATTGAAAGCCTTTTTTGCATAAATTTTCAAACAGCGGACATGCAAACAAAGCACAGAGAGGAATGAGACATTGTACAAGCAAGCAAAGAAAGCTAACCAAGGAAAATAGGAAATCAACAAGAGTGTCCAGACTTCATGTTTGAAAACTAAAATGAAGTTTTATTTTATAAACCTTTTGTAGCATAGCTTAACTAAGTAAGCAACCTTGATAACGGATTAGAGAATTTTACACTTTTAACAAACTATTGACAGTGAGCAGAAGGTTTACAATGTGATGTTTTAGCTAGGTTTAAGCACTGAACTTTGAACTGCCTGATTGATTGCATGAGATGTAGTTAAACAATTCAAATAATAATTAAATATTTCCTACTATCAGGTTATAACACCAGAGTTGCTATCTCAAAGGTAAAGTGTATACCAATGAAAGTTGTAAGGAACATTAGTTCATGGAATGAATTGGGAAAGGATTTGGGGGTGAGACTAGGACTGGGAATCGAACCCCTCAAATCCAAGTATTTTATAGGACTAAACAAAATTTTCTTTGGATAGGTATTCATTACCATTGAACATCAAGAATTTAAAAAAATCACATTTCTTCGAAGGTTAAAATTTTAGCAATCATTCAGATTAGGGTTAATATTGTTTAACTAGATAATATGCTGCATTCGACAAGTTATTCTTTCAATAGCGGCATAGCGTGCTCTCTTAAAAATTGCACCATTAGTTAATTTCACAAGTGATCAAACAGATTTTAGTTAACTCTATTTCAAGTATCCAGCTGGTGCAGTAACTATGTAGAAAGAAAACACATAATTGACAAGCATTTGAGCATGCATTTTTCATAGATAAGCAATAGCTACACCACATATGCAGAAAAACAAACATAAAATTATAATCAGCAATTTTTATTCACTTTAAAATCAAAATCATTTCTTGGCAAGTCAGCATCCAGCCAAGCAGAAGTAATGCATAATTCTCACTTTTAAAAAGCAATGCAGCTTAAACTACAAGTCTACAAGTCCAAATTTTATTTTAATTTCTTCTCCACAAATTTCACAACAATCAAACAACTCAAAAATTCTCATAAGCAAATACTAAAATTCATAATTTATATAAACAAAACCCAAAAAAAAAAAATTAATCAAGCAAAGTTTATATATACAAAAGACCTTACTTGGTTTCACCGGCGACCGGCAACCACGACCGGCAAAACAACGCGTTTCCCCTGACTCCATAAAAAAGCGAAGTGGTCCACGCGCACCAACCGCTCCCATCCCCGGTAACCATTTTCAAACCCTCAGCAAGGGCTCTGCGCCGGAGAATGTCCTCCTCCTCTCTCCTGAGAGCAAACTTCCGCTTCGAGGAGACGGCTGCCGCGGATGACGGAGATGGAGGCGGAGAGGAGGACGGCGAGAGGCGGTGGCGGCGAAGCAGGAGTATGAACCAGAAGAAAACCGATTGGATGAAAATTAACGATCGCCGAAGCGATTGGTAGGACAGTACAGACCGTCGGAGGTTTTTGAAGACCGGAATTATGCGACCACTAGCACCGGATGTTAGCTCCTCCATCTGGACTGCTTCCATGGCTAAAGTCTAACGAGAGAAAAACGTATAGATACAGAGAAATGTTAATTATATATTTCTATAGATAGAAAAAATGCAAAAAAATTATTTTCCTAGAGAAGAAAATGCAAGTTATGGAGTACATTTGTAGGGAGAGAAAGGACGCGTTTGTTGACAACCGATTTTTAAACGGCTCAACTCGGATTTTGACTGGTTAAAAATTTAACTTATTTTAAAAGTTAAATAAGCCGAATCAAACTCAATCTTAAATCCATTTAAGATATTAGATTGAATCGTTGAGTTCAAGTTCAAATTCAATTGAGTCTTTAAATTTGAGTGGTTTAATTTTGTCATTATAAATTAAAATATATTTTTTAATTAATGCTAGACAAGTTGAGTTTTTTCGATTTGGACTTAAACTAGTTGGACACCATAATTTTTGAGTTCGGTTAGTTTAGCAAAGCCGAATTAGGCATAATCAAGTCGATTGAACCGTTCGACTGGTCCACAGCAGTTTATTTAAAGTATAAATACTGCGTTTGAAGTCTAAACACAACGATTTAAAAATAACGCAATTTATTTGAACTTTTAAATACTGTCGTAAGTAACTGAACATACCCATTGTAAGTAAATTGTGAATTTATTTTACGTTTGGTGATGTGGTATTTTATTATTGGTGAATTTGGGAGTGTTATTTTTAGCCAACTTTGGTATTCTACGGATTTATAGGTTGATGAATGGGATAGGAGAAGATCTGGTGTGTATTAGATCAAATCTTTTATAACGCTGGCGGGTGCTACACGGCTCGGCTGTGGTTGAGAGTTGAATATTATAAGGTGGTGTTTGGAAGATTTAGTTATCTTTAATTTTCGTTTTTCATTTTTCAATCACCGTCATACATAACTCTTAGTCCAAATGGTCGGTCCATGGAACCACCCCAACGGCCAACTGATTTCCTAGGACCCCAGCGCCAGGCCCACGCGATTGCTTAATTTTTCTTTAAAAAAAAATTAATTTATATAAAAAATGATTTATAGTATTAATTATGATGACCAATTTATTTTCAAATATAGTTGAAAGATTTATTTCACAAATTAATTGAGTCACGTTTGTCAAAAAAAATATATATATTCATTAAAGAGTTTTTTTTATTGATATTAGGGTATAAAATGACAATTTCTATGAATTTATCATTGAATTTTATAATCATACCATCAATACTTAAATTACTTGTTATTTTTTGAGATAAATATGAAATAATTCTTAAAAGAATAAAATAAAGTATATAAAGCGAAAGATAAATATGTTATTTAGTAGAGTCTATTAGTATAAAAAATAAAAATATTTATCACTTTAATAATATCATGTGGGGCCAATAAGGATTTTTTTTTACTCTCTTTATTCTACTTTTATTTTTCTTGACATGTGTGCAAAGTATAATTCTTTTAGGCCGGTATAGAACGAGTATCTAATCAATTCTTCTATATAAATATACGTGAAAATTTATAAATAAGAACAAAGAGTAAAAACGATGTAATTTTATTCTATATATATACCTACAAACAAACTTTAGTTTGGTAAAAATGACATGATAATTAAATTATAATGAAAAATTTAAGAATATTATCATTTTATACTACTATTATTTAAAATACACTTGTGAAATACTTTTTTTTTTTATAAATGAACATTTTATTTATGTCTCCATATGAGGATGAGACATGAAGAAAGAAAGAATTGAAAACAAAATTCATTTAGGAAAAGATAAGGAATTTTAGAAAGTATTTTAAAATTATTATTGTATAGATTGAGTGAAGACCTTGTAATACCCAGGAAAAATAAAAATAAATATTAAATAATAAAAAAATTATTTTGTTTTAAAACATATTAATTGGACTTTGTCATTTATTTGGGTCAAACTAGTTATTTAATTTATGCGGGTTAATAAATATTAGTAAGTGATGGATGAATTAAATTGGGCTTTAAATTAAGTGAAACTTTTGGCCATGAAACTTATAACAGAATTAGTAAATCAATTGAAGTTATGTATATTAATTTGATTTAATTAATTTTGTTGACATAGTTATAAAAATTCTTAATAATAAAATTTAATTGTATTATATTATTAATGATTGGATTGTAATAAAAATTTATTAAAATATTTAGATTGAACGGAGAGAGTCTAAACGAGTCAAACTTAGAGTATAAATTTTGGGTATTACATTGCTTAATCCAGGTACGGATTCCGTACTCATTCAGCGATACTCTTTAATTTTAGTTTGTTCATTTTGTTTCTCGTTTTGATTTCGAATATTGTCTCGATACCTTGATCTTAGTGAAGTTCATATGATAGTTTAATTTGATCTTTAGAACATCATAACTTGTACTATTTGAACTTAGTTATCATGTTTAATATTTATTTCGATTTTCGTAGTGATGTACATGTTACTATATGTTTGGAGACTTGTGTTGATGATTCGTTCGATTTAACATGTACACGTTGTAAGACCCCAGCTTTTATAAAAAAAGATGAATTTTCTATAAATATTATTTTTGAATATTATGGAATAAATTTGATATAATGTTATAGTTGTGGGTAATATTTATAAATTTTGCAAAGTATGCAAGTGGTTATATTATTCGATTGGTGGGGAATATTAGGTTTAGCAGGAATATTCGTGCATAATGGCTCAATCATTGGTGGACCCTAATGTAATTATTAGCCGGATGAGAAAAGACGAAAAAAATATTTTATTGAAATAACGGCGGAAGTTTTACTGGGTTGATATTGTTGAACTACCGGTAGTAAAAAAATGCGAATACGTGTGGTTGCATAAGTAGACACGCGGTATTGATTATTGATGCTTATGTGAGAAGTCACTCGGTTTGATTCCATTATTGCCGATTAATAATATGAATTATTATAGCGATAATGACGTTTTATTTTATTCGTATTATTAACGTAATAAAATGAAACATCTTTTTATATAAAATAGAATACTTTATTAAAGTTATTCTATAAATAAAATATATTATATTTTATTATGCATAGTGTTGCATAGTGTTTTGCATAGTGTTTGCATAGTAAAATGTTTTTATATAAATAGAATATATTATATTTTATTTAAAAGATTTTGCTTTAAATATGGACCGTCGATTAAAGTAAATCAATCTGGATAGTTTTCATGGATTAATTACTATGCATTCTATTTTCCTATAAATAGAAGCTCATTCCTTCATTATTTTCATTTAATTCAACAAACTCTCTAGAGAGAAACTATAGAGAGAAAGAAGGAAAGTATTCGCTACTTCATTTTGCCAATATTAGGTTCTTCTAAGGTAGGGAATATTATTTGTTGTACTCGTAAGGGATATTATTCTTTTGTATTCATGAAGAGAACTTGATTATTCCATTCCTTATTATTACATTGGAATAACTTTTGATACGTGGACTACCCTATACTTGGTGACATTCTTCTATTATTACATCTTTATTATTACGTTGGAACATCCCCGCCTATGTGTTTTACCGGACTGGTTCCGTCTTTATTATACATTGGAACATCCTGCTCATGTGTTTTTTAGGACGGACTGGTTAAAATCTTTATCATTACATTGGAATATCTATTTGTGTGTTTTACAACGGATCCGGTTCCATCTTTATTATTACGTTGGAACATCCCGCCGGTGAATTGTGAATTTCACTGACGACTGGTTCCGTTATTATTATTACATTGAAATAACTCGTCATCAATAAGCACCGCATGTACGTGGTGATTTCTTTTGTTATTCCATTCTTTATTATACCCAGTTGGTTAAAACTTTGACTTCTATACTCCATGAAATTAGTAGAATATCCTTGATATTTGCGTTTCATCCAGTATCTTTTCATGGAAATATTCTTCTGATCATTCTTGAATTTTACTCTACAAAACAGTATCATGTTGACAATTTGGACGTTAATAATTTCTGGATAAAATAATTCTTGAACTTGTTTTATTGAATTCTTATATCATTGTTGTAAGACCCCGAAATTTTTAAATAAAAAGGAATTTCCTTTATTTATTATTTTGAAATAGTAAGGGTTGATTTGATTAATGTGGATAGTTAAGGGTTAAATATGCAAATATTTCAAAATAAGCAAGTGGTTATAAAATATTCATTGTTGTCGGGGAATATTCGTTTGGTCGTGGAATATTAAATGCGATTGGGAATATTAAATGCGAATGACGGCCAAGAACCATGTGTGGGCCCAATAACGGAAAGTGATTGGATGAAAAAAAACGAAATATAAGTTGTTTTTAAATAACTGGCGTAGTTGTTCACAAGTAATTATCTTGTTGGAATACCCGGTGGTTAAAATACACTAATACGCGTTGTTGAGCAGTAGCACTTGGTATTGCACCAATTATTGATTCTTACGTAAGAAGGCACTACTCAATAATGGTTACATGTGAATTATTCGAAGATTTTATTGAGTTAATAATTCTTTGCGTTGATATTTTATATTGTTGTTGTTTCAATAATTGTCATTACATAGTATCTTTCATTATCGAAGCAATAATTCATATTATCCGAATAATATTATTAGATAACATTATTGGCAATGTCTAGAAAGTTACATCTAAGGAGAGGTTTGGTCACTTTAATTGCTTGCCAAGAAGAAGAAATTCTTATTGGAAAGCCCCTCTTTCCTGAACCGCACAGTTGTCAATATTGTGATTCGTAATATTATTTGTGAATAATTAATTATTGATTTATATGATGAGGAAAATATTGATTTTATGTGGATATAGATGGAGAAAATTTTAAAATGACAATTGTTGAAAATTAATATTTTATCTTTTACGATAAAATAATTCATTTAAATATATTATTTTAATAATATATTAACGTGATATTTTTACAATGAATGTGGGATATATGAGTATATGAGGAGGAAGAGTATTTTTGTGGCATTAAATGTTTAACACATGTTTTGTGTGTTGGTGGACACAATTATTGATCGAAATTTGATTATAAACATAAAATCGCTCGTTTGTGGATTTCGGTCAATTTCTATTTGGAATTTGGAAAAACTTTTCTGCAAAGTTGTAGAGAATTGAATTTCCTATAAAAACTCGCGAGATTCGAATTTTCTGATGAAAGGGCTATTTA
This sequence comes from Panax quinquefolius, assembly GCA_020205615.1. NCBI lineage: Eukaryota > Viridiplantae > Streptophyta > Magnoliopsida > Apiales > Araliaceae > Panax > Panax quinquefolius. Next base: position 31,832,539 of record CM035163.1, read on the forward strand.
TTATGAATTATTGAAGTTCAAGCTCAAATAATTGATTTTTGAAGTTTAAAATATTTAAAATTAGAAAAACGTTTTTTCTTATTTTTTCTAGAAGGTGGCATGTGTTTGATGGCTGAAATCAGATTCTAGATGTGTAGAAAATAATATAATTATATTATTAATTTATTAAATTTTTGCTTTGGTGTTCTAGCAATTTCTATAAATAGGGTGCTTAGGTTAGAATTGAAAATCACACCGAAATCAAGTTTTCTCTCTATATTATCGAGCGTATTCTTGTGAGTATTTTGAGTATACTTTGAGTATTGCTATACGGTGCAAGTCCAAGTCATAGCCTATATCAGGTGTTTAGGTTAAATCTTGATCTTTCGAGGTAAGGGATATTATTTTTTTCAGTAATGATATTATTTCTTCAATATCATTATCTTTGAAATGTTGATCCGAAGTTTTTATCAAATTTGGAACTTTTTCATGTGGGGTTACTTATTCATGGGTTACTATTCATGAGTTCTTATTCACGAGTTACTATTAATGAGTTACTATTCACGAGTTACTATTCACGAAAGTACTATTCATGAAGCGTGAAGATGTTTTTTGTGGAATTTTATCTTTTGGTGTTTGAGTTACTATTCACGATATCACGGACTATTCACGATATCTGACTATTCATAGAAAAATAAAATTTCTTCTTTTGTCAAAATATCTATTCGGATACTAACTAACTCGATTGTATCCATGTTTTGATCATTCTTGAATTTTACACCACTATGATTATTTTTGAGGTATTTTTGGCGTGGATAAAACCAAGTACGAATCCTTAATCCTTAATCCTTGTCATTTTGTTTCTTTGGATTCGTTTCTTTAAAAATATTTTTCATCATCCTCGGTCTTAAATGATGATATTATTGAATATCTTTGGCCCAGTAGTGCAAAGATGAATGATTTCGAAGAATATCTTTGGCTGTGAGTGCAAAGATGAGCAGTGTTGAGATGAACATGACCGATTGATTAATATCTTTGGCCTGAGTGCAAAAAGATGAGCAGTGTTTAAATGAACATGACCAATGATGAATATCTTTGGCACAGTAGTGCAAAGATGAATATTTGATTCGGATGTATATTGATTGATGTTACGGGGATAAAATATTGATGATGGATACATTAAATTCATAGATTATAGTAGATTTCATTCTCTACGTAACTCTTCTATGAATTATTATTTCACTGCGAATATTGATCTGAAACTTGTTATCTATTGTATTCTATCGATTTTTCCTGTTGAAGACTAACGATAATTTGTTGTATATTATCTTAGTCATAATATTCTTTCTTGGGCTAGTTGAGCTCACCCTTTTCCTTGTTGTTCCATTTTTCTTCTCGGGAGGCGAGAATGTAAAGCGAGTACTAGTCGGGGTATGGAATGAAGGTTCTAGAGAGAGTTGTTTAGTAGTCCTCACCATTTTTGTAAAATAATGAATCAATAATTATGATGGGGATTTATTTGCGTGTGGATATTGTCTAGAAGACAATATTATATTTAAACTCACGATTATATATTGTCGTATTTCACACGACATTTGTATTATTGAAGTTGTAGTTTGCTTCTTGTACCATGTATTTGGCGACTCAGAATGGGTGTTGTGTATACCTATTTTGGGGGCGTCACAGTTGGTATCAGAGCTTAGGGATATGATCTCTGGCGGAGATCGGGGAATAGAACTAGGAGGGGAGAGACGAGTAAATCCTTCGCTAGTGTGTCCTACCTAAGCTTATTTGTTAGTTGGTCAGTATATAGGGATATTATGTGATTTGTTAATTTATTTAATTAACCCTTGTTTTATGATAGTTTTTTAGAATGGCTGCTGAGAACGTTAACAATGGAGTGAATGAGATCGTGGAGACACCTCTAATCGCCAACCGTGATAATGTGATGTCAAAGTGAAGAAGGAATTAGAGATATCCATGTGGTGAGTGAAGAATTGATAGTTTACTTTTGAGATAATCGCAGAGGTAACGGTGAGTGAGGAAGAAGAGAAGAAGAGGTACACGAAGAGAGTTTATTAGAGGTATTTTATGATCGAAATATAGAATTGCAAAATCGTATTCATGAGTTAGAAGAAGCAAAGCTAAAGAATTGCAGCAATCGTGGAGCAAAAGGATGCAACGATTCAAGCTTGTGTTACCCGATACGTGATGCTTGAGAATGAAGCACTCTTTGGCGAGTATAAGATGATAAAGTGGAATCTGAAATTTGAAAGAAGAAATAATCGAACGAGTGAGAATGAGTGATGCATGGGTAAAAGTCGCATGACGCGTTGATATTATGGAAAGAGATGTCCAATCTAAAAAGAGAAGATTTAACGATGACGGAAGGCGTTGGTGAAGAACATCAGCACCATCAACAAATTCTAGGGGAAGAGAACGATCGCCAGTTAGATGCTACAGATGTGGAGAGGAGGGACATATAAGGTCAAACTGTTCAAAGCCTTCCAAGGTATGCTATAATTGTGGAAAAGAAGGACATATCGCTCGAGATTGTATGATATCGAAACCCAGTTCCAGCGTGAATGTGACTCCAAAAGGATGTCCCGAAAAGTCAAAGTCAACGGTTCTTGGAAGAGCGTTTGTCGTGACCGGTCAAAAATGCGAGGAACCCGAACGAAGTTAGCACGGGTTAGTTAATTATAAATTCTTGCGAAGTTTATACCTTACTAGATACCGGTTCTACCCATTCTTTTATCTCTCTTGCTTGCGCTCAACGTTTGAACTTGACTACGGAGAAATTAGACTTTGAACCCGGTACAAAACTCATTTCTAAAATCTCATATCGAATGGCTCCTATTGAACTTCAGGAGTTAAAAATTCAACTATAGAATTTGGTACCTGAGCCTTTATCTTGTGACTTCCTTTGTGGAATTCACCTAAGCCGCACTCTCTGTAGGGACGTCATATTCGATGCGATAGTAAAGCGATAGGTGTCATTGTGACGTCTTTATCCAAGATTGGGATATGAGTCACGGTTGAGAGCAACCTAAGTCGAGAATCGAAATCGTAGCTTTCAGGCTTAGTTGGTTATTATCGGAGATTCGTTGAAGGATATTCTCGAATCACTATTCCATTAACTTGGTGACTCAGTAGAGATACAAAATTTGAATGGAGCAAGGAATGTGGGAAGAGCTTGAAGAACTCAAGAGGAGACTCATTTCAAAGACATGTTACGATCATGCCATCCTGGAAAAAGCGAGCGTGGTAGTGGACGCGATGAGTAGAAGATCATATGCGGGAGCAAGTGCGATGATGTCAAGTATACGATAGAGCCAACTTTAATAGAAAAAGTTAAGATTGCTCAAGCCACCGAGCTGGGTGATGCGCGTATGAAGAAGAAAGTACAAGAAGGAGCTATTCCTAAGCGAGAATTGATGAAGAAGGAATACTTGAGTCCACTCTAGACTTTGTGTTCCTAACGACTACGATTTGAAGTACAAGATTATGATGGAGGCACACAATACGCCATTTGCAATCCATCACAGGAGTACCAAAATGTATTATGATCTTCAACATACATTTTGGTGGAGCAATATGAAGAGAGAGATTGCAAAGTTTATCTCGATGTGTTTAACATAACGTGTAAAGGTGAGCATCTTGTACCTAAGGGTCCGTTGTGACCACTTGAGATTAGGAATGGAAGTGGGAACACATTACTATGGATTTCGTTACGGGTCTTCCTACGGTTTCTCAAGGCATCAATGCTATTTGGGTTATTGTTGATAGATTAACCAAGTCGCTTTCATTTCTTACCGATACGAGAGACTTATTCCTTGAACGTCTTTCTCGTATATAACGTAAATGAGATTGTGGGATTGCATGGCATGCCGGTATCCATAGTTTTAGATCGTGACCCAAGATTCACTTCATGATTTTGGGTTAGAAAGCTATGGGCACGCAATTTACGATTCTGGTTTGGTATACCATCCTCAAACGGATGGGCAATCGAAAGGACTACTCAAACTCTTGAAGATATATTAAAACTCGTGTCCTAGATTTCAAAGGAAGTTGGGATAAGTACTTGCCATTGGTGGAATCCTCATACAACAATAGTTATTAAACAAATATAGGCATGGTTCCATTAGAGAAGCATTATATGGGACGAAAATGTCGTTCCCCAATATGTTGGGATGAGGTGGGTGAAGCAACATTGTTGGGACCGAGAGTTAGTCACGTATGACTAATGATTCGACAACGATACAAAGCGGCACAAGATCGACAAAAAGAGTTATGCGGATCTTCATCGAAAGGACGTGGAATTTAATGTAGGGGATCATGTATTGTTGCGAGTTGCCCATGGAAGGGTGTTACAAGATTTGGGAAAGAGGAAAGCTCAATCCATGATTTATTGGTCCATTTCAAATTCTTGACCGAGTAGAAAATGTAGCCTATAGACTTGCGTTACCTCCGAGTATGTCTCGTGTTCATAATGTGTTTCACATATCGTACTTCAGTAAATATGTGAAAGACCCGAACCACGTTATAGAGTTAGAACCCAGGACGAGATAGCCAGAAGACTTAACGTATGAGGAGGTACTGTCAAGATTTTGGATAGGAAGGAGCATGTCCTACGCCATGAAAGGTTATACCACAAGTTAAAGTTTTGTGGAGGAATCATGCTTTATAGAGGAAATGACTGGGAATTGGAAAGCGAAATGAAAGCGAGGTATCCTCACCTTTTGAAACACCAGTATCGCACGTCAATTTCGAGGACGAAATTTCATAAGGAGGGAGGTTGTAAGACCCAAAATTTTTAAATAAAAAGGAATTTCCTTTATTTATTATTTTGAAATAGTAAGGGTTGATTTGATTAATGTGGATAGTTAAGGGTTAAATATGCAAATATTTCAAAATAAGCAAGTGGTTATAAAATATTCATTGTTGTCGGGAATATTCGTTTGATCGTGGAATAAATGCGACGGCCGGGAATATTAAATACGACAGTAGCGACCATGTGTGGGCCCCATAACGGAAAGTGATTGGATGAAGAAAACGACAAATATAAGTTGTTTTTAAATAACTACAGTAGTTATTACAGATTAATATCTTGTTGGAATACCCGGTGGGTTAAAACACACTAATAATCTGGCGTTGTTGAACAAAGTAGCACTTGGTATTGCACCAATTATTGATTCTTACGAAGAAGGCACTACTCAATAATGGTTCTGATAATTATTCAAATATTTTATTGAGTTAATAATTGCTGCGTTGATATTTTATATTCATTGTTGTTTCAATAATTGTCATTACACAAGTATCTTTCATTATCGAAGCAATAATTCATATTATCCTGAATAATATTATTAGATAACATTATTGGCAATGTCTAGAAAGTTACATCTAAGGAGAGGTTTGGTACCACCTAATTGCGCCGCCAAGAAGAAGAAATTCTTATTGGAAAGCCCCTCTTTCCAGGAGGCGCACGGTTGTCAATATTGTGATTCTGTAATATTATTTGTGAATAATTAATTATTGATTTATATGATGAGGAAAATATTGATTTTATGTGGATATAGATGGAGAAAATTTTTAAAATGACAATTGTTGAAAATTAATATTTTATCTTTTTTTGATAAAATAATTCATTTAAATATATTATTTTAATAATATATTAACGGTGATATTTTTACAATGAATGTGGGATATATGAGTATATGAGGAGGAAGAGTATTTTTGTGGCATTAAATGTTTAACACATGTTTTGTGTGTTGGTGGACACAATTATTGACCGAAATTTGATTATAGCCTGTAAAATCGTTCGTTTGTGGATTTCGGTCAATTTCTATTTGGAATTTGGAAAAACTTTCTTCTGCAAAGTTGTAGAGAATTGAATTTCCTATAAAAACTCGCGAGATTCGAATTTTCTGATGAAAGGGCTATTTATTATGAATTATTGAAGTTCAAGTCTCAAATAATTGATTTTGGAAGTTTAAAATATTTAAAATTAGAAAAACGTTTTTCTTCTTTTTTTTCTAGAAGGTGGCATGTGTTTGATGGCTGAAATCAGATTCTAGACATGTGTAGAAAATAATATAATTATATTATTAATTTATTAAATTTTACGCTTTTGGTGTTCTAAGCAATTTCCTATAAATAGGTGTGCTTAGGTTAGAATTGAAAATCACACCGTAAATCAAGTTTTCTCTCTATATTATCGAGCGTATTCTTGTGAGTATTTTGAGTATACTTTGAGTATTGCTATACTGGTGCAAGTCCAAGTCATAGCTTTATATCGGTGTTTCAAATTTAAAATCGATCTTTCGAGGTAAGGGATATTATTTTTTCAGTAATGATATTATTTCTTCAATATCATTATTATCTTTGAAATGTTGATCTGAAGTTTTATCAAATTTGGAACTTTTTCATATGGGGTTACTATTCATGGGTTACTATTCATGAGTTCTTATTCACGAGTTACTTATTCATGAGTTCTTATTCACGAGTTCTTATTCACTTAGTACTATTCATGAAGCGTGAAGATGATTTTTTGGAATTTCTATCTTTTGGTGTCTGAGTTACTATTCGCGTATCTGACTATTCACGATATCTGACACTATTCATTCTAGAAAAATAAAATTTCTTCTTTTTGTCAAAATATCTATTCGGATACTAACTCGATTGTATCCATGTTTTGATCATTCTTGAATTTTACACCACTATGATTATTTTTGAGGTATTTTTGGGCGTGGATAAAACCAAGTACGAATCCTTAATCCTTAATCCTTGTCATTTTGTTTCACTGGATTCGTTTCTTTTAAAAATATTTTTCATCATCCTCAGTCTTAAATGATGATATTATTGAATATCTTTGGCCTGTAGTGCAAAGATGAATGATTTCTGAAGAATATCTTTGGCTTGTAGTGCAAAGATGAGCAGGTGTTGAGATGAACATGACCGATTGATTAATATCTTTGGCACTGTAGTGCAAAGATGAACAGGTGTTTAAATGAACATGACCAACTGATGAATATCTTTGGCCTGTAGTGCAAAGATGAATATTTGATTCGGATGTATATTGATTGATGTTACAGGATAAAATATTGATGATGGATCGTTAAATTCATAGATTATAGTAGATTTCATTCTCTACGTAACTCTTCTATGAATTATTATTTCATTGCGAATATTGATCCAAACTTGTTGTCTATTGTATTCTATCGATTTTTCCTGTTGAAGACTAACGATAATTTGTTGTATATTATCTTAGTCATAATATTCTTTATTGGGCTAGTTGAGCTCACCCTTTTCCTTGTTGTTCCATTTTTCTTCTCGGGAGGCGAGAATGTAGCGAGTACTAGTCTGGGGTATGGAATGAAGGTTCTAGAGAGAGTTGTTTAGTAGTCCTCACCATTTTGTAAAATAATGAATCAATAATTATGATGGGGATTTATTTGCGTGTGGATATTGTCTAGAAGACAATATTATATTTAAACTCATCAAGATATATTGTCGTATTTCACACGACATTTGTATTAATGAAGTTGTAGTTTGCTTCTTGTACCATGTATTTGGCGACTCGAGAATGGGTGTTGTGTATACCTATTTTGGGGGCGCCACAATTGTCATCATCCTCATGTTTATATTTTTTTTAAAAGTCATCGTGGCTTTGTAGTGCATAGATGGACTTGGTATGATTATGACGAGAGACTATATCGGATTGTAATCATGAGTAGTAATGTTACAAATGATGTGGTAAAAATCCTCGATTGGTAGTAGTGCATTGATGGACGATTGTTGGCATGATCATGACCATTAATGAATACACAACTATTCTCGCCCGTAGAGTGTGCATGAATAATTGTGGTCGTGATACTAAAGAATATCCTCGTAGTAGTGCGAGGGGTGATTCGATGATGTGGATTATTTATTAAAGTTTGAGTCTCAAATTTATATGATGATGAAAAACCTTTTAAATCATAAAAGATAATAGATTTTATTTTCTACTTGACTCTTTTAATGGATTGCTTGTTCTCATTTGCAGTTAAACTTGATGTTTATTATATTTTATCGGTTTAACATCGTTGAAGGCTAATGATAATTTATTACGCATTATCTTAGTCATAATATTTCTTCTTGGGCTAGTTGAGCTCACCCTTTCTTTCTTTGTTCTCTTGAGTGAAATGAGAACATAATTTGGGACGAGTCGGGGAGCGGAGTAATGGTGCGAGAGGATAACATTAGTAGTCCTCACTATTACGTGAAATAGTGTGATAATAATTGTAATGAGGACTCCTTTTGAGTTTGTATAATATCTAGTAGATAATATTTGTATTCAAACTCACGGTTTTATGTCGTATTGTATACCTACGCAGTTATATTAGTAAGTTGTATTTAAATTACATACCATGTATCGACTACCCAAGATGGGTGATGTATACCTAATTTTGGGCGTCACGGTTAGTATCGAGCTTAGGGATATGATCCTGGCTAAGATGTGAGAATAGTACTAGGAGGGAGAGAGGGGAATACCTTCGCTAGTATGACCTACCTAAGTTTATGTGCTATTTTATTGGTCGGTCAAAATATAGGGATAATTTGTTACATGTCAATTAACCTTTTGTTTTGGGGCAGTATCTAAAAATGACATCTGAGAATGTTGAGAATAGCAATGGAGCACAGACGATCGTTGATTCGCCACATATCAATAATCAGGATAATGTGCATCAGGAAGGCGACAATCCTCATGCAAACAACAACATTGACCAAATGATGAATGATTAAATGTTCAGAGGCTTTATGCAATTTATGCAACAGCAGGCGAGAGCGACTCCTGTCCAAAACGTAGGTGGAAACACGAAAAACTCTCGGCGACACCGCTAAACAATTCAAGGAGCTGGGACCACGGAGTTTAAGGGAGAGCCAAAACCACTTCAGGCGGAAGCATGGATAAAGCAGATTACCAAGATATTTGATGTCTTGGGATGCTCCGAGGAGCAAAAGGTTCCCTTGCACGCCTTTTATGTATGCGGAAAGGCGACATTCTTGGTGGGAATCGGTAGAAAGTACTCAACTTCTTTGATTGAAGATATCTTGGGAGAAGTTCCAGGAGTACATTCAACGACAAATACTTTCCGAAAGTATTCGCCACACATGAAGGAGGTGGAGTTTATCAAGTTGGAACAAAACAATATGACCGTATCGTAATACGAGGCAAAATTTGCGAGTTATCACGATTTGCGTCCCCACTTGGTGGATAATGAAGAAAGAATGGCGCGAATGTTTTAAGAGGTTTGAAGTGGAGATACGTCAACATCTTATTTCTCATAAAGCGTGTTTGTATTGAGATGTTGTAAATAGGGCTCGATTAGTGGGAGCGCGATAGTCAGTCAACGCAACTAAAAAGAGAGCGGTACGGCAAAATTATAATACCAACGAGAGTAGTCATCGAGCGGTGACAACAAGCGTGGAGGAATCAATGTGTCGATATGGTAACCACTTCGGTGGTAATCGAGGCCAAAACAATAAGAATGGACATTTCAAGAAACGGAGATTCAACAATGATGGGAAGACGTCAAAGACCAAAGACCGTTGTTAAGGAAGGAGAAAGACCACCTATCATATGCTTCAAATGCGAGGAGAGGGACACATCATCCAAAGCTGTGCCATGCAGTCAAAGCATGTTATAATTGTGGAAGAGAAGGTCACTTAGCTCGATTTTGTCGTTTCATCAAGACAAATTCAACTAGGATGGAGGCACCAAAGGTAGTCCCGAGAAAAGTCAAAAACCTAAGTAAGTAGTCTGAGGAGAAGCGTTTGTTGTGACCTCCCGAGAGAGCAAGCAAGAACCTGAATGAGGTCATCACGGGTAAGCTTATCATAAACTCTAATGAAGTCTATACTTTATTTGATACCCGGTTCTACCCATTCTTTTATTTCTCCTACTTGCGCCATCGATTAAATTTGACTCGGAGAAATTAGACTTTGACTTATCTGTGGAAACTCCGTTGGGAGAAACCTTCATTACATCCACTATTTATAAGTCTTGTTTGGTTTAAATCGGTACCTCACATTACCGTCGATCTTATTTCATTAAAAATACTTGCATTTGGACGTGATTCTAAGGATTGATTGGTTAACTACTTATCATGCAAAAATTGATTGTTTTCGTAAGGTTGTTAGCTTTCATATTCCTAATCAACCTATTATGCGAATTCAAACGACCAAACCATTAAAATTAATCACGGTCATCTCAAGCCATAAAGCTATTCGTTTATTGAAAAATGGATGTCAAGCTTTCTTAGCTCATGTCACAGATTTAAACAAAAATACGTGGATTTTGAACGATATTTCTATTGTTAATAAATTTCCGACGATTCAGAAGAACTTCTGGCCTACCCCAGAGCGTGAAATTGAATTTTGTATCGACCTTGAACCCCAGACAAAACCTATTTCCAAAGCCCCATATCGAATGGCTCTATTGAACTTGAGAAGTTAAAGACCCAACTACGAGAATTGTTAGACATTGGCTTTATTCGTCCTAGTACTTCTCCTTGGGGTGCTTCATTCTATTCGTGAAGAAGAAAGATGGGAGTATGCGACTTTGTATTGATTATCGGAGTTGAATCATGTCACCATCAAAATAGGTATCAATTGCCACGTATTGATGACTGTTTGACCCGATTGCAAAGAGAGCAAATTCTTTTCAAAGATTGATCTTCGTTAGGATATCACCAATTGAAGATTAGAATCGTGACATTCCAAAGGCGGCGGCCGAACTCCAGAAGACGAGCATTATGAATTCCTAGTCATGTCCTTTGGATTGACTAATGCTCCGCCGCCTTCATGGATATGATGAACCGAGTATTCAAGGAATATTTAGATCATTTTGTGGTCGTCTTTATTGATGACATCCTTATTTATTCCAAAAGCCGTGAAGATCATGAAAGCAACACTTGAGGTTGACACTCCAAAAGCTTCGTGAATATAAGCTTTATGCCAAGTTGAAGAAATGCGAGTTCGGCTTGAAGAAGTAGCATTCCTTGGGCACGTGGTATCAAGTCATGGAATATCCATTGACCCAACAAAGATTGAAGCTATTCAAAGTCGGGAACAACCTAAATCGTGGATCAAGCACGTAGCTTTCCGGTTTATTTGGTTATTATCGGAGATTCGTGGAAGGATTTTCTCGAATCGCTACTCCATTGACTCGGTGACTCAAAAAGATACAAAGTTCGGTTGACGTGAAGAATGTGAGAAGAGTTTTCAAGAACTCAAGAGGAGACTTATTTCAAATTTTGTTCGACAATACCATCGGCTCGGAGGATTTGTCATCTACTGATGATGCTTGAGCAAAGGGTTGGGATGTGTTCTCATGCAACATGGAAAAGTTATAGCCTATGCCTCATGACAACTCAAAGAATATGAGAGGAATTATCCTACTCATGATCCGAAGTTAGCGGTATTGTTGTCTTTGCACTTAAAATTTGGAGGCATTACTTGTATGGGGAGAAAGTGGAAATCTTTACGGATCATAAAAGCCTCAAATATTTCTTCACTCAAAAGGAACTTAACATGCGACAATGACGTTGGCTTGAGCTGTTGAAAGATTATGATCATACCATCCAATACCATCCCGGAAATGCGAACGTGGTGGTGGCGCATTGAGTGAAGATTATATGCAATCACGAGTGCGTTATTGTCAACGCAAAGGCCCATTTTGTGTGACTTGCAAAGGATGGAGATAGAGTTAAAGACTCGGGGACGCATGTGATGATAGCGAATATCTGAAAGTAGAACCGACTTTAATCGATAAAGTTAAAGTCGCTTCAAGCTGCACGGACACTGGAGGCGATCGTATGAGGAAGAAAGTGCAAGAAGGTGCTATGCAGGAAGCAAGAATCGATGAAGAAGGAATACTTGAGTCAACTCCGGACTTTGTGTTCCTAACGACACGATTTAAAGTATAATATCATGATGGAGGCGCACAACACACCATTTGCAATCCATCTCGGGAGTACCAAATGTATCATGATATTCATCATACATTTTGGTGGAGCAATATGAAGAGAGAGATAAGCCTTTGTTTATCTCAAGGTGTCTAACTTGTCAACGAGTTAAAGCGAGAGCATCAAGTACCAAAAGGTCCATTGCAACCACTTGAAATTCGAGAATGGAAGTGGGAGCACATTACCATGGATTTCGTTCACGGTCTTCCTAAGGTTTCTCAAGGCATTGATGCGATTTGGGTCATTGTTGATAGATTGACCAAGTCTCCGCTCATTTCTTACCGATCGAGAAACTTATACACTTGAACGTCTTGCTTGTATATATATAAATGAGATTGTAAGATCGCATGGTATGCGGTATCCATAGTTTCTAATCGAGACCCAAGATTCACTTCACGATTTTGGGTTAGTTTGCAAAAAGCTATGAAAGCACAGACTTACGATTTAGCTTCAGCATATCATCCTTAGAGACGGACGGGACAATGGAGAGGACTATTCAAACTCTTGAAGATCTATTAAGACTCTATGTCCTTGATTTCAAGGGAGTTGGGACAAGTTCTTACCATTGGTGGAGTTTTCCTACAACAACAGTTATCAAGCAAGTATTGGCATGGCTCCATTCAAGCGTTGTATGGAAGAAAGTGTCGTTCTCCGGGTATCTTTGGGATGAGGTGGGTGAAGCAACGTTGTTGGGCCCGGAGTTGGTACGCATGACTACGGAAAAGATTCAAACGATCCGACAACGTATAAAAACCTCACAAAATCGATAAAAAGAGTTATCTTGATCTTCATCGAAAGGACGTGGAATTTGATATAGGAGATCATGTATTGTTAAGAGTTGCTCCATGGAAAGGAGTTACAAGATTTGAAAAGAGAGAAAACTTAATCCTCGATTCATCGGTCCATTTTAATCCTCGATCGAGTAGGGGCTGGCCTATAGACTCGCTTTTACCGCCAAATATGTCTCGTGTTCATAACGTTTTTCACATATCCATGTTACGTAAATATGTGAAAGACCAACCATATTATTGAATTAGAACCAGGACGAAATAGCGGAAGATTTGGCGTATGAAGAGGTTCTGTTCAAATTTTGGATAAGAAGGAACATATTCTACGCTTCCAAGGTTATACCTCAAGTCAAAGTTTTGTGGAGGAACCACGATGTTGAGGAAATGACTTGGGAGTTAGAATCAAATGAAATCAAGGTATCCTTACCTCTTCGACATACCGTGTACGTACCACTAATTTCGAGGGCTGAAATTTCATAAGAAGGGAGGTTGTAAGACCCGACTTTTATATAAAAAAAGATGAATTTTCTATAAATATTATTTTTGAATATTATGGAATAAATTTGATATAATGTTATAGTTGTGGGTAATATTTATAAATTTTGCAAAGTATGCAAGTGGTTATATTATTCGATTTGTGGGGAATATTCAGGTTTAGCGAGGGAATATTAATATAACGGCTCAATCATTGGTGGACCTATAATGTAATTATTGCCGGATCGAGAAAGCTTGACAAAATATTTTATTGAAATAACGGCGGAAGTTTTACCGTTGATCTTGTTGAACTACTTTCGGTAGTAAAAGTACGATGAACACGTGTGGTTGCATAGTAGACACGGTATTGATTATTGATGCTTTGTGAGAAGTCACTTGGTTTGATTCCATTATTGTCGATTAATAATATGAATTATTATAGCGATAATGACGCTTTTTTATTTTATTCGTATTATTAACGTAATAAAAGCGAAACATATCTTTTATATAAAAATGTAATACTTTATTAAAGTTATTCTATAAATAAAATATATTATATTTTATTATGTATAGTGTTGCATAGTGTTTTTGTATAGTGTTTGCATAGTAAAATGTTTTATATAAATAGAATATATTATATTTTATTTAAAAGATTTTGCTTTAAATATGGGACCGTCAGATTAAAGTAAATCAACTGGACCGTTTCATGGATTAATTACTATGCATTCTATTTTCCTATAAATAAGCTCATTCCTTCATTATTTTCTTACGAATTCCTTTGAAACTACAGAGAGAAACTATAGAGAGAAAGAAGGAAAGTATTCTCGCTACTTCACTTTGCCAATATTCAGGTTCTTCTAAGGTAGGGAATATTATTTGTTGTACTCGTAAGGGATATTATTCTTTTGTATTCATGAAGAGAACTTCAGTTATTCCATTCCTTATTATTCATTGGAATAACTTTGTATCATGCGACTACCCTATACTTGGTGACATTCTTCTATTATTCATCTTTATTATTACATTTGAACATCACATGCATGTGTTTTACAGGACCTAGTTAAAATCTTTATTATTCTCATTGGAACATCCTATTCGTGTGTTTTAGGACTGGTTAAAATCTTTATCATTACATTGGAATATCCTATCGTGTGTTTTACACGGATCCGGTTCCATCTTTATTATACATTGGAACATCCGCATGCGGTGAATTTCACACGACTGGTTAATTATTATTATTATTACATTGGAATAACTCATACATGGCAGTACCGCATGCATGGTGATTTCTTTTGTTATTCCATTCTTTATTATACCCGGTTGGTTAAAACTTTGACTTCTATACTCCATGAAATTAGTAGAATATCCTTGATATTTGCGTTTCATCCAAATATCTTTCATGGAAATATTCTTACGATTATTATTGAATTTTACTCTACAAAACAAGATCATGTTGACAATTTGGACGTTAATAATTCCCCGGATAAAATAATTCTTGAACTTGTTTTATTGAATTCTTATATCATTGTCATCATCCTCATGTTTATATTTTTTTAAAGTCATACGTGGCCACATGGTGCATAGATGGACTTGGTATGATTATGAAGAGAGACTGACCGATTGTAATCATGGCCAGTAATGTTACAAATGATGTGGTAAAAATCCTCGATTGGTAGTAGTGCATTGATGGGACGATTGTTGGCATGATCATGACCATTAATGAATACACAACTATTCTTGGCCGTAGTGCATGAATAATTATGGTTGTGATACTAAAGAATATCCTTGGTACGTAATCATGGGTGATTCGATGATGTGGATTATTTATTAAAAAGTGAGTCTCAAATTTATAATGATGATGAAAAACCTTTTAAATCATAAAAGATAGTAGATTTTATTTTCTACTTGACTCTTTTAATGGATTGCTTGTTCATTGTGATTAAACTTGATGTTTATTATATTTTATCGCTTAACACTTTGTTGAAGGCTAATGATAATTTATTCGCATTATCTTAGTCATAATATTTCTTCTTGGACTAGTTGAGCTCACCCTTTCTTTCACTTTATTCTCTTGAAATGAGAACATATTTGGACGAGTCTGGGAAGCGGAGTAATGGTGCAGAGGATAGCATTAGTAGTCCTCACTATTACGTGAAATAGTGTGATAATAATTGTAATGAGGACTCCTTTTGAGTTTGTATAATATCTAGTAGATAATATTTGTATTCAAACTCACAGTTTATGTCGTATTGTACACGACAGTTATATTAGTAAGTTGTATTTAAATTCTGTACCATGTATCTGACTACCCAAGATGGGTGATGTATACCTAATTTGGGGGGCGTCACACACGTTAGAACCCTTTGTTGATATTTTTTCGCATGTGTTGTGACATGATATTTTTGTTAGAATACCGTAGGGTATACCTGAGCTATAACCATCTGTGGGGGTACCGCAGGCATGTCCTCTTGGCACCGAGGCATGACACCTTCTGTGGCGGCGTGATCAGTCCACGGCGTCTCCATTTTGTGCTCCGGTGGGAGTTGGCTATTTGGTGTTTTGTTGTGGGAGGCGTATGGGTCGACCCTAGTTTTTTGTTCTATTGTGTTCTGCGGATTGGTGATGTTTGTGCCAAACACACCTTCCGATTTTACATGCATTGGATTCGCGGTCCAATGTGTGTGACTTGCTTGTGTGGCATTATTTGACTTGCCTGTGTGACAAGGTATATTCTGTTTTGATCTGAGCTTAGTATGAAATAACACCTAGCCATTTGATTCAGCCTATTATTTCGTTGTGTTAGTTTTGTTCGTTTCGTTTAAGTTCGTTTCGTCTCATTTCATTTAATTGAGTTAGTTATTTTGGTTCATTATTTGTATTCTATAACCGTACAAGGCATTTGGCTCATTCTGTGTTTTTTTTCCGGTAGTTAATCAAGTGGATCAAGGGCAAGTGTTACGAGAGCTTCCTTTTATCCAAATGGTTTAGATATTTTCTTTAAGTTGTGACCCAATAGTTTGTTTGGAGTTGTAATAATGATTTTAGATTGTGGTTTGAGTCATTTTGTTATTTATTATGGTTGACTTGCGGTATTAATCAGATATTAAGACTATTCTTTTGTGGCTTTGAGCCTTTCTATTGAATTCATTAGTTTTGTTGAGTTTTGAGTAACTTCTCTTTCTATTTTGGAAAGGGGGTGTTACAGAGTTGGTATCAGAGCTTAGGTTCTTTCTTGTAGAAAACCTATTTAGGTTTGACCTGTGAGTTGTGGGTTGACTTCTAGGTTAGGTTTTGTTCTGTTTAATTTTCTGTTAAGCTATCATATCCGCTATATTCGAATTTGTCTCTAATCTGGTTTGTTTATATTCGTGATCTCTTTCTTAGATGGCTTGTAGAACCGCTAGAGTTGTTGGGAGGCGAGGTAACAATAGGGGAAGAGGTGAGGGTCAGCCCAATGAGCAACCTAATGATCAAATTAATGTTGGCTACCTTGGTGAATCAGGCGGTGAATCAGGCTTTACCTCAGTTGGTGGCATAGGTTGTACATGAAATGCAGCAACCGCCACCAGAAATTCCTGAACTTCTCCGGGAAATAATGGTCAGCATGCAAATGTTAAGGAAGAGAATGTAGATGGTCTTAATCAGCAGGTGTTTCTGATGTATGTATGGTTGGAAAGGTTTCAGAAACAGAAACCACAGTCATTCAGTTCCGCTCTGACTCCAATTGATGCAGAGAATTGTATTGCTTACCTAGAGAAGATCTTTGATGTGTTAGGGTGCTCAGATAATCAGAAAGTATTGCTTGCAGTTTACAAGCTAGAAGGGGTTGCACAGAGGTGGTGGAAAGCGATGAAAACAACAAAGGGTGATGGTTATGTTAAGACACTTGGTTGGGCAGAGTTTTGTGAGGTCTTTTATCAGCAGTACTTCCCAACTGTTGATAAAGAGGCCTATGCTAGAGACTATCTGTCCATTCGACATAAAGATGATGAATCCATCACGGACTTCATGACGAGGTTCACTAGGTTGGCAGGCTTTGCGGGAACCTCAACAGGGACTGCAGCAGAACAGGTAGAGAAGTTTAAGTGGAGGATTCATTATAGGCATCGACAACATCTCATTAACACTAAGTTTGCAGATGTGTCAGCAGTGGTTAATGTGGCCAAGAATATTGAGATGAAGCGATAACACTTTCGGTCTTTAAATCGGAGGGGAGTCGAAAGAGGGAAAGAGATGACCAGCAGGGTCAAACTTCAGGTCAGCATGGGAAAAATCAGGGTGGTCAGTGGAACAGGAACCGTGGTGGCCAGCAGGGGTAATGGCGTGGTCAGAATCAGAACAGGGGTTATCAGTAGATGCCTTAGCAAGGGCAAAATCGTCAGCTTCAGCTACCTTGGCATGGTTAGAATCGTCAGCTGTGGTAGAATCGTCAGCAGAGGCAGAATCAGGGTCGTTATTTGGGACCAGCTGGTGGGGGTAACCCAAATCTTATTCCTATAACTCCTTGTGCTACTTGTGGGGCTAATCATCTAGGGAGGCAGTGCCACAGACTCACTAGTGCATGCTTCTTGTGTGGACAGATGGGTCATATGGATAGAGATTGTACTGGGCCACGTGGTAATGGTGGAGGTGGTGATAATGGTGGCAATGGAGGTTAGCGTCAGGGTGGTCGAGTGTTTGCTTTGACATATAACCAGGCGGCAGGTGCGCCAGGTATTGTTTCTGGTACTCTTTTAATTGGCAATCGCAAGGCGTCTATTTTGTTTGATACAGGTTCTACTCATTCCGTTGTTGCTCAGTCTTTTGTTCGGCACCTAGGTGTGCCATCCCAGTCTTTAGATTCTGTTATGTCTATTGCTACCGCGATGGGGACTTTTGTCGTTATTTCTGATTTGTATCGAGGGTGTGAGATCTGTTTTGGGGATAAGATTTGTAGGGCTAATCTCTTTCCGATGAGTATGCACAATTTTGATGTCATTCTTGGGATGGATTGGTTGGATAAGCACTAGGCCACTATCGATTGTCAAGCGAAGAAGGTTAAATTCGGAGATGTGAAGTCTCTAGAGTTCGTGTTTCAGTGTTCACAGTCGAGTAGAGTGGTGAAGTTAATTTCAGCTTTGAAGGCTGGGAAGTTGGTGGCAAAGGGTTGTGTAGGTATTTAGTGTTTGTGAAGGATACCTCTAAGGGTGAGTCTCATATTGAGGATGTTCCAATTGTTCATGATTTTCCCGATGTGTTTCCTGAGGAGTTGTCAGGGTTGCCACCGCAGCGGGAAGTGGAGTTTACTATTGAGCTTGTTCCTGGTGTTGAGCCTATCTATAAGGCTCCGTATTGGATGGCACCATTGGAGTTGCAGGAGTTGAAGGAGCAGTTGCAAGAATTGTTAGATCGTGGCGTGATTCGGCCGAGTGTTTCGCGGTGGGGTGCTCCAGTTTTGTTTGTAAAGAAAAAAGATGGGTTTATAAGGCTGTGTATAGACTACAGGGAGTTGAACAAGATTACCAGCAGGAATTGGTATCCATTGCCGAGGATTGATGACTTGTTTGATCAACTTCAGGGGGCAAAATATTTTTCAAAGATAGATTTGAGGTCGGGCTATCATCAGTTGAGGGTGAGGGATGAGGATATCCCTAAGACGGCTTTTTCATTACTCGTACACGGCACTACGAGTTTCTGGTGATGCCATTCGGGTTGACTAACGCTCCAGCGGTGTTTATGGATTTAATGAATCGGGTGTTCAGGGAGTACTTGGACCAATTTGTTATTATTTTTATTGATGACATTTTGGTTTACTCCGAGTCTAAGGAAGAACATGAAGAGCATCTTCGCACAGTGTTGGGGATTTTACAGAAAGAGAAACTGTATGTTAAATTCTCTAAATGCGAGTTTTGGTTGGAGCAGGTTGCATTTTTGGGCTACGTTGTTTCTGCTGAAGGCATTAAGGTGGATCCTGCGAAGGTTGAGGCTATCACTAAATGGCGGAGACCTACTAGGGTGACAAAGATTAGGAGTTTCTTGGGTTTGGCAGGGTATTATAGGCGGTTTATGGAAGGGTTTTCCTTGATTGCCTTACCATTGACCAAGTTGATAAGAAAAGGGCATGAAGTTTGTGTGGAATGAGGAGCGCCAGAAAAGTTTTGAGGAGTTGAAGAAAGCGGCCATGATGACTTTAATACTTGCATCATTGCGTCGGAGACGGGGAGGCTACCAGGTTTATAGTGATGCTTTTAAGAAGGGTTTGGGGTGTGTTTTAATGCAATATGATAAGGTGATTGCTTATGCTTCTAGACAACTTAAACCTTACGAGGTGAATTACTCCACACATGATTTGGAGTTGGCAGCAGTGATCTTTGCCCTAAAGATTTGGAGGCATTATTTGTTTGAGAGACTTTTGATATCTTCAACGATCACAAAATTCTTAAATACATTTTCACTCAGAAGGAGCTTAACATGAGGCAGAGGCGTTGGTTGGAGCTTCTAAAATATTATGATACAAGGATTCAGTATCAACCGGGAAAGGCAAATATGGTTGCAGATGCTCTTAGTCGAAAGAGTTCAGGGAGTGTAGCAGCCCTTAGTACACAACCTCAACTTATTTCAGATATGGAGCGGCTCGAGATGGAATTGTATGTATGAGGTTCAGATTGGCATTTGGCGGGTATAAGAGTGGAGCCCTCTCTTATCTCGTAGATCAAAGAAGTTCAAAAAAAAGGTGGGGAGTTGTGGAGTATGACGCAGAATTTAGAAGAGGGCAAGCAGCTTGAGTTTCGTATTGATGACCATGGTGTGATTTGGTTGGGTGAGTGGTTGTGTGTACCGTCAGATCCAATTATTCGGGAGACTGTGTTGGCTGAGGCTCATAGTTCGCCATTTTGTATTCATCTAGGTTCTACAAAGATGTATAGGGATTTGAAGAAGAATTTTTGGTGGAATGGGATGAAACGAGGCGTGGCTGAATATGTTGGAAAGTGCCTCACTTATCAACAAGTGAAGATAGAACATCAACGAGCTAGTGGTTTGCTGCAATAGTTAGACATTCCAGTGTGAGAGGATATCACGATGGATTTTGTGACTGGTTTGCCAAAGACTTTTAAGAAGAATGATGCCATTTAGGTAGTGGTGGACCGGTTAACTAAATTGACACACTTTTTGGCTATCCATGAGGGTTACTCAGTGGATAGGTTGGCACATATCTTTCAGCAGGAGATTGTTAGACTTCATAGTACTCTGGTGTCTATTATTTCAGATCGGGATTCGCGGTTCACTTCACGGTTTTGGAAAGGGTTTCAATGAGCTTGGGGTACTTGGCTCAACTTTAGTACTTCTTTCCATCCCAAATTGATGGGCAATCCGAACGGACTATTCAGACATTAGAGGACATGTTGAGGTCTTGTGCACTTTAGTGGTTGGGTAATTGGGATGATTACTTAAGCCCAGTTGAGTTTGCTTATAACAACAGCTGGCATGCAAGTATCTAAATGGCTCCGTTTGAGGCATTGTATGGTAGGAAATGTCGGGCATCAACTTGTTGGGATGAGGTTGACGAAAGGGCCATAGAAGGGTCTGAGTTAGTTCAAATTACTACGGAGAAAGTAGTGGTGGCTAAGGAGAAATTGAAGTTGGCTCGATCACGGCAGAAGTGTTATGTTGATAAGCATAGGAGGACTTTAAAATTTGAACCTGGTGAGCATGTGTTTTTAAAAGTTTCTCCTTGGAAGGGCATTCGGCTATTTGGGTTGAAAGGGAAACTTAATCAGCGTTATATTGGACCATTTGAGATTTTGGAGAGGGTTGGTGAGGTTGCATATCGGTTAGCTTTGCCTCCCGGCTAGCTAGCTGCATGATGTGTTCAATGTGTTCCATGTGTTTGTTGTGGAGTTATCATTATCATCCGTTGCATGTGGTGCAATATCCGTTCGATAAGATTCGGGAGGATTTTACTTGTGAGGAGCAAGTCGAGGCGATTTTGGATCGTCAAGAGAGGATTATGAGGAGGAAGATATTAGAGTTTATGCCCTAGAGGCCAATTATTTGATATAATTGCTTAACATTTTGATATTATATTTGATTGAATAAATGAATGATTTTATTATGATTTTATTTACTGCGTTATATAAATGTTAACATAATAAAAATCCTTAAAATAGTGATACAAATTATATAGTTTCAAGTATGTGACTTGAACATGAGATTATATAATTACAATTAGTATCATTGCTCTTAAATGTCCCTAGTTGAGTATCATTGTTGATGGGACAACAATGATGCATTGAGACTAGTATGTGGATTGACTGATGACCAAATCTCATTGGTCATAAATATATGAGATATTAAGTCAATGCATAGGTACATGTTAGAGAACGATGTACTAGACAGACCCACCATGAGAATTCTACGTGGAACAGTATGGAAAGTGTCATTAGCGATTCTCATAGTGACAATGATGTAATGGTCCTCCGACCTAAAATCACTATATTACTACACGGGAATTTATGTACTTTGATATCATCAAATGTCACCTTTATGGGTGGACTATAAAGATGATTATTGGGTACATCATGAATCGTGTGAGGAATATGAGTGATCTAGATAGAATTTAACCCTCCTATATATTAGGGGTGATATCCATAGGCCTCTTGATTGAGTAGGACTATGAAATGAATGGCCATGCTCAAATAGTGATTTGTTTCATATAGTCTACTCATTGATCAAGAAAACTCAGATTAAATAATGAAGAGTATGACACATTCCATGACTCGAGTTTAATCTAGGATATTAAGGTTAAAAGGATTAAATTACATCGAAACATTGGTCACGAAAAGGTTGCATCGAATCATCGATCTTATTATTACTTGGGTAGCATGGTGATGCATTACTAGATGTCCGCTCACTATTTATAATTTTATAATATGATTTTAAAATTATTGCCAACGTAATAATAACCTATATAGGTCACACACATGTAAACGTTATTAAAGGGAATTAATTTAAATTGTAAGAATTTAAATATATCAATATGATTGATAGTATTTAAATCATTTAATTTAAATTAAAAGGATGATTATATATATATATATATATATATATATTAATTAAGTAAGACTTAATTAAGATATAATATATATATATAAATTGATTTTATTTTAATTAGATTAGGGTTTTGATTAATTCCGATTTATTGCTATATATATGATATACCAGCGTTTTAGGAAAGTTAATCATAACCAAAACCCTAGTCACTCTTAGAGAGAGACTAGAGAAAAATTTCGAAAATCCTAATCCTTGGTGGCTAGTACCGCAGTTCTCTTCACTGCAGATCGTGCGACGATTCGCATGAGCGTTCGTGTGGATACCAAGAGAGGCGCTAGATTCGATTGGATTAAATGTAAGGATTCAAGCCATTTTGAACTCTTTTATAATCGGTAAAATATCTAAACCACTGAATTAATTTCTATTTCACATGGATCCTGTTTTTGGGTTTCGAAAATTGCTTTGATTATTTTATATTTCTGCTGCGTTTTTGTGCCGAAATCCCAACAGAAGACTATTCTGTTTGTTAAGATTTTGTGGAGGAATCATTCGGAGCGGGAGGCTACATGGGAGATGGAGGAGTCTATTCGAGCGGAGTATCCGCATCTATTTGAAAATTAGGTGCGTTCCATTCTTTTGATTCTGGGGACGGAATCCTTTTTAAGGGATAGGTGATGTAATACCCAGAAAAATAAAATAAATAAATATTAAATAATAAAAAAATTATTTTGTTTTAAAACATATTAATAGGACCTTGTCATTTATTTGGGTCAAACTAGTTATTTAATTTATGCGGGCTAATAAATATTAGTAAGTGATGGATGAATTAAATTTGGCTTTAAATTAAGTGGGTCAAATTTATAATTGTGTAATTTTAAAATTCTATTAAAATTAGGAGAGTTAGTAAAACAAAATAAATGAATAAATAATAATAAATAAATAAAACCTAATTTAACTAGCATATTCTTTATACGAATTGGGAATAAGAGAAGCAATAACAAGAGTCGGCTGTGGCTTTCACTGTAATTAATATCAGAGGAAAAGAAAAGAGGACAGAGCAATTAACCAAGGTAATTCTTTGTTCATATATAATGTATATATAGTGATTAAAAAAGTGAATTGCCATATAGTGATTTAAAAGTGATTCTAGCTTCAGATGATGGCATATATATATATATATATTATGTTAATAAACTTTTGGCCATAAAACTTATAACGGAATTAGTAAATTAATTGAAGTTATGTATATTAATTTGACTTAATTAATTTTGTCGACATAGTTATAAAAATTCTTAATAATGAAATTTAATTGTATTATGTTATTAATGATTGGATTGTAATAAAATTTTATTAAATTATTTAGATTGAACGGAGATAGTCTAAATGAGTCAAATTTGGAGTATAAATTTTGGGTATTACATTGCTTAATCCAGGTACGGATTCTGTACACATTCAGCGATACTCTTTAATTTTAGTTTGTTCATTTTGTTTCTCGTTTTGATTTTGAATATTGTCTCGATACCTTGATCTTAGTGAAGTTCATATGATAGTTTATTTTGATCTTTAGAACATCATAACTTGTACTCTTTGAACTTAATTATCATGTTTAATATTTATTTCAATTTTCGTAGTGATGTACATGTTACTATATTTTTGGAGACTTATGTTAATGATTCGTTCTATTTAACATGTACACGTTAGAACCCTTTGTGTTGATATTGTGTCACTTGTGTTGTGACATGAAATTTTTGTTAGAATACCGTAGGGTATACCTGAGCTATAACCACCTGTGGGGGTACCCCATGCATGTCCTCTTGGCACCGAGGCATGACATCTTCCGTGGCGGTGTGATCAGTCCACGGCGTCTCCATTTTGTGGTCAGGTGGGAGTTGGCTATTTGGTGTTTTGTTGTGGGAGGCGTATGGTTCGACCCTAGTTTTTTGTTCTATTCTATTCTGCGGATTGGTGATGTTTATGCCAAACACACCTTTCGATTTTACATGCATTGGAATCGCGGTCCAATGTGTGTGACTTGCCTGTGTGGCATTGTTTGACTTGCCTGTGTGGCATTATTTGACTTGCCTACGTGACAAGGTATATTCTGTTTTGATCTGAGCTTAGTATGAAATAACACCTAGCCATTTGATTCAGCTTATTATTTCGTTGTGTTAGTTTTGTTCATTTTGTTTAAGTTCGTTTCGTCTCATTTCATTTAATTGAGTTAGTTATTTCGGTTCATTATTTGTATTATATATCCGTACTGGGCATTTGGCTCATGCTGTGTTTTTCTTCCGACACTTAATCAGGGGGATCAAGGGCAAGTGTGGCGAGAGCTTCCTTTTATCCAAATGGTTTAGATATTTTGTTTAAGTTGTGACCCAATAGTTTGTTTGGAGTTATAATAATGATTTTAGATTGTGGTTTGAGTCATTTTGTTATTTATTATGGTTGACTTGTGGTATTGATCAGATATTAAGACTATTCTTTTGTGGCTTTGAGCCTTGCTATTGAATTCATTAGTTTTGTTGAGTTTTGAGTAACCTCTATTTCTATTTCAGAAAGGGGGTGTTACAGGCCTCTTCAACAGGAAAAATAAAAATAAAATGATAATATATCAATTTAACTCTTGCGATTTTAAATTAAAAGTGTATTGACTATATCGTAAATCATATCATAAAACATGATACCATTGTCGCATATAAATATAACTTACTTTTTAATATTAGTAATACTATATCTCAGATCGATTTGTTCTTGTATCATATCAAAAAATAAATATTGTGTAACATAAGATACTAACAAGTATTCTTTTCTTTCTTTTTACTTATGTCGTTTTAGAAAAAAACATAAAGATTAAAAAATGCGATTAATATTTTATCTGATTGATCAAAATAGTTTTAAAATCTCGATACTAGTCTTTTAAAATTTATTAGAAAAAATGAAAGAGAAACAAGTTAATATTTAATATAAAAATAATATGAAAAATTAAGTCATTAATACTTTGTAAAATCTACAAATGAAAACATAAAAATATTTTCAGACATGAAGAGATTAGAAATCATTTTCAGCACAGTTGCACATTTTCGTATCTCTTCGTACCATAAAGAGATTGGAAACCAATTACCTGTTTGAAGTAATTTTCTACTAGTGCTTTGAAACGGATAAAAATATTACAGACATAAGATTTTTTCTTTAAGGGGTAATACCATACATAACGGGTAAAATGATCAACGAATATAACATAATACTTAAAATTATCAACAGAATAAAGGGAAAGGTACAAACTTCAGAGAATATGATTTGTAAGGGGTGAGAGGAAACACTTGTTGATGTGGAAAATGAAAGCATATGACTTTTATTACTTAAACATGCATTATAATGATAGTTTTGTAACATAGAATAAGGTAAAAAAAATGTTAGACATAATATAATGTAGAATATGTGATGATGGATGACCTAATCTAGAGAGCCACTCGGAGGAAGTGGTCTTGACGTTGGAAAAGACAACGAGCAGAGAAGACAATTTTGGAGAGGTGGTTGGCCACTCATAGATGTCATCTTTAGTCTTTCCCGTTAAAAGAATTGTCTCTGTGCTCAAGTCCTTTACATGAAAAACAGTGGGTAATTAAGAATTCAATAAAAACATGATTAACAGTATTATTTTTGATTACCTGAGTTACTATTCACGAAGAAAAATTGATTCTTTTCTGTCCAAATTATTTTTGATACGTGAATATTATTCTTGAATTTTACTCCACAAAGCAGTATCATGTTGACAATTTAGACATTTTTAAACTCCGAATAAATTTAAAGTCTTTAATATTTATCCTTGATTTCATTTAATTGAATTATTATATCATTTTCATCATCCTCATGCTTATATTGTGATGAAAGTCATCTTCGACCAAGGGTGCAAAGATGAACTGTTGTTTGGTATGATTATGACCAGGGATTATTCGGTGTAATCATGACCTGTAATGTTACAAATGATGTGGTAAAAGTTCTCATTGTCCCGTAGTGCATTGATGGATAGTTGCTGGTATGATCATGACCATGCGTTCTCTTCGACCAAGGGTGCAAAGATTAATTGTTGTTTGACATGATCATAACCATTAGTGAAAACACGAATATCCTTGGCCCGTAATGCATGGATAATTCGTGGTTGTGATACTAATGAATATCCTTGGCCCGTAGTGTGACGCCCCCAAAACAGGTATACATCACCCATCTTGAGTTGCCAGATACATGGTACATAAATTCAAATACAACTTAATTATACAACAGTCGTGTAAAATACGATAAAACATAGCTGAGAGTTTTAATAAGAATATTGTCATCTAGATAATATCTACACTCAATGGAGTCATAATTACATTTATTATCACACTATTTACCAGAATAGTGAGGACTACTAATGTTATCATCTGGACCGTCACTCCGTTCCCCGACTAGTCCCGGTTACGTTCTCATTTCCTGAAGAGAACAGTGAAAGAAAGGGTGAGCTCAACTAGCCCAGTAAGAAATATTATGACTAAGATAATGCAGAATAAATTATCATTAGTCTTCAACAATGTTAAACTGATAAAATACAATAGACATCAAGTTTAACTGCAGCGGAATAAACAATCCTGTGAGACCCCAGATTTTATTAATAAAGATTTAAATTTTGTCAAAATAAATTTTTTATATTATGGTGTGAATTTGAGATAATATTATAGTTGTGGGTAGTATTAATAAATTTTGCAAAGTATGCAAGTGGTTATATTATATTCGATTGGTCGGGGAATATTCGGTTTAGCAGGAATATTAAATACAATGGCTCAATCATTGGTGGACCCTAAATGTAATTATTTGTCGGATTGAGAAAGCGACAAAAATATTTTATTGAAATAACTATGGGAAGTTTTACCGTAGTTCTTGTTGAACTACTCGGTAGTAAAAAACGATAAAGAATGTGGTTGCATAGTAGTATTACGGTATTGATTATTGATGCTTATGTGAGAAGTCACTCGGTTTGATTCCATTATTGCCGATTAATAATATGAATTATTATAGCGATAATGACGTTTTGTTTTATTCGTATTATTAACGTAATAAAAGCGAAACATCTTTTATATAAAATAGAATACTTTATTAAAGTTATTCTATAAATAGAATATATTATATTTTATTATGCATATAGTGTTGCATAGTGTTTTGCATAGTGTTTTGCATAGTATTGCATAGTGTTTGCATAGTAAAATGTTTTTATATAAATAGAATATATTATATTTTATTTAAAAGATTTTTCTTTAAATATGGACCGTCAGATTAAAGTAAATCAATACTGGAGATAGTTCATGGATTAATTCTTATGAATTCCATTTTCCTATAAATAGAAGCTCATTCCTTCATTATTTTCTTACTTAATTCATTGAAACTCTAGAGAGAGAAATTATAGAGAGAAGCTATAGAGAAAATTATAGAAAGAAGAAGAGTATTCTCGCTACTTCACTACTTCTATATTAGGTTCTTTTACGGTAAGAAGGGTGTTATTCTTTCTTCTTGAAGAGAACTTACGTCATTCCATTCATTATTATTACATTGGAATAACTTTGTAAAAGTGGCATACCCTATACATAACTCACATATCTGTGGCATACCTATACTTGGTGAAATCCTTATGTTATTCCATTGCTTATTATTCTGTTGGAATAACTTTGTATCTGTGGTTTACCCTATACTTGGTGAAATCCTTATGTTATTCCATTGCTTATTATTACATTGGAATAACTTTGTATCTGTGATTTACCCTATACTTGGTGACATTCTTCTATTATTACATTGGAACATCACATCGTGTGTTTTACACAGGACTGGTTCCATTTTTATTATACATTGGAACATCACATCGTGTGTTTTACAGGACTGGTTAAAATCTTTATCATTCTGTTGGAATATCCTATCGTGTGTTTTACACCGGATCCGGGTTCCATCTTTATTATTACTGTTGGAACATCCCCGATTGTGAATTTCACCGACACCGGTTCCGTTATTATTATTACATTGGAATAACACATCTGTCTATGCTAAGTACCGCATGCATGGTGATTTCTTTTGTTATTCCATTCTTTATTATACCCGGTTGGTTAAAACTTTGACTTCTATACTCCATGAAATTAGTAGAATATCCTTGATATTTGCGTTTCATCCAAAGATATCTTTTCATGGAAATATTCTTACGATCATTATTGAATTTTACTCTACGAAAACAAGATCATGTTGACAATTTGGACGTTAATAATTCATGGATTAAATAATTCTTGAACTTGTTTTATTGAATTACTATGTCATTGTCATCATCCTCATGTTATATTATGTTATCTTTGGCTTACGTGCATAGATGAACTTAGTATGATTATGACCGAGGATCATTCGGTATAATCATGACTTGATATAAATGATGTGACAAAAGTCCTCGATGGCTTCGTGTAATGCGTTGATGGATAATTTTGGTATGATTATGACCGAGGGGTGATTCGGTATAGTCATGACCATTGATAATTTGATGAAAATCCTTGGACCGTAGTACGAGGATGATTAGATGTGGTGGTTTATTAATTGTGAGTCTCAAACGATAAAATTGATGAAAACCTTTTAAAACCAAAAAGATAGTAGACTTTATTCTCTACTTGACTCTTTTAATGGATTGCTTATTCATTGCAGCTTAAACCTGGTTGTCTATTGTATTTTATCGGTTTAACACTTGTTGAAGGCTAATGATAATTTATTACGCATTATCTTAGTCATAATATTTCTTCTTGGGCTAGTTGAGCTCACCCTTTCTTTCCTTTATTCTCTCTTGAAATGAGAACATAATTTGGGACGAGTCGGGGAACGAAGTAATGGTCCGGAGGATAGCATTAGTAGTCCTCTATATTACGTGAAATAGTGTGATAATAGTTGTAATGAGGACTCCTTTTGAGTTTGTATAATATCTAGTAGACAATATTTGTATTCAAACTCACGATTTATGTCGTATTGTATATTTAACGTTATATTAGTAAGTTGTATTTGAATTTATGTACCATGTAAGTGGCGACCCAAGATGGGTGACGTATACCTAATTTTGGGGCGTCACGGTTTGGTATCGAGCTTAGGATATGATCCACGGCTAAGATGTGAGATAAGAACTAGGAGGGAGAGCGGGAAATTCTTTTCGCTAGTATGACCTACCTAAGTTTATTTGGTATTTAATTGGTCGGTCAGAGTATAGGGATAATATTTGATATATTAATTAACCCTTGTGTTGTGGCAGTGTTTGAAAATGGCAGCTAAAAATATTCACAATGGAGTGAATGTGACCGTTGTGACACCTTTAATCACTAATCAGGTTAATGCAGTGTCAGACGAGGAACAAATTAGAGATATCCACGTAGTAAATGAAGAACTAATTGTTGCACCCGAGCTAGTTGCAGAGGTAGCAGCTGAAAGTGAGGAAGAAGAGGAAGAAGAGGAAGAAGAGGAACCTGAGGAGAATTGGTTAGAAGAAATTTATGATCAAAACTTAGAATTACAAAATCGTGTTCGTGAGCTAGAAGAACAAAGTTGAAGAAAGCAACAAACGATTCGTGGAACAAAGGGATACAACAATTCAAAATTGGGTTACCCGATATGTGATGCTCGAACAAAATCACGCTTTGGCAGGGTGTAAGATATTAAAGTTGGAATCTGAGAATTTAAAAATCAAAGATCAGTTGAAAGAAGAAACAATCGAACGAAGAAGAATAGAGCGATGCATGGGTAAAAAGGCTGACAACGCGTTGATAGTGTAGAAAAAGACGTCCGATCCAATAAAGCCAAAATAGATGAAATGGACTTTGCTTTTTGGACAGCAATTGGGAGAACCCAACATCGAATTCGGAATTACCCTGTGCATAGCGGTCAACCCGAATTCGATATGGATCGGAGAATAATGATTCAAATCATGGATCAGGAATGTGAAGAAGCACTTAAGGGTGGAATGTACCCTATAGTAAAGTCAAACTCGGTAATTTAAGCGAGAGCGTTTGTCGAGAAACCCGAACGAAGTTATTACGGGTAAATTAATTATTGCGAAGTCTATACTTTATTCAATACAAGTTCTACCCACTCTTTTATTCTACCTAGTTGTGTTCAATGTTTAAATTTGACTCCGAAAAAAATTAGACTTTGATTTATCTATTGAAACTTCGTTGGGAGAAACCTTCGTTACCTCCACTGTTTTTTTAAATCTTGTTTGATTCAAATAAACACTTTCACGTTACCTGTCGATATTATCTCTTTGAAAATACTTGCCTTTGAGGTAATTTTTGAAAACGATTGATTAATTACTCATTATTCTTTTTGTAAGGTTGTTAGCTTTCATATTCCTAACCAACTTTGTTATACTTAATTCAAAGTAACCAAACCCTAAAGTTAATCATTGTAATATCAAGCCATAAGTAAAGAGCTCCGAACCTTTCGTTGTTGACTTTCCTTGTGTGGAATGCACCGGCCGGACTTTCAGAGGGCGACATCGTGAATGAAGATGGCAAGTTTATAGGTATCATTGTGAGGGCTATCTAGGTTAAGGGATAGAAGTCACAGTTGGTATCAATGTAACGTCTTATCCAAGTCTTGGATAAGAGTAGCGATTTTGAATGATATTTCTATCATTAATAAATTTCTTGACGTATTCTTGAAGATTTTCTAGCCTACCCTAGAGCGTGAAATCGAATTTTGTATTGACCCAAAGATAAAAAACCCATTTCTTAAACCCTCAAATATTTCTTCAATTAAAATGAAGCAGTTTACGTGGTTTATGATGAAAGTCATAATAAAAGCATTGGAATAATGAAAATCATGGGTATATGAAGTATTAGTAAGTTTTATGGTGAGTTATGTTGGTTAGTATGTGAAAACATGAAAGTTTCTTAGAAATCACAAAGAGTTGAAAATCGATTTTGGTGAAAAGCGTAACATGAAATTCAATTGACTATATCTCTTATTATATTTTGAATTTTGAATGTGGTCAAGTCCTAGAGTTAGATCTATGAGTTACCTAACTAATACAAGTGGAATTACTGGAAAAGGTGTTGTAGATTTTTGTGGGGACTGATTTTAGCAAAAGGAGTGCAAAGCTGCAAAAATCGAAAAAGCTTCTGCCATGATTTTAGAGAGGCTGTTTCGGCCACTTAAATTATGAGAAAAATTCTGGCCTTTTGGGACATGAAGGTATATGGTATAAAGTATCTCCTGTCCAAAAATGAGCTCATTCTCGACTTAAAATGAGCAAGTTATGACTATTTCAATATTTAGGTTTTTCCGATTTAAAAACGCTATAACCGGAGTTCTATAACTCCGATGACCATGAAATTTAAACTAGAAGCTCACGTTAACATGTGTAAGGTCCTGCCAAGATTTGGGAATTTTGGAGTTAAACTTGAGGTAGCTAATTTCTTAAGGAATTAATTAGAAATTGATTTTAAAAAATAGTAAATGAATTTTAAAAATTCGAGAAAAATATATTTTCATTATGGGACAATATTATGCTAAATCCCAGAAAAGAAATATTTTGGGACTAATTTGGTATTTTTCATGAAAATAGTTTAATTACTGAACATATGAGTTAAATATGTTATGTGAAGTAACAAAGTTGAAAATAGGATTTTATGGCTAGAGAATCCTATATAGAATATATGCATATTTTGATGAGGATTTGATAATTGGTGATGATATTTTATGAGTATGGCATTTTTGAATGATTAAATGCATTATATGGTAAAAGCGTAAACAATTGAGATAAATTGTTTATAAATTTAAGAAGTGATTAAAATATTGTTATAATATTAATGTTATTAGATTATGAGATTATTAAGTGATTGATAACATGGGGATATTCTTGAATCCTGGATAAATTATATTATAAATGTTTAATATTTATCCTTTATCTCATTTGATTGATTCTTTATATCATTATCCTCATGTTTATATTATGTTAAAAGTCATCTTTGGCCGTAGTGCATTGATAGACTTGGTATGATTATGACCACGGATCATTTCGGTATAATCATAATCAGTAAATGAATACACAATTATCTTTGGTAGTAGTGCATGGATAATTTGTGGTCGTGATATTAATGAATACACAATTATCTTCGCCGTAGTAGTAGCATGGATAATTTGTGGTCGTGATACTAATGAATATCCTTCGCCCGTAGTGCGGGGATGATTCGATGATGTGGATTAATTATTGAAATGAGTCTCAAAGAATGAAATATTAATTCATGGATGCGTTCAAAGTCATCTCGTGGCTTACGTGCATAGATGGACTTGGTATGATTATGACCGAGGATTGTTCGGTATAATCATAATCAGTAATTGAAAACACAATTATCTTTGGTAGTAGTGCATGGATAATTTGTGGTCGTGATACTAATGAATATCCTTGGCACGTAGTGCGGGGATGATTCGATGATGTGGATTAATTATTGAAATTTGAGTCTCAAAGAATGAAATATTAATTCATGGATGCGTTCAAAGTCATACGTGGCTTACGTGCATAGATGGACTTGGTATGATTATGACCGAGTGGATTGTTGGGTATAATCATAATCAGATTGAAAACACGAATATCCTTGGCGTTGGTGCATGGATAATTCGTGGTCGTGATACTATTAAGCTGCGTCTTAGCATTATTGGTTTTACGGTTGTATATCTTAAATTTTGTAGTGCAAAGATGAATTGTTAATGAATAGCTTTGGCGATTTCAAAGATGAATTTAATATTTTTAAACGATAAAGGTATTCAAGGTATCCTCACTTCTTTTTATCATACCAGTACGTACCCTAATTTCGAGGGCGAAATTCCATAAGAGGAGGAGATTGTGAGACCCAGATTTTATTAATAAAGATTTAAATTTTGTCAAAATAAATTTTTATATTATGGTGTGAATTTGAGATAATATTATAGTTGTGGGTAGTATTAATAAATTTTGCAAAGTATGCAAGTGGTTATATTATATTCGATTGGTGGGGAATATATTAGGTTTAGCGAGGAATATTAAATACAACTACTCAATCATTGGTGGACCCCAATGTAATTATTGTCGGATTGAGAAAGCGACAAAAATATTTTATTGAAATAACGGCGGAAGTTTTACAGTAGTTCTTGTTGAACTACTCGGTAGTAAAAGTACGATGTAATACGTGTGGTTGCATAAGTAATACTGCGGTATTGATTATTGATGCTTATGTGAGAAGTCACTCGGTTTGATTCCATTATTGTCGATTAATAATATGAATTATTATAGCGATAATGACGTTTTGTTTTATTCAGTATTATTAACGTAATAAAAAGCGAAACATCTTTTATATAAAATAGAATACTTTATTAAAGTTATTCTATAAATAGAATATATTATATTTTATTATGCATAGTGTTGCATAGTGTTTTGCATAGTGTTTTGCATAGTATTGCATAGTGTTTGCATAGTAAAATGTTTTTATATAAATAGAATATATTATATTTTATTTAAAAGATTTTTCTTTAAATATGGACCGTCAGATTAAAGTAAATCAATCTGGATAGTTCATGGATTAATTCTTATGAATTCCATTTTCCTATAAATAGAAGCTCATTCCTTCATTATTTTCTTATTTAATTCATTGAAACTCTGAGAGAGAAATTATAGAGAGAAGCTATAGAGAGAAAATTATAGAAAGAAGAAGAGTATTCTCGCTACTTCACTACTTCTATATTAGGTTCTTTTTACGGTAAGGGGTGTTATTCTTTCTTCTTGAAGAGAACTTACATTATTCCATTCATTATTATTACATTGGAATAACTTTTGTAAAAGTGGCATACCTATACATAACTCAGATACGCTGTGGCATACCCTATACTTGGTGAAATCCTTATGTTATTCCATTGCTTATTATTACATTGGAATAACTTGTATATGCATTTACCCTATACTTGGTGAAATCCTTATGTTATTCCATTGCTTATTATTACATTGGAATAACTCGTATACGCATGGTTTACCCTATACTTGGTGACATTCTTCTATTATTACATTGGAACATCGTCATGCATGTGTTTTACACAGGACTGGTTCCATTTTTATTATTCTGTTGGAACATCACATGCGTGTGTTTTACAGGACTGGTTAAAATCTTTATCATTACATTGGAATATCCTATCGTGTGTTTTTTTACCGGATCTGGTTCCATCTTTATTATTCTGTTGGAACATCACAGCCGATTGTGAATTTCACGACTTGGTTCCGTTATTATTATTACATTGGAATAAACTCGCATCTGCTGGTACCGCATGCATGGTGATTTCTTTTGTTATTCCATTCTTTATTATACCCGGTTGGTTAAAACTTTGACTTTATACTCCATGAAATTAGTAGAATATCCTTGATATTTGCGTTTCATCCGATATCTTTTCATGGAAATATTCTTCCGATCATTATTGAATTTTACTCTACGAAAACGATGATCATGTTGACAATTTGGACGTTAATAATTCATGGATTAAATAATTCTTGAACTTGTTTTATTGAATTACTATGTCATTGTCATCATCCTCATGTTATATTATGTTATCTTTGGCTTACGTGCATAGATGAACTTAGTATGATTATGACGAGGAGGATCATTCGGTATAATCATGACTTGATATAAATGATGTGACAAAAGTCCTCGGTGTATTTTGTAATGCGTTGATGGATAATTTTTGGTATGATTATGACCGGGGTGATTCGGTATAGTCATGACCATTGATAATTTGATGAAAATCCTTGACCAGTGGTACGAGGGATGATTAGATGTGGTGGTTTATTATTGTCGAGTCTCGGTGATAAAAATTGATGAAAACCTTTTAAAACCAAAAGATAGTAGACTTTATTCTCTACTTGACTCTTTTAATGGATTGCTTATTCCGGCTATGATTAAAGCTGGTTGTCTATTGTATTTTATCGGTTTAACATTGTTGAAGGCTAATGATAATTTATTACGCATTATCTTAGTCATAATATTTCTTCTTGGGCTAGTTGAGCTCACCCTTTCTTTCTTTCTTTATTCTCTTCGGAAATGAGAACATAAATTTGAGACGAGTCGGGGAACGAAGTAATGGTCGAGAGGATAGCATTAGTAGTCCTCACTATTACGTGAAATAGTGTGATAATAGTTGTAATGAGGACTCCTTTTGAGTTTGTATAATATCTAGTAGACAATATTTGTATTCAAACTCACGGTTTATGTCGTATTGTACGCATCGTTATATTAGTAAGTTGTATTTGAATTTATGTACCATGTAAGTGGCGACCCAAGATGGGTGACGTATACCTAATTTTGGGGGCGTCACAGTTGGTATCAGAGCTTAGGGATATGATCCCTGGCTAAGATGTGAGATAAGAACTAGGAGGGGAGAGACGGGAAATTCCTTCGCTAGTATGACCTACCTAAGTTTATTTGGTATTTAATTGGTCGGTCAGAGTATAGGGATAATATTTGATATATTAATTAACCCTTGTGTTGTGGCGGTGTTTGAAAATGGCATTAAAAATATTCACAATGGAGTGAATGTGACCGTTGTGACACCTTTAATCACTAATCGAGTTAATGCGATTGTCGGGACGAGGAACAAATTAGAGATATCCACGTAGTAAATGAAGAACTAATTGTTGCAGACCTGAGCTAGAAGCAGAGGTAGCGGTGAAAGTGAGGAAGAAGAGGAAGAAGAAGAAGAGAACACGAGGAGAATTGGTTAGAAGAAATTTATGATCAAAACTTAGAATTACAAAATCGTGTTCGTGAGCTAGAAG
Source organism: Panax quinquefolius (assembly GCA_020205615.1). Lineage (NCBI taxonomy): Eukaryota > Viridiplantae > Streptophyta > Magnoliopsida > Apiales > Araliaceae > Panax > Panax quinquefolius. The sequence continues at coordinate 31,868,652 of CM035163.1, forward strand.
AACAAGGTTGAAGAAGCGGCAAGCGGTCGTGGAACAAAGGGATACAACAATTCAAAATTGGGTTACCCGATATGTGATGCTCGAACAAAATCACGCTTTGGCGAGGTGTGTAAGATATTAAAGTTGGAATCGAGAATTTAAAAATCAAAGATCATTTGAAAGAAGAAACAAGCGAACGAAGAAGAATAGGCGATGCATGGGTAAAAGGCGCACAACGCGTTGATAGTGTAGAAAAAGAGCGCGTCAGATCCAATAAAGCCAAAATAGATGAAATGGACTTTGCTTTTGGACAATGAATTGGGAGAACCCAACATCGAATTGAATTACCACATGCATAGCGGTCAACCCGAATTCGATATGGATCGGAGAATAATGATTCAAATCATGGATCGGGGAATGTGAAGAAGCACTTAAGGGTGGAATGTACCCTATAGTAAAGTCAAACTTCGGTAATTTAAGCGAGAGCGTTTGTCGAGAAAACCGAACGAAGTTATTACGGGTAAATTAATTATTGCGAAGTCTATACTTTATTCAATACAAGTTCTACCCACTCTTTTATTCTACCTAGTTGTGTTCAATGTTTAAATTTGACTCCGAAAAAAATTAGACTTTGATTTATCTATTGAAACTTCGTTGGGAGAAACCTTCACCGTTACCTCCATTGCTTTTTTTTAAATCTTGTTTGATTCAAATAAACACTTTCACGTTACCTGTCGATATTATCTCTTTGAAAATACTTGCCTTTGAGGTAATTTTTGAAAACGATTGATTAATTACTCATTATTCTTTTTGTAAGGTTGTTAGCTTTCATATTCCTAACCAACCTGTTATATGAATTCAAAGTAACCAAACCCTAAAGTTAATCATTGTAATATCAAGCCATAAGTAAAGAGCTCCGAACCTTTCGTTGTTGACTTCCTTGTGTGGAATGCAGAAAAAGCGGACTTTTCAGTAGGCGACATCGTGAATGAAGATGGCAAGTTTATAGGTATCATTGTGAGGGCTATCTAGGTTAAGGGATAGAAGTCACGGTTGGTATCAATGTAACGTCTTATCCAAGTCTTGGATAAGAGTAGCGATTTTGAATGATATTTCTATCATTAATAAATTTCTTGACGTATTCTTGAAGATTTTCTAGCCTACCCTAGAGCGTGAAATCGAATTTTGTATTGACCCCAGTACAAAAACCCATTTCTTAAACCCTCAAATATTTCTTCAATTAAAATGAACAGTTTACGTGGTTTATGATGAAAGTCATAATAAAAGCATTGGAATAATGAAAATCATGGGTATATGAAGTATTAGTAAGTTTTATGGTGAGTTATGTTGGTTAGTATGTGAAAACATGAAAGTTTCTTAGAAATCACAAAGAGTTGAAAATCGATTTTGGTGAAAACGTAACATGAAATTCAATTGACTATATCTCTTATTATATTTTGAATTTTTGAATGTGGTCAAGTCCTAGAGTTAGATCTATGAGTTACCTAACTAATACAAGTGGAATTACTGGAAAAGGTGTTGTAGATTTTGTGGGGACTGATTTTAGCAAAGGAGTGCAAAGCTGCAAAAAATCGAAAAAGCACGCCATGATTTTAGAGAGGCTGTTTCGGCCACTTAAATTATGAGAAAAATTCTGGCCTTTTGGGACATGAAGGTATATGGTATAAAGTATCTCCTGTCCAAAAATGAGCTCATTCTCGACTTAAAATGAGCAAGTTATGACTATTTCAATATTTAGGTTTTTCCGAAATAAAAACGCTATAACCGGAGTTCTATAACTCCGATGACCATGAAATTTAAACTAGAAGCTCACGTTAACATGTGTAAGGTCCTGCCAAGATTTGGGAATTTTTGGAGTTAAACTTGAGGTAGCTAATTTCTTAAGGAATTAATTAGAAATTGATTTTTAAAAAATAGTAAATGAATTTTAAAAATTTCGAGAAAAATATATTTTCATTATGGGACAATATTATGCTAAATCCCAGAAAAGAAATATTTTTGGGACTAATTTGGTATTTTTCATGAAAATAGTTTAATTACTGAACATATGAGTTAAATATGTTTATGTGAAGTAACAAAGTTGAAAATAGGATTTTATGGCTAGAGAATCCTATATAGAATATATGCATATTTTTGATGAGGATTTGATAATTGGTGATGATATTTTATGAGTATGGCATTTTTGAATGATTAAATGCATTATATGGTAAAGCGTAAACAATTGAGATAAATTGTTTATAAATTTAAGAAGTGATTAAAATATTGTTATAATATTAATGTTATTAGATTATGAGATTATTAAGTGATTGATAACATGGGGATATTCTTGAATCCTGGATAAATTATATTATAAATGTTTAATATTTATCCTTTATCTCATTTGATTGATTCTTTATATCATTATCCTCATGTTTATATTATGTTAAAAGTCATCTTTGGCCGTAGTGCATTGATAGACTTGGTATGATTATGACCACGGATCATTCGGTATAATCATAACCGTAAATGAATACACAATTATCTTTGGCCGTAGTGCATGGATAATTTGTGGTCGTGATACTAATGAATACACAATTATCTTTGGCCGTAGTGCATGGATAATTTGTGGTCGTGATACTAATGAATATCCTTGGCACGTAAAGTAGTGGGGATGATTCGATGATGTGGATTAATTATTGAGTTGAGTCTCAAAGAATGAAATATTAATTCATGGATGCGTTCAAAGTCATCGTGGCTTACGTGCATAGATGGACTTGGTATGATTATGACGAGGATTGTTGGGTAAAGATAATCATAACAGTAATTGAAAACACAATTATCTTTGCGTAGTAGTAGTAGCATGGATAATTTGTGGTCGTGATACTAATGAATATCCTTGGCAGTAGTGCGGGGATGATTCGATGATGTGGATTAATTATTGAAATTTGAGTCTCAAAGAATGAAATATTAATTCATGGATGCGTTCAAAGTCATCGTCGCTGGCTACGTGCATAGATGGACTTGGTATATGATTATGACTGAGGATTGTTCGGTATAATCATAAGTAATTGAAAAACACGAATATCCTTGGCCGATTGGTGCATGGATAATTCGTGGTCGTGATATTATTAAGCTGCGTCTTAGCATTATTGGTTTTACAGTTGTATATCTTTAGCCTGTAGTGCAAAGATGAATTGTTAATGAATAGCTTTGGCAGATTTCAAAGATGAATTTAATATTTTTAAACGATAAAGGTATTCAAGGTATCCTCACTTCTTTATCATACCAGGTACGTACCCTAATTTCGAGGGCGAAATTCCATAAGGAGGGGAGATTGTGAGACCCCAGATTTTATTAATAAAGATTTAAATTTTGTCAAAATAAATTTTTTATATTATGGTGTGAATTTGAGATAATATTATAGTTGTGGGTAGTATTAATAAATTTTGCAAAGTATGCAAGTGGTTATATTATATTCGATTGGTCGGGGAATATTCGGTTTAGCAGGGAATATTCGTACAACAGCTCAATCATTGGTGGACCCCACAACAGAATTATTGTCGGATTGAGAAAGCGACAAAAATATTTTATTGAAATAACGGCGGAAGTTTTACCGTGGTTACTGTTGAACTACTCGGTAGTAAAAGTACAGTAATACGTGTGGTTGCATAGTAGCACACGGTATTGATTATTGATGCTTATGTGAGAAGTCACTCAGTTTGATTCCATTATTGTCGATTAATAATATGAATTATTATAGCGATAATGACGTTTTGTTTTATTCGTATTATTAACGTAATAAAACAGAAACATCTTTTTATATAAAATAGAATACTTTATTAAAGTTATTCTATAAATAGAATATATTATATTTTATTATGCATAGTGTTGCATAGTGTTTTGCATAGTGTTTTGCATAGTATTGCATAGTGTTTGCATAGTAAAATATTTTTATATAAATAGAATATATTATATTTTATTTAAAAGATTTTTCTTTAAATATGGACCGTCGAGATTAAAGTAAATCAATCTGGGACCGTTCATGGATTAGTTCTTATGAATTCCATTTTCCTATAAATAGAAGCTCATTCCTTCATTATTTTCTTACGAATTCATTGAAACTACAGAGAGAGAAATTATAGAGAGAAGTTTATATAGAGAAAATTATAGAAAGAAGAAGAGTATTCGCTACTTCACTACTTCTATATTCAGGTTCTTTTTACAGTAAGGGGTGTTATTCTTTCTTCTTGAAGAGAACTTACATCATTCCATTCATTATTATTACATTGGAATAACTTTGTAAAAGTGGCATACCCTATACATAACTTTGATCACGCAGATACCCTATACTTGGTGAAATCCTTATGTTATTCCATTGCTTATTATTACATTGGAATAACTCAGATATCTGTGATTTACCCTATACTTGGTGAAATCCTTATGTTATTCCATTGCTTATTATTACATTGGAATAACTTTGTATACGCATGGTTTACCCTATACTTGGTGACATTCTTCTATTATTACATTGGAACATCACATGCTGTGTGTTTTACAAGGACTGGTTCCATTTTTATTATTCTGTTGGAACATCACATGCGTGTGTTTTACAGGACTGGTCGGTTCTTTATCATTACATTGGAATATCCTATCTCGTGTGTTTTACACCGGATCCGGGTTCCATCTTTATTATTCATTGGAACATCACGCCGGTGTGAATTTCACCGACTGGTTCCGTTATTATTATTCATTGGAATAACTTTCATACATCAAATACCGCATGCATGGTGATTTCTTTTGTTATTCCATTCTTTATTATACCCAGTTGGTTAAAACTTTGACTTCTATACTCCATGAAATTAGTAGAATATCCTTGATATTTGCGTTTCATCCAAATATCTTTTCATGGAAATATTCTTACGATCATTATTGAATTTTACTCTACTTAAACAAAGATCATGTTGACAATTTGGACGTTAATAATTCATGGATTAAATAATTCTTGAACTTGTTTTATTGAATTACTATGTCATTGTCATCATCCTCATGTTATATTATGTTATCTTTGGCTTACGTGCATAGATGAACTTAGTATGATTATGACCGAGGATCATTCGGTATAATCATGACTTGATATAAATGATGTGACAAAAGTCCTCGGTGGGCTGTGTAATGCAATGATGGATAATTTTTGGTATGATTATGACCGGGGGTGATTCGGTATAGTCGTGACCATTGATAATTTGATGAAAATCCTTGACCATGTAGTACGAGGATGATTAGATGTGGTGGTTTATTATTGTTTGAGTCTCGTGATAAAATTGATGAAAACCTTTTAAAACCAAAAAGATAGTAGACTTTATTCTCTACTTGACTCTTTTAATGGATTGCTTATTCACTGCTGATTAAACTGGTTGTCTATTGTATTTTATCGGTTTAACATTGTTGAAGGCTAATGATAATTTATTACGCATTATCTTAGTCATAATATTTCTTCTTGGGCTAGTTGAGCTCACCCTTTCTTTCTTTATTCTCTTGAGGAAATGAGAACATAGCGAGACGAGTCGGGGAACGAAGTAATGGTCAGAGGATAGCATTAGTAGTCCTCACTATTACGTGAAATAGTGTGATAATAGTTGTAATGAGGACTCCTTTTGAGTTTGTATAATATCTAGTAGACAATATTTGTATTCAAACTCACGATTTATGTCGTATTGTACACACATCGTTATATTAGTAAGTTGTATTTGAATTTATGTACCATGTAAGTGGCGACCCAAGATTGGTGACGTATACCTAATTTTGGGGGCGTCACAAATCCATTATAAGAGTCAAGTAGAACATGATATCTACTATCTTCTATGATTTAAAATGTTTTCATCAATTTTTATCACCGAGACTCAACTTAATAAATAAACCACATCATCGAGTCATCCCTGCACTATGGGCCAAGGATATTCATTAAATCATCAATGGTCATGACTATACCAAATAATCCCTGGTCATAATCATACCAAAAACTGTCCATCAATGCACTACAAGCCACTGATGACTTTTACCACCTCATTTATTACATTACAGGTCATGATTATACCGAATAATCCCTAGTCATAATCATACCAAGTCCATCTATGCACGTAAGCCAAAGATGACTTTCATCACAATATAAGCATGAGAACAAGTTCAAGAATAAATTTTAAAGATTTATAAGTTAATTTATCCTGAAATCAATTACGTCCAAATTGTCAACATGATACTGCTTTGTAGAGTAAAATTCAAGAATGCTCCAAAGAATATTTTCATGAAAAGATACTGGATGAAGCGCAAATATCAAGGATATTCCACTAATTTCATGGAGTATAGAAGCCAAAACTTTAACCAAATGAGTATCATAGAATATATGAAACTGCAAATGGATTTTCACCTGCCATGCGGTAATCTACGTAGACAGTTCATTTCCACAATTTAATAAGGAATGAATACGAAGGATCATTCACCATACATGTGGTAATCCACATAGATAGGTTATTCCAACAGAATAATAAAGAATAGAATAACAGAAGAATTCACCATGCATGCGATAGACCGCACAGACAGGTTATTCCAACAGAATAATAAATAATGGAACCAGGTCATGCGTAAAACACACCGATAGGATATTCCAACAGAATAATAAAGAATGGAATAATAGAAGAATTCACCATGCATGCGATAGACCGCACAGACAGGTTATTCCAACAGAATAATAAATAATGGAACCAGGTCTTGCGTAAAACGCACCGACAAGATATTCCAACAAAATAATAAAGAATGGAATCAGGTCATGCGTAAAACGAACCGACAGGATATTCCAACAGAATAATAAAGAATGGAATAACAGAAGAATTTCACCATGTATGCGGTATTTCGCATAGACAGGTTATTCCAACATAATAATAAAGAATGGAATAACAGAAGAATTTCACCATGTATGCGGTACTTCGCATATACAGGTTATTCCAACAGAATAATAAGGAATGGAATATCATTAGCTCTCTTCATGAATACGAAAGAAATAATACCCCTTACCTTAGAAAGAAACTGGATACTGGAGTAGAGAGGTAGCAGACTTCTCTTCTTCTTTCTCTCTATAATAATTCCTCTATAGCTTTAGTGAATTGGTGAGAAATGAAGGAAGAATGAGCTTCTATTTATAGGAAAATATAGTTTCGATAATTGCATGTTTTGGGCCTCGAAATATTATAATACAATACCTCCAACTTTTCTTTCATTTTTAATTTAGTCCTGCAAGTATTATCAAACTTGCACCACCTCCCCTAATAGTAAATAATATGAATCAATAGTTTAATCATGTGAATCAATAGTTATAATCATGTGAAAATACGAATTATAGTATAGTACCTCCATTTTTAACTTAGTCATGCAAGTATTATCAATCTTGAACCAACTCCCCTAATAGTACAAGAATGTGAATCAATAGTACACACATGTGAATAAATAGTTATAATCCTGTGAATTAATAGCAATTAATTGCTCATTTATCCGATTAATTACCCGATAACTTCCAGACATCAATTATTATTGAAATAAATATCGATTTCCACTAACACTAATAATTTTAACACAATGGAACTATCAAATTCATCTTTTATCAACGCGAACTTATTCATCATTAATATCATAACTCACAATATTTAACAACCAGGTCGTTCCCAGGAAAGAGGGGGCTTTCCGATAAGGATTTCTCCTTATTGGCGCGCAATTAAATGACCAAACCTCTCCTTGATAGAACTTCTAGACATTATAAATATTGTAATTTAATAATATGAATAGCTTTGTCGTCTCAATTATTGATTTAATAATATAACATATATACAGATGATACTATGACAATAATTGAATCAATAATATGAGAGATATGATGCAAAGAATTATCGTAGCAATAATTGAGTATAAGCGAAAGTGACTTCTCACGTAAGCATCAATAATCAATATCATGTGCTACTATGCAACCACGCGTATTACTGTACTTTTACTACCGATTAGTTCAACAATTTTAACGGTAACACTTCCGCCGTTATTTTTATAAAAAGATAATTCTATCGTTTAACGACAATACTTTCGTTGTGGGGTCCACCAATGATTGTGTCGTTGTACGAATATTCCCTGTTAAAACGAATATTCCCCAACCAATCGAATATTATATAACCACTTGCTTACTTTGTAAAATTTGTAAATATTACCCACAACTATAACATTATATCAAATTCACACCATAATATTCAAAAATATATTTCGAGAAAATTATTCTTTATTCATAAAAGTTGGGGTCTTACACGTAGTGCATGGATAATTCAGTGATGTGGATTATTTATTAAGTTGAGTTTCAGCGATAAAATTGATGATAAACTTTTGTATCATAGAAGATAGTAGATATCATGCTCTACTTGACTCTTCTAATGGATTGTTTATTCCGCTGTAGTTATTGATCTAAACTTGTTATCTATTGTATTCTATCAGTTGTTATACTGTTGAAGGCTAACGATAATTTATTCTACATTATCTTAGTCATAATATTCTTTACTAGGATAGTTGAGCTCACCCTTTTCTTTCATTATTCTCTTCAGGAAATGAGAATATAGCTGTTACTAGTCTGGGAATAGAGTGATGGTCCAAGATGATTGCTATAGTAGTCCTCACTATTCTATAAGAATAGTGTGATAATAATTGTAATGATGACTTATTTTGAGTTTGGATATTATATAGGAGATAATATTTGTATTAAAACTCACAGCTTATGTTTTGTCGTATTCTGCACGACACTTAGCAGTTGTATAAATTAAGTTTGTATTTGTATTATGTACCATGTATTTGGCGACTCAGAATGGGTGATGTATACCTATTTTGGGGGCGTCACAACAGCCCCCGTAATCATTGCACTAGATTGGCATCAATCGTTCTAACTTGTGTGCGATGCAAGTGACTACGCAGTGGGAGAAGATTTAAGGCAGAAAAAGGACAAAGTGTTTTATGTGATTTACTATGCCAGCAAGACTTTGACGGATGATCAAGTGAACTACACCACAAAAGAGATAGAGCTACTTGCAGTGGTGTTTTCTTTTGATAAGTTTCGAGATTACTTGATTGGAACGAAAGTGGTTGTATTTACAGATCACTCAACAATTAAATATCTCATCTTTAAGAAGGATGCCAAACCAAGGCTCATTCGTTGGATCCTTCTGCTACTAGAATTTGATTTGGAGATTCGAGGTAGGAAAGAGACCCAAAATCAAGTAGCTGACCACCTATCTAGAATGGAGAATTCACAACAACAGAGAGAAGATAGGGTTGTCATTAATGAATCTATTCTGGACGAACAATTATTCTATTTGGCAACTTAAGCGCCTTGGTACGTCGACTATATGAACTACATTGTTAGGGAGATATTGTGACGCCCCCAAAACGGGTATACATCACCCATCTTGAGTCGCCAGATACATGGTACATAACTCAACTACAAACTTAATTATACAACTGTCGTGCAAAATACGACAAAACATAGCTGAGAGTTTAAACAAGAATATTGTCTTCTAGATAATATCCACTCTCAATGGAGTCCTCATTACAATTATTATCACACTATTTCACATAATAGTGAAGACTACTATAGCCACAATCTTGGACCATCACTCCATTACCCGACTCGTCCCAGCTATATTCTCATTTCCTGAAGAGAACAGTGAAAGAAAAGGGTGAGCTCAACTAGCCCAGTAAGAATTATTATGACTAAGATAATGCAGAATAAATTATCCTTAGCCTTCAACAGTACAACAACTGATAGAATACAATAGACAACAAGTTTAAGATCAACAACTGCAGCGGAATAAGCAATCCATTAGAAGAGTCAAGTAGAACATAATGTCTATTATCTCCTCTAGATTAAAAGTCCATAATTAATATTTCATTCCTGTAATACTCATCAACAGTTCTTTGTTATACCCAAGAAAAAAAGAACTCTCATCACCTGTCTTCACCTGAACCACCAAAGATTATAGTTAAATCCACAATTCATATTTATAATCATGTAAATCAACAGTTTCTCCTTGCCACAAAGGCTTAATAGAACTTTTACTCAAAATCCTTACCCCAAAGGCTAAAGATATTCAAATGTAATAACAATGATCATACCAATCAGTTGTATATCTTTGCACAATGGGCCAAAGATATTCAACTATAAAACCAATGGTCATGATCATACCAATCAATTGCCTGTCAGTGCACTACGGCAAAAGACATTCAACTGTTAACTAATGGTCATGATCCTGCCAATCACATCATCGAATTATCCCTGCACTATGGCCAAGGACATTCGTTAGTATCACCAGTGGTCATGATCATGTCATACACCTGTCCTTCTTTGCACTACGGGCCAAAGCTATCAAACAACAGATCATCTTTGCGCTACAGACCAAAGATATTCAACAACAGATCATCTTTACACTACAGGCCAAAGACATACAACTGTAAAACCAATAACCAACAGTCCATCTATGCACTACAGCCAAAAATGACTTCCAACACAATATAAACATGAGGATCATGACAATGATATAAAGAATCAATCAAATAAGATAAAGGACAAATATTAAACATTTATAATACAATTTATCCAGAGTTCAAGAATATCCAAATGTTATCAATCACTTAATAATCTCATAATCTAATATCATTAATATTATAACAATATTTTATTCATTTCTTAAACTTATAAATAATTTATTTTAATTGTTTACACTTTACCAAATAATGTATTTAATCATTCAAAAATGCCATACTCATAAGATTTCATCACCAATGATCAAATCCCTCATCAAAAATCTGCATATACCTTATATAGGATTTCCAAGCCATAAAATCATATTTACCAATTTTTCAACTTCACATAACATATTTAATTCATATGTTCGTAACTAAACCATTTTCATGAAAAATACCAAATCAGTCCCAAACATTTTTCTTTTCTGTGATTTAGTAGAATATAGTCCTATATTGAACATAATTTTTTCTCGGAATTTTTAAAATTCATTTACTATTTTTCATATGGCCAAAACTGCCGAATATTTAGACATTTATCATAAATTGTAATTTTGTCCAAAAATTCCAAAATTTACAGGGTATACTCCTATTATATTCATGTACTCCCAATAAAAATTTCACCAATTTTGGAGTTAACCACAAGGAGTTATAAGGGTTTACTTTTAAAATAGTCTTTTCCCATAAAATTCACAACTCATAATCTATACATCCAAAAATCGCCATTTTTGGACACAATCTAGAAAACTCATCAAATTATCATTTTAAATTTTTTCAGAATTTTTGAGGGTCAAAAAAATTACGAAACTACTCCTGACAGAAACCACTTACTTACAACGGTTGAACGAAAATAATATTCCTTACGAATATTGAACGAAAATAATATTCTTTACGAATATTAAGCGAATATAATGAATATTGAACGATAATAATATTCATACGAATACGAAAAATAATCTCTCTTCAGAATATAAAAAAAATAATAACCCTTACCTCAGAAGAAGACTGGATACTAGAGTAGTGAAGTAGCAGACTACTCTTCTTCTTTCTCTCTATAGTTTCTCTCTCTATAGCTTCTATCTCTATAATTGCTCTTGTGAGACTTAGCGAATTGGTGAGAATGAAGGAAGAATGAGCTTCTACTTATAGGAAAATATAGTTTCGATAATTGCACGTTTTGGGGCTCGAAATATTATAGTATAATACCTTCATCTTTTCTTTCATTTTTAATTTAGTCCTGCAATTATTATCAAACTTACACCACCTCCCCTAATAGTAAATCATGTGAATCAATAGTAAATCATGTGACTCAATAGTTCTAAACATGTGAAAAAATTAATTATAGTATAGTACCTTCAACTATACCTCTACTTTTAATTTAGTCATGCAAGTATTATCAATCTTGCACCAACTCCCCTAATAGTAAATCATGTGAATCAATAGTACACACATGTGAACACATAGTTATAAACATGTGAATTAATAGCAATTAATTGCTCATTTATCCGGTTAATTACCCAATTGGTCAATATAACATCCAAACATCAATTATTATCCGAATAGATGTCGATTTCCACTAACACTAATAATTCCCACACAATGGAACTATCAATTTCATCTTTAATCAATACGAACTTATTCATCATTAATATTATAACTCACAATATTTAACAACCAAGTTGTTCCCAGGAAAGAGGGGGCTTTCCGATAAGGATTTCTCCTTATTGGCGCGCAATTAGGTGACAAAACCTCTCCTTGACAGAACTTCTAGACATTGTCAATATTACAAATAATAATATGAATAACTTTGTTGTCTCAATTATTGATTTAATAATATAAATATTATGCAGATGATATTGTGACAATAATTGAATCAATAATATGAGAGATATTATGCAGCAATTACTGTAGCAATAATTGAGTATCACTGAGTGACTTCTCACGTAAGCATCAATAATTAATACCGTGTACTACTATGCAACCATGCGTATTACTGTACTTTTACTATTGGATATTTTATGACAACTTGCTTACTTTGAAAAAAATTTCACATATTACCCTTAACTTTAAACTTTTATCAATTTAACTATTTACTAAAATAGAAAAATTGAATACTTTTATTTCATAAAATTCGGGATCTCACAGATATTGCCATATGATATAGGTTTTCAGCAGAATAATATATTCTTATATAAGGTTAAACAATACATGTGGGATAACCCATTCCTCTTCAAAAAGTGTGCCCATCAGATGATTCGACGATGCGTAGCTAGAGAAGAAATGGAAGGAATATTACAACATTGTCACTCATCTTTATATGGCGGACACTATGGAGGTGATCGGACAACTACTAAGATCCTCCAATATGGATTCTTTTGGCCTACACTCTTCAAAAATGCACATGAATTCGTCAAAAGATGTGATACATGCCAACGGGTTGGGAACATAAATATGAGATGCCACTAAATACCATGCTTGAGGTAAAGATATTTGATGTATGGACATCGACTTTATGAGTCCATTTTCGTCATCCTATAACAATAAATACATTCTAGTTGCTATGGATTATGTCTCCAAATGGATGGTGGCGGTGGCTCTACCAACCAATGATGCCAATGTGGTTTTAAATATTCTCCGGAAGAATATTTTTACAAGATTTGGAACACCAAGAGCCATAATCATCGATGAAGGGACCTACTTCTATAACAAGTTCTTCACGACTGTTCTTGCTAAATATAGAGTTTGGAATAAGGTTGATACAGGCTACCACCCTCAAATAAATGGGCATCCTGAGATCTCGAACATGGAAGTGAAAAGGATCTTGGAAAAGATTGTGAATTTGTCACGAAAAGATTAGGCAAGCAAGCTTGACGAGGCTTTATGGGTGTACCGTACTGCATATAAAACCCCAATAGGCATGTCCCCTTATTATTTGGTCTGTGGAAAAGCATGTCATTTACCAATCGAGTTGGAACACAAAGCTTATTGGGCGGTGAAGAAAATTAATTTTGATTCAGACGTAGCAGGGGAAAATAGGCTCTTACAGTTGAACGAGCTCGATGAATTCCGCGGGCAGGCATATGAAAATGCCAAGTTATACAAAGAAAAGACCAAAAAATGGCATGGGAAGGAAACCATCAAGCGCTCTTTTGAACCGGGTTAATCTGTACGGTTGTTTAATTCGAGACTTAAGTTATTTTCGGTCAAATTAAAATCAAGGTAGTCCGCATAGTTCATAATTTCCAAAGTCTTCCCGTATGGAGTCATAGAAGTTCACTACTCGAACACTAAACAGTCATTTAAAGTCAATGAGCAATGACTAAAGCATTACATGGGAGAACATGTGGATCGTGAAAAGACCTCGATCAGTCTCGAGGATTCCACCGAATAAAAAATCAGGAAAATTCAGGTTGGAAGACTTTAATTCAAGCGCTTGATGGGAGGCAACCCATACATTCACTTTTGTGAATTTCAATTTTTAGTTATTTTTATAGTTAAATAGTTATCTAAGTGGTGTTGAGGTACACTAATATATTATTTGATGTTCTTATAGGTGACACCTTATTGTTGCAGTTATGAGGGTCAAGTATGAAAAAAGGACTATTGTAAGACCCCGAATTTTATGAAATAAAAGTATTCAATTTTCTTATAATTATTATTCTATTTAGTAAATGGTTAGATTGATAAAGGGTTAAAGTTAAGGGTGATATGTGAAAATTTTTCAAAGTAAACAAGTTATCATAAAATAATCGGTGATAAAAGTATAGTAATACGCGTGGTTGCATAGTAGCACACGGTATTGTACAGTATCTTTGATTATTGATGCTTACGTGGGAAGTCACTCAGTTATACTTAATTATTGCTACAAGAATTTTCAGATCATATCTCTCATATTATTGATTCAATTATTGTCACGAAGATCATCTCGTGATAATATTTTATATTATTAAATCAATAATTGAGACGACAAAGTTATTCATATTATTATTTGCAATATTGACAATGTCTAGAAGTTCTGTCAAGGAGAGGTTTGGTCACCTAATTGCGCGCCAATAAGGAGAAATCCTTATCGGAAAGCCCCCTCTTTCCTGTGAATGACCTGGTTGTTAAATATTATGAGTTATAATATTAATGATGAATAAGTTCGTGTTGATTAAAGATGAAATTGATAGTTCTATTGTGTTGGGATTATTTGTGTTAGTGGAAATCGACATTTATTTCGATAATAATTGATGTCTGGAAGTTATACTGACCAATCGGGTAATTAATCGGATAAATTAGCAATTAATTGCTATTAATTCACATACTTATAACTATTTGTTCACATGTGTGTACTATTGATTCACATTCATGTACTATTAGGGGAGGTGGTGCAAGATTGATAATACTTGCATAACTAAGTTAAAAATGAAGGTATAGATGGAGGTACTATATTGCAATTCGTATTTTCACATGCATAGAACTATTGATTCACATGATCGAACTATTAATTCACATGATGTACTATTAGGGGAGGTGGTGCAAGTTTGATAATACTTGTAGGACTAAATTAAAAATGAAAGAAAAGATGAAGGTATTGTACTGTAATATTTTGAGCCCCAAAACGTGCAATTATTGAAACTATATTTTCCTATAAATAGAAGCTCATTCTTCTTTCATTCTCACCAATTCAGTAAGACTCACAAGAGCAATTATAGAGAGAGAAGCTATAGGGAGAAAGGAGAAGAGTAGTCTGCTACTTCACTACACCAGTATCCAGTCTTCTTCTGAGGTAAGGGGTATTATTTATTTCATATTCTAAAGAGATATTATTTTTCGTATTCGTATGAATATTATTTTAGTTCAATATTCGTAAGGAATATCATCTCTGTTTCAATATTCGTAGGAATATTATTTTCGTTCAACAGTCGTAAGGGGTATTATTTCTTCGTAAATGCTATTATTTCTTTCAATATCATTATGCCAAAATATTGGTACGAATTTTATTGTGGAATTTCTACCTTTTTATGTCGGGGTTACTATTCACTATAGTATTATTCACTCGGGTATTCGGGGAACTTTTTGTGCCGGAGTACTATTCATGAGTTACTATTCACGGGTTACTATTCACTCTAGTATTATTTACTCGGGTATTCAGGGCACTTTTTATGCCAGAGTACTATTCACGAGTTACTATTCACCCGATTACTATTCACTCTAGTATTATTCACTCGGGTATTTGGGGTACTTTTTATGTCGGGATACTATTCACGAGGTACTATTCCCGAAGTACTATTCATAGGATACTATTCACCCGAAAGATATATTTCTTATCTGTCTAAATTATTTTTGATACATGGATATTATTCTTGAATTTTACTCCACAAAGCAGTATCATATTGCCAATTTGGATATTTTTAAACTCTGGATAAATTTAAAGTCTTTAATATTTATCCTTGATTTCGTTTGATTAATGCTTATATCATTGTCATCATCCTCATGCTTATATTGTGATGAAAGTCATCTTTGGCTTACGTGCATAGATGGACTATTGATTATTGGTTTTACTGTTGTATATTTTTGGCTTACGTGCAAAGATAGACTGTTGATTATTGGTTTTATAGTTTTATATCTTTGACTTATGTGCAAAGATGGACAAGTGTATGACATGATCATAACCACTAGTGATAATAACGAATATCCTTGGCCCGTAGTGCATGGATAATTTGATGATGTGATTGGTAGGATCATGACCATTAGTTAACAGTTGAATGTCTTTGGCCGTAGTGCACTGACATGCAATTGAGTGGTATGATCATAACCATTGGTTTTATAGTTGAATATCTTTGTCCCGTAGTGCAAAGATAGACAACTGATTGGTATGATCATTGTTATTACATTTGAATATCTTTAGCCTCTGGGGTAAGGATATTGATTAAACGTTCTATTAAGCCTTTGTGGCAAGGAGAAATTGTTGATTTACATTATTATGAATATGAATTGTGAATTTAACTAACATCTTTGGTGGTTCAAGTGAAGACAAGTGATAAAAGTTCTATTTGTCTTGGGTATAATAAAGAACTGTTGATGGGTATTACAGGTATAAAATTGATGATAAACTTTTAAATCATAGAAGATAGTAGATATCATGCTCTACTTGACTCTTCTAATGGATTGCTTGTTCCGCTGCAGTTAAACTTGTTGTCTATTATATTCTATCAGTTGTTATACTATTGAAGGCTAAGGATAATTTATTCTGCATTATCTTCGTCATAATATTTTTTACTGGGCTAGTTGAGCTCACCCTTTTACTTTTTTTACTCTTCAGGAAATGAGAATAGAGCTGGGACTAGTTGGGGAATGGAGTGACGGTCCGAGATGGTTTTTTTTGCAGTCTTCACCACTTAGTGTGATAATAAGTATAATGAGGATTGAATTTGAGTTTGTATACTGTCTATGAGACAATATTCATGTAAAAACTCAGCTATGTTTTGTCGTATTTTGCACGATAGTTGTATATAAAGAAGTTTGTATTTGATTTCTATAGTGTGTATCTGGCGACTCAAGATGGGTGATGTATACCTGTTTTGGGGGCATCACAGTTGGTATCAAAGCTTAGGGATATGTTCCCTGGCTGAGGTGTGAGGCTAGAACTAGGAGGGGAGAGACGAGTAATTTCTTCGCTAGTATGACCTACTTAAGTTTATTTGTTATTTAATTGGTCGGTCAGAATATAGGGATAATATATGGCATGTCAATTAACCCTTATTTTGAAACTATATTCTAGAATAATATCTGAAATACAGCAGATGAGCAATGGGAAAATCATGATACAGAGGAAATAACCAAGAAGGTATAATCCGAATAGAAAGCAATGTATTCTTATCTCTTCGAACTACCAGGTACGTACGTAAATTTCAATGGCAAAATTTCATAAGGAGGGAAGATTGTAAGACCCCGAATTTTATGAAATGAAAGTATTCAATTTTCTTATAATTATTATTTTATTTAGTAAATGGTTAAATTGATAAAGGGTTAAAGTTAAGGGTGACATGTGAAAATTTTTCAAAGTAAACAAGTTGTCATAAAATAATCGGTGATAAAAGTATAGTAATACGCGTGGTTGCATAGTAGCACACGGTATTGTATAGTATCTTTGATTATTGATGCTTACGTGAGAAGTCACTCAGTTATACTCAATTATTGCTACAGTAATTGCTGTATCATATCTCTCATATTATTGATTCAATTATTGTCACAGGATCATCTGCATAATATTTTATATTATTAAATCAATAATTGAGACAACAAAGTTATTCATATTATTATTTGCAATATTGATAATGTCTAGAAGTTCTGTCAAGGAGAGGTTTGGTCATCTAATTGTGCGCCAATAAAGAGAAATCCTTATCGGAAAGCCCCCTCTTTCCTGGGAATGACCTGGTTGTTAAATATTGTGAGTTATAATATTAACGATGAATAAGTTCGTGTTGATTAAAGATGAAATTGATAGTTCTATTATGTTGGGATTATTAGTGTTAGTGGAAATCGATATTTATTTCGATAATAATTGATGTCTGGAAGTTATACTGACCAATCGGGTAATTAATCAGATAAATTAGCAATTAATTGCTATTAATTCACATGCTTATAACTATTTATTCACATGTGTGTACTATTGATTCACATTCATGTACTATTAGGGGAGGGGGTGCAAGATTGATAATACTTGCATGACTAAGTTAAAAATGGAGGTATAGATAGAGGTACTATACTGTAATTCGTATTTTCACATGCATAGAACTATTGATTCACATGATTGAACTATTAATTCACATGATGTACTATTAGGGGAGGTGGTGCAAGTTTGATAATACTTGCAGGACTAAATTAAAAATGAAGGAAAAATGAAGGTATTGTACTGTAATATTTTGAGCCCCAAAACGTGCAATTATCGAAACTATATTTTCCTATAAATAGAAGCTCATTCTTCTTTCATTCTCATCAATTCACTAAGACTCACAAGAGCAATTATAGAGAGAGAAGGTATAGGGAGAAAGAAGAAGAGTAGTCTGCTACTTCACTACACCAGTATCCAGTCTTCTTCTGAGGTAAGGGGTATTATTTATTTCATATTCTGAAGAGATATTATTTTTCGTATTCGTATGAATATTATTTTCGTTCAATATTCGCAAGGAATATCATATTCGTTCAATATTCGTAGGAATATTATTTTCGTTCAACAGTCGTAAGGGGTATTATTTCTTCGTAAATGATATTATTTCTTTCAATATCATTATGCCGGAATATTGGTACGAATTTTATTGTGGAATTTCTACCTTTTTGTGTCGGGGTTACTATTCACTCTAGTATTATTCACTTTCGGATATTCGGGTACTTACGTCATCGAGTACTATTCACGAGTTACTATTCACTTAAGTTACTATTCACGATTCATTATTCACTCTAGTATTATTCACTCCGGTATTCGGGACACTTTTTATCTTAGAGTACTATTCATTTAGTTATTATTTAGATTACTATTCACTTTAGTATTATTCACTCGGGTATTTGGGGTACTTTTCATGTCGAGGTACTATTCACGAGGTACTATTCCTGAATTACTATTCACAAGATACTATTCACGGGGTACTATTAACCCGAAACATATATTTCTTTTCTGTCCAAATTATTTTTGATACATGAATATTATTTTTGAATTTTACTCCACAAAGCAGTATCATGTTGACAATTCGGATATTTTTAAACTCTGGATAAATTTAAAGTCTTTAATATTTATCCTTGATTTTCTTTGATTAATGCTTATATCATTGTCATCATCCTCATGCTTATATTGTGATAAAAGTCATCTTTGGCTTACGTGCATAGATGAATTTGTTGATTATTGGTTTTATAGTTGTATATTTTTGGCTTACGTGCAAAGATGGGTGTTGATTATTGGTTTTATAGTTGTATTTCTTTGGCTTACGTGCAAAGATGGATAGGTGTATGACATGATCATAACCACTGGTGATAATAACGAATATCCTTGGCCCGTAGTGCATGGACAATTTGATGATGTGATTGGCGGGATCATGACCATTAGTTAACAAGTTGAATGTCTTTGGTCAAAGTATAATCGATGAGCAATTGAGTGGTATGATCATGACCATTGGTTTTATAGTTGAATATCTTGTGTCCGTAGTGCAAAGAGATGTATTAAATGATTAAATATGATCATTGTTATTACATTTGAATATATTTAGCTTTTGGTGTAAGGATATTGAGTAAACGTTCTATTAAGCCTTTGTGCAAGGAGAAATTGTTGATTTACATTATTATGAATATGAATTATGAATTTAACTAACATCTTTGGTGGTTCAGGTGAAGACAAGTGATAAAAGTTCTATTTATCTTGGGTATAATAAAGAACTGTTGATGGGTATTACAGGTATAAAATTGATGATAAACTTTTAAATCATAGAAGATAGTAGATATCATGCTCTACTTGACTCTTCTAATGGATTGTTTGTTCCGCTGTAGTTAAACTTGTTGTCTATTATATTCTATCAGTTGTTATACTATTGAAGGCTAAGGATAATTTATTCTGCATTATCTTAGTCATAATATTTTTTTGAAATTAGTTGAGCTCACTCACCCTTTACTCTTCTTTGAAATGAGAATATATTTGGGATTAGTTGGGGAATGGAGTAATTACCGAGATGGTTTTTTAGTAGTCCTCACCACTTAGTGTGATAATAAGTGTAATGAGGATTGAATTTGAGTTTGTATATTGTCTATGAGATAATATTCATGTAAAAACTCAGCTATGTTTTGTCGTATTTTACACGACAGTTATATATAAAAAAGTTTGTATTTGATTTCTGTAATGTGTATCTGGCGACTCAAGATGAGTGATGTATACCTATTTTAGAGGTGTCACAATTATTTTCACCAGGATGCAAAGTAGCGCGGTCGCGCTTAATTTGTATGGGAGGGCAGCGCGGCTGCACTCAGTGTCAGAATTTGAAAAAAGACTATCTGCTAAAGCATCACGGCCGCGCCCGACCCAAATTTGAGTTTTTCTTAAACGTCTCAGCAGTCGACCTAACTTATTTCCCCCTTCCTTTTTCCTTTTCTATTTTGAACAATACCCACTTCCCCCACTCTCCTCTCTCTAACCGACCACTACTTCTCAAATCCTCTCTTCCAAATTAACGTACCACTCCTCCACGATCAAATATCCACTCCCCCATCATTAAAACCCTAATCCCACGACTAAGCCTAAAACCCCCATTATCCCCAATCGTCATCTCCACTACCGAGTCCCCTATATATAGCACCTGACCTCCAATCATTCCTATACATTTTCTTAACACTCACAATCAAGATATTCGAGGTGAGTTGTGACTAGGATTGCAGAAAAATAGATCATCAGTAGGAGTTCTAGCAAGGACTTACAAAAGGATTAATTCCTTCAATAGGTAAGCTTTTTATGTTTGGGATATTTTTCTAGGAAGGAAGTTCAATCATTACTGTGTACCTTGCGTTTGGGTTCACTTGTGCTGGAATAGCATCAAAGATTATCATTGTGCTTGGTTATGATTTATTTGGGAGCAAGTCCACTGTCCTGGGTTGGCTTGAGTAGAAACAGAGCATAACTTTTGGGCCAAACACATAGTGCTTACTAGTTGTTTGTGACAATTCCTGAAAGAGTTGCGGGGTTGTCAAACTAGTTTAGGGGAGGCATACAGGGTTGATCGACTGCTAGTGTTTAAGGACTGTTATAGAGGTTAGTATGGAATCCAAAAGGCAAAAGGAAGAGTCCTCTTAATCCCGTGACCATGATGAGCTTGAAAAGTTCGATAACTCTAGATTTGTGAGTGCCGAAGCTGAGCGATATTTCCACACTGTATTGAGGGGGAAGACTTTTGTGCTGGAGTAAGACCTGAAGCCAGATAGCAGATTGAATGAACAGATGATGTCTATGATTTGGCAGAAAGAGTTGATGTTGTTCACTAAGACACCCCCTGCAGACCTGATTTCAATTTTTCAAGAATTTTATGCCAATACGAAGACAACTCGAGATGGGATAGCCTTCGTGAGGGGTTATATGGTATCATACTCTAACCAAAGCATTATTGAATTGTTCCACCTGCCGAATGTCCATCTTGGTGATTCGGAGTGGCTTTATGCATGACGATGGGAGGAAGAATTAGACGAGGTCAGTTGGACATTATGTAAGCCTGGTACTGTATGGGCTAAAAAACAGGGCACTGAAAGATATGGAAAGGCGTGGTACAGTTTTATCTGTGGCAATCAGAAAGTCATCACTAAAGACAGGGAAATTATGTTATTTAGTATTATTTTGGGCAAGAAGATCGACATGGGTCGGGTCATATAAGCTTCTATCCGACGATATCTACAAGGTGGTTCTTCAGGTCGCATTCCTCATGCTGTAATCAGTACTAGACTATGCTGTGCAGCTAGAGTCCGTTGGGATGAGAGTGAGCCTTTAGTGCTGCTCATGCTCGATATTGACCACATCACTATTCAGAAATATAAAGTGTAGGACGGTTTTGAGTCCTACCCAAGAGAAGCTGGGTTCATATTGGAGCAGCGACATGAAGAGGTTCCATAGCATTCAGCTGCAGTTCTGAAGATGCCAATGGATGCTTACCATGCCAGACTAGATCGCATCACTACTAGAAAAACAAGAATACGTGACAGAATTTTGTGACAGTTTTTAAAAACAATCACAAAAGATAGTAATTTGTGATGGCATTTTTAAGCAATCACAAAATAATAGTATATATGATGGCTCTTACTAATCTTGCCATCAATGTATTATAATTGTGATGGTCATGTCAATCACACAAATTTTTTCACGCAAAATAAATTTTCTTTTTGTGACGCATTAAGTCATCACTTATAGATATATCCTTTTCGTGATTTTATTTAAGCTATCACTAATATTTTAATGTAAGAAATAATCAAAAAAAATATTTTATGATGGTTGTGACAATCATTAAAAAAGATAATTTTTTGTGACGACTTTTATTTGCAATTACAAAAAGAAGTATTTTGTGATGGAATTTTCAAACCATCACAAAACAATAAAATATATGATGGTTCTTAGTGATGACTAATTTTACCATCATTATAGAGTATTTGTGACTGCCATTGCAATCACCAAATTTTATGTGGAAGTAATTTTGTTTAGTAAGTCAACTCATATATGTTTCCTTTTATATTTTGTTTAAAAATTATAATCATGATTTGGACTTTGATGTAGTGATAATACTCGTTATTTAGTTTGCAAATGGGAGAGGGTTCAAATCCTACAAGTATCATTTAATACAATTAATATAGATACTGTTAATACAGTGAAATAAAATATACGTAAATAGAGATTCACGTTTTTACATTTGATTTCTAAAGTCTTGTTTTTTTGTGATGACTTTGATAATCACAATAGATTACGTGTTAATGTGATTGTATTAATCATCACAAAAGCACTAAGCGTTTGCGTGATTGCCAAAATCATCACGTAAAACCTTTCATGATGGGCGTATACTAGACGACCATTGTGATGCTTAAAGCCATCACGTAAACTTTTCGTGATGGTTTTTCTACTACTCAATTTTTAGAGAATCTCTCGCAGGCCTTCACTCAAATTGGTGCACCAGTCCAATTCCCAACGTATGGAGCCACTCCAGCTTATCCTCCAGACACACCTTTTGCGGATGAGGAGGAGGACAATTACGATGCTGCCTCGGACTAGAGGAGTTTCTTCTCTAATTTTATTTAAGTTTTTTATCCAATGAGGGCATTGTATGTATATAAGTTTCGTGGTATTGGTTTTATATATTAATGTTCATATTGTGTTGCATGTGGTGATGTATTGCATTTAGTATTTAGATTAGTTTTGCATAGTATACATAGTATCTATTAGTATGTGGTAGTTAGTTGGATATTCGTATCTATTTGCATTGAATGTGTAGATGTAGTATATTTGCATTTATATGAATATGAGCATTAGGTTGGTGTGAGCTTAGATTGACCAATGATAAGATGGGTATTGAATGTTAACCTAAACAGTATTGATAATTCATGCTTAGCTCTAATTTGAGTCGTGAGATTATTCTAAATATCTCTGAAGCTCATGTAATCGGTTAGCACTTAGGATTTGCCTGTTTTGACTAACTTGGATCAAAAGGGTTTCATAATTGTCTTATGGGAAAAAAATTGTGGTTCAAAAATTTAAGGATATTTGTAATTTTGTAGTGAAGGCTAAAAGGAAATAAAAACTTAAGTTTGGGGGGAATCTACAGGGGTATATGTATAAAAAATATAAAATATAGAAAAAGAGAATATGTATATATATATATATATATATATATATATATATATATATATATATGAATAAGAACATTGACTTGTTTAGTTTTGTGGCCTTTGCTGCTCGGAAAAGTAAGCCCTAGGGGTACTGTCTCTACAACTAGCGCCTTAAAACCAACTGATTTAGGAGTCGTTGGTCGATAGTTCGCTAAAGGGGTAGCACTGAAAAGCCTAATAGGACCAGGCATTATACAGTCAAGGGTAAACGCGAGATGGAGTGTGAAACGCACTCATGGTTGAATAAAAGTAGAAGTATAGTTCACAGAGACCCCTTAACTTGGTAATTATTATGTGGTTTTTGCTGGAAATGTCATATTTACAGAAATACTTAAATGAGAAATGAAAATTATCTTCTAAGTAAATTATATGATTTGTATTGATCTATAGTTGGGTGGACTGGTTAAGTAGCATACATACACTACATGGGTGATGACAAGTTTGGATTACCAAACTAGTTTAAGTTATTGCTTTGCATTGATTAGATATATTGTTTGAGACCATTGGTGATATCTTTGAGGTCTGATGTTAGACTTCATACTGGCTTATTACAAGATTCATATACATTTTATTTAGTAGGTTGCATCAACATTTTTTGTTTTGCATTGTGTTGCATTGCATTATGTTGTGATGCTTGGGGACAACCAACGATTCAAGTTTAAGACTATTTGATGAGTAGGATTCATATCTATGAATCAGGTATCAAATTGCATGGATTGTTAACTAATTCCATGACTTTACTTTGCTTTTCATACTTTTGTGTTGTTTTTGTAGGTCATGTGCATGGGAGTTGGATTGGAAGCTGTTCGAGGGAAGCAGTATGCAAGCAGAGCATAAAGTACAGAAAAAAGGACAGCACGACCGCGCCCAAATTGAACTAAGAAGCAGCGCGACAGCGTAGGTTTGAAAACCCAAAAAGTTGTCTCTACCACTCTAATGCGGCTGAGCCCTTTCAAGTCATTTCCAGCGTGGCCGTGCCGCGACGTAGTTGACCAAAACTTTGAATTTTTATTAAGTACTACAATTAAGTTGTAATTTAATTTGAGATTTAGATTTGTAATAGTAATCAAGTCAGCAGGCTATATATAGTCTATTATGTCATGAACTTGAAGAGGATCGTTAGTTCTAATTAAACCCTAATTGGAAAAAAGAAGTTTAAGCTTGGAAACTCAGTTGGAGACACGAAGAGACAAACATTGAAACTACAGAGGCTGGAGATTTACATAAGAGTTTTTCTTTCTCCTCTTTAATTCATTATTTTGCACTTGGGATGTTATCTATTTTTGCTATGATGGTTGCTGTTGAGATGATGAACTAATTTTCTATTAGGGATAAAATGGAACCGTTTAGCATGCAATAGTTCAATTACCATTATTTTCACTTATTGATTCTTTGGATTTGTTTATAATATTTTGTGATTAATTTATTGATTGTGTGGCCAACAATTAATCAAATATCTTAGATGGAATTGAAAGAGAAAATCTAAGATAAGATTTGAATATAATAACGTATGAATTTGTTAATTCTTCTTAGAGTAACATAACAGTGTATGAGATGAAAATACTCGTATGCCATGTGTAACTTGATTAGGAGTTTTTGCTTAATGAATCTATTTTAAGTGTCTTGTATGAAAATAGCAAAATAACTTGAATATGCCTTTTTATTAATCATTGATAGATGTTAATAAATTTATAGGCAATCCTAGTTAACAACTCATTGGACTAAGTAAGTGAAAATAGGGTAAGGGGATTATTGCAACATAATTGGGGAAATTGTTTTCCTAGACTTTAATCATCTTGAAATCAACTCTTTTTAATTTAGTTTAATTTTACAAAAAGCTCAAAATCAACATTGGTGACCGTTTAAATAGAATTGAATTTGTAACAAATTAGTAATTAGAATAGCTATTAGCATCCGTTAGAACGTGGGTTTAACAACCTTTCTTACTTCTATATTATTTGATTGATCGTGTATACTTACGCGTAATTGTCATTATATTGAATGGACAACGAGTTTCAGTAGTACCATCCAAGATCCAGCTCGAGCGACTGTTGGACATCATTGCTGATGAGTGCAAAGCTGGTATCTAGGGTAAACAACTAACTAAGCAAAGCACTAGGTACGGTCAGCCTTAGACAAGATAAGCCAATCATTCAGACCTGACTTTCTCTATATCACCTGATTTTGGAATGCACAAAAAATTTCTAGGACATATTCCATGGCGTGAAGTCTCTTCACATCTAATAGCTCTAATTGTGGGGATATCTAAAAAAGATGTTCTCCCTCTCATCCACATCAAAACAATGGTTGAATGAAAGTTTAATTTTCTAAGTCTAAAATCCTTTTTAAAATTTATTGAGTCCCCATAGGCCATAGTGCATTCCCCTACATAGTCTTTAGAGTAATTTCTCACTACAAAAGGTTGCAATATAAAAAAGAGAATTCCAGATTAAAGATCTCTTGACCCATATACGATCCAGTTCTACATCTTAACACTGAAGTAATGAATAGAGATTGAGCTGCACTTCGCGAGTCGGGAATGACATCATTTACGAAAAAGTTTTAGCGTTGACAAGAGAGTCGTTATATGGGGGGCATCAATCGCCCTAACAAAAGAATGAGGATAACAATTTTGGAGCCGCTTTATGATAATGAAGCATTAATTAATGCTGCAAAGATCAATGCTCCAATTGCAGTACAATATAGTTGTAATTCACTAATTATTCCATATGCTTGCCAAATCTAAAAGAACCGGATGTTATTCTTGGAAGCCCCTCCCAAGTCCTATTGAAACGGTATGGCATTAGAAAGGTATAGCTCGATGTGGAGGGCACAAACCACTGCTATTAGTATTCAAAAATGTCCAAAGAATTTTGCGGTAAATTAATTGAGCTTATCAAGAAAATTCTTCAAAACTTCAAGAAAATAGGCGAAATCTACTTCAATCAAATCGTCGACCATAAAGTAGTAGTGATTTTTCTCCAATCAACCAATGCTGAATCCATAAACCTACTGGTACGCGTTTTAGTTTAAATGTATTCTTATTTTGGCAGAATGAATTCGGTCACTACGCCGGAGATATATGTTTTTCGGTAGAGGACTACCTTAGGTTTTCCAATGCTCTGATAAATCTAAAATTAACCAAAATAGGTAGAAGACAAAATAATATTTAAATACTCCATCAATTTTCATAAAAATAAATCCTTTTTTAATTTTGTTGTAAAATTTAAAAAATATTAAAGAACTATGTTTTTTTAATGTTTACTTTAAAAAAGAAGAAGCAATAATGGTATAATAATGAAACTATGATGTTATATACTATATATTGAAAGCGAGTTCTTTCTAAGAATAATTTTGTTTTTATTTTTTATTTTTATAGCAAATATGACATATATAAGACATAGTAATAGTTTCCAAATCCAAAACTTATAAATAAAATTATTATCTGAACTAATTCACAAGTTTAAAAAGAAAAACACTTTTAAGTCATGTTAGTCCCGACAAAATATGGTTATGGATTGGTTTGAGTTTATAAAATTTGGTTATGATTCCATTTAAGAACTAAAATTACATTACTTATTTTTAATATAGGTTGTGTGGGTTGAAACCATGTAATTATGGGCCAAATATAGGTCAACTCATATTTCAAATTTCAAGTTCAAGTTTACCATTATTATGGTTAAGGGTGTAAGTTGAGCCAAGTAGCTCGGTACTCGACTCGAGATCGGTTCGAAAAAATAATCCAAAACTCGAATTCGAAGTTGATCCGAGTCGAATCTGATCCATACTCGTTTTCTGTTTAATGATACACGAGTCGAATTCGACCATAATAATGTTTGCTCAGATTAGGGTTCGAGTATTTTTTTTTTTAGAACCATACTCGATACCTGCTCGATGGATCATATTTGAATATTGGTCTAATCCATGCTAGTAAGTTAAATATGTGATATTTGTATCGATTTTTATAATTTATAAAGTGTACTATGAAATTATGTAAAGTTGTATAAATCAATGAATTGAATGTCAATTTATATTATATTCTTTATAATTTCTATACATAAATAAAAGTAAAAAAGTTATATATATAAATATTAGTTAAGTAACTAATTTATTATGTAGTGGTTCAGTTTTAAGTGAAATGATTCATATTCGAAACTCGATTAGAAAATTCAAATGAGTAACTTCGCTTTTGTAAAGCGAATTAAGTCTTTACTTGTAGAGTAGAGTCCGAAAGTAATGATCCAAGTCGAATCTGACTCAAAAATAGAAATCCCTTATCGAATTTGAGTCGAATTCGAGTTCAATTTTTTTGAGTCGAGCCGAATCTGAGCATTAAGGTGTTCGCTAAGATTCGACTCGTTTACACCCTTAATTATGATCCAATTAAATAAATTATTTATGATATTTAATTTCTATATTCTTTCACTTTTCATGTCTAATATTTTATACATTCTTCCTCTCTCAAAATTTTTATACACTCAAAAAATTTTAGATTTTCTCTCTAATTTTTTTTTTGCTTTCTGATATTTATTTTTTTCTTTTAAATTTAAATTTAAATTTTGAAAAATAAAATAAAAATAATTAGTAAGAAAAAATGTGCATGTTTATTTACAATTGCATCATTTAATCTCCAAGTTCACATATCATTAATTAAATGAAAATTCATTTATTCAACGTAATTTTTGTTATATATGAAAAACATGTCCATATGAACGTAATTATATATATATATATATTAATATCATAATCTATAAATTTAAAATTTTGCTCCCTATATATGTTTTCTTAATGAGATAAAAAATGAAATTCATTTTTCAGCATCAAATACAAAAAGTAATTTTTATTCTCATTTTCGAGCTACCAGTTGAACACAAACAATAAAATAATTTACGGAAAAACATTTAACATTTTCTTGATTTGAAAAAAGTAATTTATTTATCAACAACATAAATATATGACATGGACGGCTTTGATTAATCCAGATGGACCCAATACATGACATAAACGTCTGAGATTAATTAATCTAATTGAACCCAACCACTAACAAATCAAAAATTCGCAGATCATGCCAATAACAAAAGTATCAATAGTCCCGACAGAATCTCCCTCAAGATAACCCAATCTAACCCACGTTCGCTTATTCCATACTCCATCTCGGCCGACAAACTTGGAGATAATTTAGAGAGAGAATGTCTATTTATTCTCCTTTCTATATTTCCCCAAAAGCACTTTTTAAGTCATGCACTCTTTATATTCTTCCAAGTTCCAATCCTATTTTTTGCGCCCAACAATAATTCCAACACTTATTATTTTTTTATTTTAATTTTATAATGTTGTTAAACAATCGCAAAAATAGTCTATTTGAATAGAAAGTGCTTCTTAATTATCAAAAGAAGAGATTTATTTTAACATTTTCTCATTGGTTTGGTAATCAGTCAAAATCCATGCATAATTGCAAACAATTAGACAAAAATGAGGGTCCAATCTGTCTTTTATTTGAAAGTATCTTATAAACATTAAATTATTTCTGAAACAATTTACAAACTCACGATGCAAGCATCTCCACCCAAGATATTGATCAATAAATTATTTCAATGTAGTCTTCGGCCCCACACAATATGCTGAGATGGAGTATACCACATCAACCGTTTGTAAAATATTTGTAGAATAATTTGTATCTCTAACATTATTCCATTTATTTATTCTCCTGTCTATCGTTCCCCTTCTATATAATAAACATAGTCCATGAGCATTAATGCAGTCACAAAAAGATAATTAGCCATTAGCTACCGAAACTATCACCATGAATCTAATAATAAAAGATTTAGGAGATATGAATACTTTGTTCCTTGCTATACTACTGTTATCCCTCATCCCTCTGATCATTTTCAAACATACTTCCAAAGCCAAATTAACACTACCACTTCCACCAGGCCCATATGCATGGCCACTAGTAGGCAACTTCTTCCAAATGAGAGGAAAACCTCCACATCTCCTCCTCGCCAACCTTGCCAAAATCCATGGGCCACTCATATCTCTGCGCCTCGGCTCACAACTCCTCATCGTCGGGTCCTCACCTGCAGCTGCTGCAGAAATTCTCAAAGTACATGATCGTATACTTTCAGGTATGTTAGTAATTAGGATGACGAGGGGCTGAGACAACAGTAAGATCATGAATAATTTTGAGAGGTTCCATTATCGTACCCGATCTAAACTTTTTGTGGACAGATATACTTTCTTGTTGAAATAAGGTTTCTTTGTATTACAACCATTTTCAAAGTGAAGCAAAGAGGGAGTATAAAATTTGGTATTCGTATAATGATACTCTAAAAGTCTAAAAGTCAGAAAAGTGATATTTATAAGTTTTTCCCTATTTCAACCTGACTTCAAAAATTAACTCATTATTTGGAACTAAGGACGTAATTTTCATATATTTTTTTCCATGAGTGTTGCATTATTTTTTATTTTTTATAAATATTGCGGTTGCCTGAAGTAAATTAAAATGTGAGAAGTTTATAAGCTTACAAAAATTTTAAGGTAGCTGTGCGCGCCCCCCTTGTATAAAAATCTTGGTCAAATCTCGAGTTTGGAATAAATTTCAAGTTAAATTTCTAGCCTGAATCGACTCAAATTCATCCGAAGAACACTTAAAACCACTATCCCGTTAGTAATTTTTAAAGTTATCTTAGTCCACCACAGACACCCAAAAAGTCATGACTAAATGTATTATTGTTAGTAACTTAATTTTATATATACAAATAAATTCTTTTCATCAGATGTTACAATGCGGGACTAAGGTGTTACAAACTCTCTTAATTCAAATTCTGACTTTCTTGTTTGAACAAATCATACATATAGTTCTTAGATCTTTATCTCTCTAGTTATCGTTGGATAAAATACCAGCTAGTTTTGTGTCTCCTTCTCTAGATATATCTCTCTCCGTTGTAGGATAATAAAACCAACATTTGTGTACTCACCTCCGGCAACCTAATCGTAAAACTCGGTTTTAATACCATATGTAACAACTTGTGCTAAGTCTAGAATCTGGAACAAATACCAGGTCAAATTTTGAATACACCCCGACCCTATACTCCCTCTGTACCCTGTACATTAGAATGGATCCATCTAATAATAATATTATTAGATTTGATATATTTTATATTTGGTCTTGTCTTCATCATTAATTAAGTTGTCTGGTATATAAACACAATTATCTCTCGTAATCATGGAGGAATATTATATGTACCATTGATATATTTCTTGTTTTTTTATTTTCTATAAGGTCGGTGCGTGTCTCGTCCGCTTCGAGGCTCAAAGCTTCATAATTTAACATCAGGGCTTTTCGATGAGTGTGGTGATGGTTGGAAGAACGTACGAAGTATTTATAGGAGTGAGCTTTTCTCAACCAAAGCGATCCAGTCCCAAGTGAAAATAAGAGAATAGAAAGCGATGGAAATGGTTTCGTATTTGGGTTCTAAAGAAGGAGAGATTTTGCAGATCAAAGAGATAGTATTTGTTACTGTAATGAACATAATTAGCAACATACTTTTTTCTGTGGATTTTGTAGATTTTGAAGGTGTGGGATTGGGTAAAGAAATGAGGGGATATATTAGGAGATTTGGGGAGGTTTCTTCTAGTACTCCACAATTAGCAGATTTGTATCCACTATTATTTGGTGGTTTTGATGTTCAAAGTATGTACAAGAAGTTGATGTTGATGGATTTATTTGAGAAAATGTGTGCTTGTTGGGGAAGTATTACAAAGGAAAGAAGGGAAGGAAAAATTGATCAAAATCATGTAGATTTTATGGATGCTTTGATTGGAAATGGGTTTACTGATGATCAGATCAACCCCCTAATTAAGGTATTTTTGTTTAGATTATCGCATCAAGTTTGGAGTAAACAACCTTGTTGAGGTAAATCTAGTTGATCTATATTATAAAATTGTAGATATCTCTATTCTTAAAAAAATAGTTTTAAGTTTTATATAAATTAAGAAAACTGAAGTACAAGAGAGTGTAAAATAAGTATCATTACCAAGCTTCCTTTGGTACAGTGGTTAAGTCCATTTCTTGAGCACCAGCCAGTGGAACAAAATATGAGTACACTAATAAA
Organism: Panax quinquefolius; assembly: GCA_020205615.1. Classification (NCBI taxonomy): domain Eukaryota; kingdom Viridiplantae; phylum Streptophyta; class Magnoliopsida; order Apiales; family Araliaceae; genus Panax; species Panax quinquefolius. Next base: position 31,900,715 of record CM035163.1, read on the forward strand.
TCTGTCTTTTTATTTTTTATTTTGGTAGACTCCATTTAAATATACTTGTGAATAAACTAGTATTTACTCTTATTTTATTACTGTATTTTTAGACATTCTTTTTTGGACACAATATGTTACTTGAAGATATATACTTTTAAGGATGGAGAGAGTTATATCATGAGGTTTTATTAACTTAACTTTGTTCCCTCGATTTATTTTTCAGGAGCTATTTGGTGCTGGTACAGAAACCACAGTCGCAACATCCGAGTGGATAATGGTAGAACTACTAAAAAATCAGCAAGCCATGAGTAAACTTCGCGATGAACTTGAAAAAGTAATTGGTTTCTGTTAACGCCAAGATTTTTCTCCACGTCCCAATCACCAAGATGCGTTCAATATCCTGCACAGTTCAACAAGTCAACACCAAAAGCTTGACGGCCTGACCGTCGGGGGGGATAGCTCTCCGTGAGAGTCGATGATCGGCGATCATGAGGTTAACAATGGAGGAAAATAACGTATAATGCCCCGAGAGAATAATAATAATATGAATGTGTGTAATGTTTTGATACTTACCTCTTTTACGATCTTAGCCCCATACATACTCCAATCCTTGGTTTCGTACACCCATCATCTCTCGACACCTTTTCCCCACTCCCGGTCATTTCGGTAGAAAGTATGTAGCCCTCCTTTACCTCGCTACCACTCTTTTTGCCACCGCCATCATCGAGTCCCATCCTCATTAATGCCATACTGAAAAGTGGCGATATAGTAGTCAACTATCGTTTGGCATAATGATTACCGGTCAAAGTTGGGTTAAGTGACAATTTGTATAATGGGCCAATTCAATGACTAAGCCCAAATAATGGAAATGACCCAAACGACCGGATCCAACCTAAAGGACCCAATGAAATAATCAAGTAACTAGGCCCCAACCATTCGGACCAACCAGGACTAGCATAACATAATCCAAGGGAGGAGCCCATTAAGTCTGGCCCAATAAGGAAAAGGATTATGGCCCAACATTGCCCCCTAGTCTTTTATTAAACAGAATGTTTAATGAAAGACTATAAACAGTATAGGCCCATGACATAATGAATTATGATAAATCACAAGAGGTCCAAAGTGAAACTCACCAAAGCCCAACAAAACCGGTCCAAACTGATATCAGAAATAGAAATGGGAGGCCCAACAGACACAAGTTCACTCAGGTGAAGATATTTAGACCCAAAAACGGACGAAACCTCTTCCCATTCACCATCATTGGTGTGAATTAAATGTGCCGCCCTCGATTACCGTGTAACCGTCAGTATAAAAGGTAAACTTTACCAATTCTGACGGTTTTACCTGCCAATTTGAAATTTGAACTTTTTGAGCTTTCTTCTCCTCTGCAGAGCTTCTTCCTCTGTTTCACGAAATCTCAACAATGGTGACTGTGAATTCTAGCCAAAACTCTCCCCTTCGCATGACTCCTGTTAGCACCGTCTCTCCCAACCCAAACCCTAACCAAGAGGGCTCGAGTTCCAACCCTCAATCTTCAACAACCATGGGGGGAAATCCACCTCTGATCCCTTCTGCACCACCTTCTGACTTCTTCAAGGATGGGGAACAATTTCCTCATGCCAACATCCCCTCCTCCGTCACGGAATCTGAGATACGTATCCTTCGGACTCGTTATCAGATTCCTGACATGTATGCCATAAGGGCTCCCGCTCCTGAAGAGCGTATGTACCAGCGACCGGACGGTTGGGTTGCCATGCTAGTCACCTTTCTGGAAAAAGGGGTTCGCCTACCTCTCCATGCTTTTGTCGTTACCCTCCTAGGGTTCATAGGAGTGGGCTTTGCTCAGTTAGTGCCCAATTCCTACATCCACATCCTGGCATTCATTGTCTTTTGTCATGAATTAGGGATTTCTCCCTCCGTTGACATCTTCTTTACCCTCTTCTCTGCCGGAAGGTCTCGAGAACGAGGCTTCAAAATGTTGAGTAAGCAGTCTCCCCGACCCAACACCAGATTCGAGAGGAGACCCTTGATGGATACCCCTTCCAGCAACAAGGGTTGGCACGAGAAGTGGTTTTTCGTCACGGGACCCGAAATCTCTTCTCTTCCAGATTGGACTACCTCTGATCGGGTCTCTGCTGACTTTGGAGACATCTCCGAAGAGCATGTGAGGGATATGGCAGACTTTTTGAAGAAGATTCCTCCAAAAGAATGGAGTTTTACACTTCTGACCAAACAAGCCTGGCTATATGACCACAAATGTAAGTTTCGAACAACTTTGTAACATAATTTTTGAGATATATAAGTGATATGGGTTCTGATATATGATTTTTTGCAGTGTCTCTGATCAAACCAACTTCTTTGGAAGTGAAAGATTTGGAAGATTTTTTGGCGAGGAAGAATACGGATGCGAGCGAAGAGCATCCAACTGAAGAATCTTTCCGGGTTGATCCCCTTGTCACCGATCCACCAACTACTTCTCCTCAAAATGATGAACCCCAGACCTACGAGCCCAACATACCAGAAGAATACCTCAGACCCCGCTGAAGAAAAAGATCCGCCAAAAAATCCAAATCCACCCAATCGGAAACACACCTCGAAAGTGATCCTAAAAGCAAGCAAAAACAACCCCGGCGCAAAGATCCAACCCCAATCCTATACCTTCCGAATCTATCCGGTGAGGAGGAGTCGCTCGACATTCCTTTGCATGATGATAGGCCAAGGTTCTTCGTGTGAAAAAGATAAGGACGAGGATAACTCTCGACCGCCGAAGAAGAACTCGAAGTTCCCTCGTCTTGGTACCGACATCCTCCGATAATCCCCACAGAAATCCAAGTGCCTGATGATCAACCGACTTGATCTGTCCCCACTCCATCCCGAAAAAGGAAACATCCATCAGATAGCCACCCCGGTTCATCTTCTGCACCTTCGCCGACCCCCGAACCCACTCCTGTTCGGTCTCCTTCTCCCTAAACCATACATGTGGACTCCTCGCCAGTTCGCAATCAACCCCCGCCTTCTTCTCCAAGACAAACGACTGCCGAATTCCAGCAGGACGCCATGGCCTCTCCAACCATGTGGCCTCGATTTAATGCCCATTTTCCCTTTCAACTGTTCAATGCCTTCATTCGTGAAACTGATGATCATCGGTTCGGGAACAGTTCAAACGGGGATTTACTCAGCGAGGGCATGAGATACTTGGCAAAGGTAAACGGTTCTCTCATTTATTTCCGAATTTATCTTCATACTTATACATCTGAAAACTGATCAAATAATATTGGACATGCATAGGCGAATGCTGTGTTCGGGCGTCTGCGTCCGAGGTCTCTCGAGGCCGAATCTGAGGAAGAGGCTCTGAGGAAGGAGAATACCCTTCTGAAGTCTGCCTTGGCTAAGGAAAAGACTCAACGCGAATGCATTCTTCATACAAATGAAGGACTTTAAAAAGAGTTAGCCTAAGCCAAGGGAGATGTGAAGGCCTCCAATGAAGAACTAAAGTCAACCAAAGCACAGCATGAGGAGATCGTCAAAATGAACATTGACTTGGTTCAGAGGAGATGGAGAAGATCAAGGAATTAAAGGCTGATGCTAAACTCCTGACCAAGACCATCCAAAATCTAGAGGTGGCAGAAACTCGTCATCTGGATAAACGGCAAAAGGTTGAAGAAGAAATCCGAGAACTTAAGGCCCTTCGTGACCTTGGGCCTCCTCTGACCGATGATCTTCGCAAACAAATCTGTGAAGAGTATCGGAACTCGGATGAGATCAACGGGGAAATAATGAAGATATACTCACGAGAGTTACGAGTGTCTTGTCTTGAGTCGTGGCAAGGAGAAGCGATTGCGACCAACGCGGATCCATCCTTTTCGATTTCTTGGGATGACGAGGATGGCGCTGAAGGTGATTTTCCTCGCTTTTATTGAAGAATATTTATGAAGACTTACATTATGTTTCTTTCTTTAATTTATAGGACTTGTAAAAATTATCTAATATTGTAATCAGATTGCACATTAATGAAAAGTGGTTTCATTCCTTATGACTTCGGTGCATTTACTTTCTGCCAATACTCCAATATTAATTTAACTGGAAAGATGCACAAATTCTATCATTGACTGAACTCGAATCATTAAGTAACAACTAAACATGTCATATAATGAGATAAGATGAAGTTAAAGAATGAGGCATTAGAACTCAAACACTTAGAAAAAATTTTAGGTAATAAAGTAAAGGGATACTTATTAGTTACCGAAGTGTGAGATGATCTGCGCTTCATTAGGAATTTGTTTACCCGAAAGGCCTAACAAAATCAAAAGATGACATTTGCCTACCATGAAGGGCACGACAAAGTCTAAAGGACAACGCTTGCCTACCACGAAGGGCACAGACAAAGTCCGAAGATGACACTTGCCTACCCCGAAAGGGCCCGACAAGGTCTAAGTGTAAACAATCGCTTACCACGCAGGGCGACAACGTCTTAAGGATAACATTTGCCTACCACGAAGGGGCACGACAAGGTCTAAGTGTCGATAATCGCCTACCACGGGGGCCTCGACAACGTCTTAAGGATGGCGTTTGCCTACCACGAAGGGCACGACAAACCCATAAGGTCCACCTGCCATTAAGGCTACCATCGAATGGCCGGCAAGTCCACCGAACCTCCTAACACCGATGCCGTTTATCTACCACACGAGGGCCCCGACAAACTCATAAGGACCACACGCCAAAAGGCTACCATCGAATGGCCGGTGAGTCCACCGAACCTCCTAACACCAATGACGTTTGCCTACCACGAAGGGCACGACAAACTCATAAGGACCACCGGTAGAAAAAGGCTACCATCGAATGGTGGCCGAGTCCACCGAACCTCCTAACACCAATGACGTTTGCCTACCACGAAGGGCACGACAAACTCATAAGGACCACACTGCGAAAAGGCTACCATCGAATGGTCACGAGTCCACCCGAACCTCCTAACACCATTGAAGCGATCAAAGAACGAAGACAATATTTGTTTGAGAAAAATGGGGAACTTTATTGATGATGACATAAATATTTAGACTTCCAATGTCTCGACATCATTTTTCTCGAAAGTACTTCCCGAGCACTGCTGCGCGTGCCAAGTATTCTTAATTATTGACCCGTCTAATGCCTTTTAACCGATAAGTCCCCGGCCCGTGACTTGATGATTTCATACGGTCCTTCCGGTTTGGCATCAGCTTTCCCAGATTTCGAGGTGTAGATGCTTGGCTTTCTCGAGGACAAAATCTCCTACTTTGAATCTTGAAACTTTACCCCCTTGTTATAATGCTTAGCCACTCTTCACGATAAGTCGCCAATTTGATTAAAAAATTTGTTTCTCTCGACTTCCTCAAGCAAATCAAGATTGGCCTTAAGCCCTTCTTCATTGTAGATCTCTTTGAATTAACTAACTTCAAGACTTGGAGATCCAATTTCAAGCTGGGACTAAGGCATCGCATTACCATAAGCCAATCTGAAAGGTGAATCCTCGTTGTAGTCCTCGGAGTAGTTCGGTAAGCCCATAATACGCTAAGTAGCTCTTCTCGCCATCTCGCTCGCTTGGCCCGTCAATCTGCGTTTGATCCCATTCAGCAGACGTTGCTCATTGGTCACTTCAACTTGTCCGTTTGATCGAGGATGAGCTCATGAAGTCTTTTCGATCTTTGGATCCCAGCTTTTTTCAAAATGCTTCAAATTTCGATCCCACAAACTGACGTCCATTGTCCGATATTACCACCTTAGGAATCCCGAAATGAAATACTACTGATTCTTTCAAAAATTTCAAGCATTCCTGTTTCGTTATTAGCCTAAGTGGCTTTGCTTCTACCCATTTGGTCATATAGTCGATGGCAACTATAACAAAACTGACTTGACCTTTTGCTTTCGGTAGCGGACCCAGTATATCAACCCCCCAGACAATAAAGGGTATAGGAGATAAAATCGAGTATAGCTCTTCTGGTGGCTGATGTGGGATCGGACTGTTGAGTTGACACTTCTCGCACTTCTTGACGTATTCAGTCGCTTCCTTGAAGATGGTAGGCCAGTAATACCCTTGTCGAAGTACTTTCTAGGCTAATGACTTAGCCACCATATGGTCGCCACAGATGCCTTCATGTACTTCTCGGAGAGCATATTCATCTTCAGATGGAGTCAGGCATTTCAGTAGTGGAGATGAGAAAGCTCTTCGGAACAGATCCCCATCAATCAGAATAAAATTAGCACTCTTATACTTGATTTTATTGGCTAGCATCCGATCCGAAGGTAAGATGCCATCTACCAGATACTCTATATATGGAGTCAACCAGCAGTTGGTTCGGTCAATGCACATCACCGATTCATGATGGACACTAGGATGTTGTAAAATTTCTAAGTAAACCGACCCATCAAAGACGTTAACATCCGTAGTGGCTAATTTGGAGAGTGCATCAGCAATTGAATTGTTATTACGCTCGACCCCCTGAAAATCGTAGGATTGGAAATATTGAAGTTGTTCCTTCAATTCTGCTAGATATTTGATCATTCATGGGCCTCGAGCTTCGTATTCTCCAGAAAGCTGCTTAACGACTAACTGAGAATCACTGAAGATGACTATTCTTTGCACTTCAAGACTCTTTGCCAGTCGTAACCCTGCGAGTACCGCCTCATACTCAGCTTCGTTGTTCGTCGCTTTGAACTGAAATCTGATGGCCTGCTGCACCTTGAATCCTTCCGGACTCGTCAGAATAATCCCTGCTCCACTGACGTCCGTGGTAGAAGACCCATCTGCATACAACGTCCACGAACTCGCCTATTTGAAGAAGCGCGAATCGCTTTCTGTCAGATCCTTCACACCGCCACAACTTCATCAGCTTCAGAAAACGAGCATTCAACCACAAAATCAGCCAAGGCTTGCCCTTTGATGGCGGTTCGGGGATGATATTCAATGAAAAATTGGGACAACTCCATCGTCCATGCAGCTAATCTCCCCGATACCTCAGGTTTGCCCATAACCTTCTTCAAAGGCTGATCTGTGTATACTATTACCAATCTACCCTGGAAGTATTGGCTAAGCTTTCGACTAGCAGTTATTAAAGCAAAAGCAAACTTTTCGATGTTTGGGTACCTTGTTTCAGCATCCCGAAGGACATGGCTTACATAATAAACCGGGTGCTGCTTACCCCCAACTTCACGCACCAAAACTACTCCTACTGCCAACGAACTAGCTGCTAAGTATAAATATAGAGGTTTAGCAGGAGCGGGCTTCACCAACAATGGCGCCGAAGATAAGTAGGATTTGATGCTCTGAAAGGCGTCCTCACACTCCGAAGTCCATTGAAACATCTTTGCATTCTTCGGCCCTTTCAATGTATCAAAGAACGGCAAACATCTTTCTGCCGACTTGGACATGAACCTCCTTAAAGCTGCAATCCTTCCAGTCAGACGTTGAACATCTTTAAATGACTGAGGAGTCTTCATGTTCAGGATCGCTTGAATCTTCTCTGGATTGGCTTTAATTCCTCTCTCGATCGACAAGATAACCCCGTAAATTTGCCGACCCCTAACCAGAAGGTGCATTTAGTGGGGTTCAATCTCAAATTGTGATGACGAATTGTCTGAAAGCATTCTTCTAAATCATCCAGATGTTTATGCACCAACATGCTTTTGACAATCATGTCGTCCACATACACCTCCACATTCCTACCCAGCTGATATCTGAAGACATGGTTCATCATCCTCTGGTATGTGGCTCCGGCATTGATGAGGCCGAAAGTCATTTTCTTATAGGCATATACCAAACGATGCGTGATGAACGCCGTCTTCGGTATATCCTCTTTGCATATAAAAATTTGATGATATCCAGAGAATGCGTCCATGAAACTTAATAAAGCATACCTCGAAGTGGCATCGATGAGTTGGTCGATGTGGGGCAGCGGGTAGAAATCCTTTGGACAAGCTTTATTTAGATCGGTGTAGTCGATGCAGACTCGCCATTTACCATTCTGCTTCTGGACCAGCACCACATTTGCCATCCATTGTGGGTAATCGATCTCGAAGATGAAGTCAGCTGCCAACAGTTTTGCAATCTCTTCATCAATGATTCGCTGTCGTTCAGGTGCAAAGATCCTCCTCTTCTATCGGACTGGTTTCTTTGACGGGTCCACCTCCAACCGATGCTCAGCGATATCCCTGCTTACTCCTGGCATGTCCTGAGGTACCCATGCGAAAATGTCAACATAGCATTGGCAGGAGCTCCATGAGGTTCGTCAGGAGAGGTTCCGTGAGACGAACCTATTTTCACCGACTTGTTCGCTTTGCGGGATGAGCTCTATCTCCTCCGTTTCTTGGTGGCATGACCAATGGTTGGAACTACTCTCTGTGAAGGGTTCGATCTCTATCGCCATGGTCTCGCTTACCTTCGATACCCCACTCCAAAGTGATCACAGCATTCTATAACACCTTCTCGGCGGATCCAAATCTCCTTTCACCTCACCAACCCCATGAGTAGTAGGAAATTTGATTTTGAAATGAGGGATTGAGGTCACGACTTGCGTAAAGCAATTAAAGTAGGCCTTCCCAAAATAGCATTATAAGCGAGAATCTACATACCTGACATAAAATTTGCAAATAATTTCTACTGTTGGAGGCCGTTAGAAGATATTTGGTAGTTCAATGGTTCCGACCACACCTGGACCGAAGTCGTTATTAAAACCATATAAAGGAGCCTCTGTCCTATCTCCATCTTTCGTCCGTCTAGGTGCATCCTCCGATAAGCGTGGGCATCTGAGAATATCTCTGAAGACCCATTATCTACCATCATTCGCTTCATATCCACCACCGAACCCACTTGCGCGATCGGCACCAATGATCCTCGTGAGGTTCGATGACTTTAGAAAGGTAATCTTCATCGATAAAGGAGATTCTCAGTACTCGAATAAGGTCTCGTCGGTCTTGGGAAGGTACCGCCAGCGACATGACCGAATCAAGTAACTTCGGCGTTTCTTTCCAACGAGTTTGCCAGAAGTACCCCCAGTGATGACATCTATCACATGCCTTGCAGTCATTCGGGAGCCGGCGCAACTTCTTTGAACTGGTTGAAATTTCTTTGGAAGCAGCCCTCCGTCTCTTTGTTGATTAGTTCTGGCAGCCACATACTGAATTAAAGCCCCACCTTGTACCTTTCTTTCAATAAAGTCCTTCAAACTAGCACAGTCGTTCGTATCGTGACCTGAAGCTTGATGGTAATCACAATACTTACGAGAATTCCCTTTTCCGGGCTTAATGTTATCTCGAGGTGGCTCGAAGATAGGTTGATCCTTAATCTGATCCAAGATAACAGCCCTGTCTGTGTTGAGTGCTGTGTACGTCCTATTCACTCTCTGGGCTGGAGCGGACGAACGTCCTCCACCCTGTCTCCAATTGTTATATTTCTTCGACCCGCCTTCGTAGCGGTCTTTATTCCCTTCATTCTTCTTCTGGTCTCTATCGGTTCTGTCCCGATCTGTCTCTTTAAGCCGGTCCGAAGAAGGACGCTTGAGGTTGTCCATGGCTTCTTCCACCACGATATAGCCTTCAGCTTTGTCAAAGGCTTTAGCGAGACTCTTCGGGTGATGAAACATTAACTTCTTCACCAACTTCTCTGATTTGACCAGATATAACCCATTCTGAAATAGTCCAACGGCTTGTAGATCGTTCAGGTCTGTCACTTGGCCGACCGCTTCACGGAATCGCTTCACATATTGGCCCAAAGACTCATTCGAAAACTGTCGAACCTGGGCCAACGAACCAGTTGGTTTTCCTTCTTTTGTTACTCCCAAGCGAGCATGAAATTTCTCGCACATATGCGCCAGATGAAATTGAATCCAAGGGCAAAGTCCCCATCCACTCTGGGCATCTTTTACGAAGCGTTGTGACAAAAGTATGACACTTAGCAAAGATCGCTAAAGTCATAATAATCCATCGATCGGATTGAGCGCTTCGACGCGGGTCGTAGGATCCCCCGATCCATCATAACTTTCGATATGGGGCAACTTCTTGGTGGGTCGACTTTTTCTTTAAGAATCTCCGCGAAAAAGGGATGCCTTCTTTCAAGTATCCTTCGTTTTTTGTACTTCTACGAGCTGCTCAAGTTCTTTTTAACTCTTTAACCAGATACTCCACACCTTCTGGTTGAGATGATGCTTCTTTTTTCGGTGACTCCTTCCTCCTCTGAGTGGATTGGTTTCTTACAATAGAGCCTTCAACTCTAGAAGGACTTTTATGATGGCGAGTGTCCACAGGGTGGTGTACCCTCAGTATACTCTCGGGAGTACGATCTCTAGATATACTTCGTCTCTGAACTCGGGCACTATGGCGAGAATGTGCAATAACAAGTGCTTTCTTTGTGGTCTCAGGAGTGCGATCTCTAGATCGACCTCTTCGTTCTTTTTGACCCGGCTCCTTAGAATCGACAGGGTGATGTGCCCTCTTCGATCTTTGAGGAGTAGGGCTTCGGGATCCTCTTCTTTCTCGAGTTCGGCCCCGAGACTTTCGTCCTGAATGAACAGGCTCTTTCCCACTCCGGTGTCCTTGCTCTTTGGACTGATCATAACTGAGCTCTTCGTCCCTCAACTCTGCCATCCGAGCCATCTGCTCAGCTATATCCTGTCGCTGCTTCACGAGTACTTCCATAGCTCTATTCGCTTCATCTGCCATCTTAGCCAGTCGTGAAGCTTTTTCGTCTTGGTCATCTCGGTATCGAGTTCTAGGCGAGGTGCCTTCTACTCGTTTCCGACCATGGCTAGACCCTTTCTCCGTCGGGAAAACTAGCCTACGCTTAGCCTTGCCCACCGCCTTCGGCCGAAAGTCTTCATGTGATCATTTGGACGCCATGCTGGCATGAACACTTATTGCCGGTCCTAAACGATCCTTGATGACACACGTGGTGGTGCCGATTCACCGGCGACCATCTACGCGCCCTTGAGTGTAGGTGTTCTACTCTTTACCATGAATATCGGCGTAGAATAAACACGATGCGTGATTGAAAAATACTCAGGACACTAGAACTCACCCCTCCTTCTAGCGCCAATGTTAACGCCAAGATCTTTCTCCACGTCCCAATCACCAAGACGCGTCCGATATCCTGCACAGTTCAACAAGTCAACACCAAAAGCTTGACGGCCTGACCGTCGGGGGATAGCTCCGGCGTGAGAGTCAGTATCGGCGATCACAAGGTTAACAATGGAGGGAAAATAACGTATAATGCCTGAGAGAGAATAATAATAATATGAATGTGTGTAATGTTTTGATACTTACCCTCTTTTGTGATCTTAGCCCCATACATACTCCAATCCCGGTTTACCATGCCACCCATCATCTCCTGACACCTTTTCCCCCACTCCCGGTCATTTCAGCCGAAAGTATGTAGCCCACTCCTTTACCTGCTTCCACTCTTTGCCACCGCCGGTCATCTGAGTCCCATCCTCATTAATGCCATGCAGAAAAGTGGCAGACATAGTAGTCAACTATCGTTTGACATAATGATTACCGGTCAAAGTTGGGTTAAGTGACAATTTGTATAATGGGCCAATTCAATGACTAAGCCCAAATAATGGAAATGACCCAAACGACCGGATCCAACCTAAAGGACCTAATGAAATAATCAAGTAACTAGGTCCCAACCATTTGGACCAACCAGGACTATCATAACATAATCCAAGGGAGGAGCCCATTAAGTCTGACCCAATAAGGAAAAGGATTATGGCCCAACAATTTCGATATTGTAATAGAATCCTACTTACCAAATTTACCCTACCTTGAAGCTTGTGTTAAAGAAACTCTTCGATTGCACCCTCCAGGCCCATTGTTCTTACCTCATCGCGCTGTTCAAGCATGTGAAGTTATGGGCTACAAAATTCCACAAGACACCCTAATTTTGGTAAACATGTGGGCTATTGCACTAGACTCGAATATCTGGGATGATCCGCTGAGCTTCAAGCCAGAGCGTTTTATTGGATCAGGGGTGGATTATAAGGGGCAAACATTTGAGTACATACCGTTTGGTTCAGGAAGGAGAATGTGCCCTGGACAACCTTTTGCTTCCAGGGTAGTTCCCTTAGTTGTGGCTTCTTTGATCCACAATTATGATTGATTTCTTCCTAAAGACATGGAACCTTCTAAAATAAATATGAAGGACATGATAAATATTATTATGCAAAAAGAAGAACCACTCTGGGTTATTCCTAAATTAAGAACTCTCTTCCACTAAGAGTTCTCATCTATATTTGATCGATGTGTTAATTAATATATGTATGAATAATGTTTTGGTATGTACAAATTATGATTATAAGGGGAAAAATTTCGAGTACATACCTTTTGGTTCAGGGAGGAGAATGTGCCCCGGACAATTTTTGGCTTCTAGGACAATTCTCTTAATTATGATTGGTTTCTTTCTAAAGATATAAGATATAAAACCTGTTCAAATACATACGAAGGACAAGAATCTTTTTAAGATGCAAAAGGAAGAACCACTATGGGTTATTCTTAAGTTAATAATATCTCCTTAAAAATAAAAAGTTCTCTCTATATATATATATGATGTGTTAATTAATATATGTATGAATAATGCCTTGATATGTACAAATTATGATTTGTTTCTATGACAATATTGTTTGGTTTTCTTGTCTTTCAATATATAAGAATTCAAATCGATTGTCCCAACAATTGTCTAAAGTGTAGATGTCATTTATTCTTTTATCGCGTAAAGATTATTTGGTATTATAATTAATGAGAAAATAGATAAAGACGGAAACATGAGATAGCAAATTAATATAATTCTCTTTGAGTGAACCTAGGTCCATAGAAAGTGGTTCAGAGTTCTTAACCGAGAGGATCTCAATAACGTATAAACATAGAGTAAATTACAGTGACTCCTAGATCAACAACTATAATAACACTCACATCTTTTTTAATTTTTTAAGTAACAGTTAGGGGCTATTTGTTTAGGGTTGAATGATTGAATCGGTCGGTCATTCAATGTGTTTGTTTTTTTAAAAAATCGTCTGAATAGCTGATTCGGTCAACCATTCAGACGATTTGGGCTGAATGATTTAGTATCATTTTTTGGCTGAATGGAGTGTTTTTTTTACAATATTAACTATTATATTAAGTAATATTAAATAAATTTACAACAATTTTAAATTTTTTAGAGGGGTAAAATAATAAAAATATGTTATTCAGATATTTCAGACATGTCAATTATCAAACAACTTTTTTCAGTCAGATTCAGATTCAAATTTAGCTTATTCAGATTTATTCAATTTTTATCAAACACCCTTAGTATCGCTGCAAGTTTTTAAGGTTTACTAAATAAATAAAATTACATATTTACCCTTGTATGTTATCAAATTTTAATTTTAGATATATATATATATATATATATATATATTAATGACAAAATTATCCTATTTTAATACAATGTATTTTAATTATAATTTTATTTTTAATTAACATCATCTCATTCAAATTATTGGTAATTTATAAAAAAAAATAATTTAATTTAATTAACACATATTTTTGGATAAATGATACAATTATTAAGAATTTTAAATTAAATTATTAATGGAGTACGTTCTAATTAGAGTGCATTAAGTATGTTGATAGTTTAGTTTTTGGTGTTTAATAATAAAAAAATATTTTTCATTTATGATTTTCATATGTTAAATTTGCTTGAGTATATGTTAAAATTGGGATGTTTATGATTTTGATTAAATTTTGTAGTATATAGTTGTTGTTGCTTTTGTGTCAATGTTGAATAAAAGACAATGTAATAATATTTAGTACAACCTCTATCTTGTAAAAAAAACTTTCTTTTAATATATTTTCTTTGAGTAATAACATTTTTCATTTTTATTGTAAATAATTATGCCTAAGTATGACTTGTGTTTATTTTAATATTTGAGAAAATAATTAACATAATTTTTAATACCTTTTTTATATAAATGATAAGATTAGTCTGTAACAAGTTTTGTCTAAGTTTGTTTTAACGTAAATTTTAATATTTGAATTTTGAGTCAATTTGAACTTTTATAGGTATTAAAATTTTAATTTATAATTACAAAAATTATGTATGAAGGTATATTACATAAATTTTAATCTTTGGGGAATTTAATTAACAAAAAGTGTGTAATTTCTTAAAAGTTGTGAGACCCCAGATTTTATCAATAAAGATTTAAATTTTGTCAAAATAATTTTTAATATTATGGTGTGAATTTGAGATAATATTATAGTTGTGGGTAGTATTTATAAATTTTGCAAAGTATGCAAGTGGTTATATTATATTCGATTAATTGGGGAATATTCGGTTTAGCAGGGAATATTAAATACAACTACTCAATCATTGGTGGACCCACAGCACGTAATTATTTCATCGGATTGAGAAAACGACAAAAATATTTTATTGAAATAACGGCGAAAGTTTTACCGTAGTTCTTGTTTGAACTACTCGGTAGTAAAAATACGATAATAAGTGTGGTTGCATAAGTAGTTACACCAGTATTGATTATTGATGCTTATGTGAGAAGTCACTCGGTTTGATTCCATTATTATCGATTAATAATATGAATTATTATAGCGATAATGACGTTTTGTTTTATTCATTATTATTAACGTAATAAAAGCGAAACATCTTTTATATAAAATAGAATACTTTATTAAAGTTATTCTATAAATAGAATATATTATATTTTATTATGATAATAGTGTTGCGTAGTGTTTTGCATAGTGTTTTTCATAGTATTGCATAAAGTGTTTGCATAGTAAAATGTTTTTATATAAATAGAATATATTATATTTTATTTAAAAGATTTTTCTTTAAATATGGACCGTCAGATTAAAGTAAATCAATCGGGACCGTTCATGGATTAATTACTTATGCATTCCATTTTCCTATAAATGAAAGCTCATTCTTCATTATTTTCTTATTTAATTCACTTTGAAACTCTAGAGAGAAATTATAGAGAGAAGTTTATAGAGAGAAAATCTATAGAGAGAAAGAAGAAGAGTATTACGGTACTTCACTACTTCTATATTAGGTTCTTTTACGGTAGTGGGTGTTATTCTTTCTTCGAAGAGAAAACACATTATTCCATTCATTATAATTACATTGGAATAACTTTCGTAAAAGTGGCATACCCTATACATAACCCGTATACGCCAGATACCCTATACTTGGTGAAATCCTTATGTTATTCCATTGCTTATTATTCATTGGAATAACTTTTGTATCTGTGATTTTACCCTATACTTGGTGACATTCTTCTATTATTCGTTAGAACATCACATGCATGTGTTTTACAGGACTGGTTCCGCTTTTTTATTATTTCATTGGAATATCCTATTGTGTGTTTTACAGGATCTGGTTCCATCTTTATTATTCTGTTGGAACATCCTGCGATTGGTGTGAATTTCACGACTCGGTTCCGTTATTATTATTCTGTTGGAATAACCCTTTCATCATGCCAAGTACCGCATGCATGGTGATTTCTTTTGTTATTCCATTCTTTATTATACCCAGTTGGTTAAAACTTTGACTTCTATACTCCATGAAATTAGTGGAATATCCTTGATATTTGCGTTTCATCCAGTATCTTTTCATGAAAATATTCTTCTGATCATTCTTGAATTTTACTCTACGAAACAGTATCATGTTGACAATTTGGACGTTATTAATTCATGGATTAAATAATTCTTGAACTTGTTTTATTGAATTATTATGTCATTGTCATCATCCTCATGTTATATTATGTTATCTTTGGCTTACGTGCATAGATGAACTTAGTATGATTATGACCGAGGATCATTCGGTATAATCGTGACTTGATATAAATGATGTGACAAAAGTCCTCGATGGCATTGTGTAATGCGGTGATGGATAGTTTTGATATGATTATGACCAGGGGTGATTCGGTATAGTCATGACCATTGATAATTTGATGAAAATCCTTGGTAGTAGGTAGTGCGTGGATGATTAGATGTGGTGGTTTATTTATTAAAAGTCGAGTCTCAAATGATAAAAATTGATGAAAACCTTTTAAAACCTAAAAGATAGTAGACTTTATTCTCTACTTGACTCTTTTAATGGATTGCTAATTCACCGCAGTTAAACCGGTTGTCTATTGTATTTTATCGGTTTAACATCATTGAAGGCTAATGATAATTTATTCTGCATTATCTTAGTCATAATATTTCTTACTGGGCTAGTTGAGCTCACCCTTTCTTTCATTGTTCTCTTCAGGAAATGAGAACATAGCTGGGACGAGTCGGGGAACGAAGTAATGGTCCAGAGGATAGCATTAGTAGTCCTCACTATTCTGTGAAATAGTGTGATAATAGTTGTAATGAGGACTCCTTTTGAGTTTGTATAATATCTAGTAGATAATATTTGTATTCAAACTCACAGTTTATGTCGTATTGTACACGACAGTTAGGTTAGTAAGTTGTATTTGAATTTATGTACCATGTAAGTGGCGACCCAAGATGGGTGACGTATACCTAATTTTGGGGGCGTCACAGTTGGTATCAAAGCTTAGGGATATGATCCCTGGCTAAGATGTGAGATAAGAACTAGGAGGGGAGAGACGGGAAATTCCTTCGCTAGTATGACCTACCTAAGTTTATTTGGTATTTAATTGGGCTCATTCGGAGTATAGGGATAATATTTGATATATTAATTAACCCTTGTGTTGTGGCAGTGTTTGGAAATGGCGGTGAAAATATTCACAATGGAGTGAATGTGACCGTTGTGACACCTTTAATCACTAATCAAGTTAATGCCAGTGTCAAACGAGGAACAAATTAGAGATATCCACGTAGTAAATGAAGAACTAATTGTTGCACCCGAGCTAGTTGGCAGAGTAGTAGAATTTGAAAGTGAGGAAGAAGAGGAAGAAGAGGAACACGAGGAGAATTGGTTAGAAGAAATTTATGATCAAAACTTAGAATTACAAAATCGTGTTCGTTAGCTAGAAGAACAAGTTGAAGAACGACAAATTAGTCGTGGAACAAAGGGATACAACAATTCAAAATTGGGTTACCCGATATGTGATGCTCGAACAAAATCACGCTTTAAGGGGTGTAAGATATTAAAGTTGGAATCGAGAATTTAAAATCAAAGATCAATTTGAAAAAAGAAGAAACAAGCGAACGAAGGAGAATAGGCGATGCATAATGGGTAAAAGCTGCACAACGTTGATAGTGTAGAAAAAGACGTCCGATCCAATAAAGCCAAAATAGATGAAATGGACTTTGCTTTTGGACAAGAATTGGGAGAACCCAACATCGAATTCGGAATTACCCTGTGCATAGCGGTCAACCCGAATTCGATATGGATCGGAGAATAATGATTCAAATCATGGATCAGGAATGTGAAGAAGCACTTAAGGGTGGAATGTACCCTATAGTAAAGTCAAACTCGGTAATTTAAGCGAGAGCGTTTGTCGAGAAACCGAACGAAGTTATTACGGGTAAATTAAATTAATTATTGCGAAGTCTATACTTTATTCAATACAAGTTCTACCCACTCTTTTATTCTACCTAGTTGTGTTCAATGTTTAAATTTGACTCCGAAAAAAAATTAGACTTTGATTTATCTATTGAAACTTCGTTGGGAGAAACCTTCGTTACCTCCATTGTTTATTAATCTTGTTGTTTCAAATAAACACTTTCACGATCTTATATCTTTAAAAATTCTTGCCTTTGAGGTAATTTTGAAAACGATTGATTAACTACTTATTATTCTTTTTGTAAGGTTGTTAGCTTTTCATATTCTAACCAACCCGTTATCTTAATTCAAAGTAACCAAACCCTAAAGTTAATCTTTGTTATATCAAGCCATAAGTAACGAACCCGATCCTTTCGTTGTTGACTTCCTTGTGTGGAATGCACCAAGCCGGACTTTTCAGAGGCGACATCGTGAATGAAGATGGCAAGTTTATAGGTATCATTGTGAGGTGCTATCTAGGTTAAGGGATAGAAGTCACAGTTGGTATCAATGTAACGTATCTTATCCAAGTCTTGGATAAGAGTAGCGATTTTGAATGATATTTCTATCATTAATAAATTTCTTGACGTATTCTTGAAGATTTCTAGCCTACCCTAGAGCGTGAAATCGAATTTTGTATTGACCCCAAGATAAAAAACCCATTTCTTAAACCCTCAAATATTTCTTCAACTAAAATGAAAGCAGAGTTTACGTGGTTTATGATGAAAGTCATAATAAAAGCATTGGAATAATGAAAATCATGGGTATATGAAGTATTAGTAAGTTTTATGATGAGTTATGTTGGTTAGTATGTGAAAACATGAAAGTTTCTTAGAAATCACAAAGAGTTGAAAATCAAATTTTGGTGAAAAACGTAACATGAAATTCAATTGACTATATCTCTTATTATATTTTGAATTTTTGAATGTGGTCAAGTCCTAGAGTTAGATCTATGAGTTACCTAACTAATCCAAGTGGAATTACTGGAAAAGGTGTTGTAGATTTTTGTGGGGACTGATTTTAGCAAAGGAGGCCAAAGCTGTAAATTTCAAAAATGCTACTGCCCAGAAACTTTAAGGGACTGTTTCGGCCACTTAAATTATGAGAAAAATTCTGGCCTTTAAGGACATGAAAGTATATGGTATAAAGTACCTCCTGTCCAAAAATGAGCTCATTCTGACTTAAAATGAGCAAGTTATGACTATTTCAATATTTAGGTTTTTTCGACGAAAAACGTTATAACTGGAGTTCTATAACTCCGATGACCATGAAATTTAAACTAGAAGCTCACGTTAACATGTGTAAGGTCCTGCCAAGATTTAGGAATTTTTGGAGTTAAACTTGAGGTAGCTAATTTCTTAAGGAATTAATTAGAAATTGATTTTTGAAAAATAGTAAATGAATTTTAAAAATTCCGAGAAAATATATTTTCATTATGGGACTATATTATGCTAAATCGCAGGAAAAGAAATATTTTTGGGACTAATTTGGTATTTTTCATGAAAATAGTTTAGTTACGAACATATGAGTTAAATATGTTATGTGAAGTAACAAAGTTGAAAATATGATTTTATGGCTAGAGAATCCTATATAGAGTATATGCATATTTTTTTGATGAGGATTTGATAATTGGTGATGATATTTTTATGAGTATGGCATTTTGAATGATTAAATGCATTATATGGTAAAAGCGTAAACAATTAAGATAAATTGTTTATAAATTTAAGAAGTGATTAAAATATTGTTATAATATTAATGATATTAGATTATGAGATTATTAAGTGATTGAAAACATGGGGATATTCTTGAATCTGGATAAATTATATTATAAATGTTTAATATTTATCCTTTATCTCATTTGATTGATTCTTTATATCATTATCCTCATGCTTATATTATGTTGAAAGTCATCTGTTCGTAGTGCATAGATGGACTTGGTATGATTATGACCTGAGGATTGTTGGGTATAATCATAATCAGTAATTGAAAACACAATTATCTTTTCGTAGTAGTGCATGGATAATTTGTGGTCGTGATATTAATGAATACACAATTATCTTTCGTAGTAGTGCATGGATAATTTGTGGTCGATATCTTGATGAATACACAATTATCTTTGGTAGTAGTGCATGGATAATTTGTGGTCGTGATATCTTGATGAATACACAATTATCTTTGGTAGTAGTGCATGGATAATTTGTGGTCGTGATACTAATGAATACACGATTATCTTCGGTAGTAGTGCATGGATAATTTGTGGTCGTGATCTTAATGAATACACGATTATCTTTGGCCAGTAGTGCATGGATAATTCGTGGTCGTGATACTAATGAATATCATTGGCACGTCAGTGCGTGGATGATTCGATGATATGGATTAATTATTGAAATTTGAGTCTCAAAGAATGAAATATTAATTCATGGATGTGGTAAAAGTCATCTTCGGTAGTAGTGCATTGATAGACTTGGTATGATTATGACCACGGATTATTCGGTATAATCATGATCAGTAATTGAAAACACGAATATCCTTAGCCGAAGAGTGCATGGATAATTCATGGTTGTGATACTATTAAGTCGAGTCTCAAAGATTATTGGTTTTCTGAGTTGTATATCTTTTGCCTCAGTAGTGCAAAGATGAATTGTTAATGAATATCTTCGGGCCGGATTGCAAAGATGAATTTAATGTTTTCAACGATAAAGGTATTCAAGGTATCCTCACTTCTTTATCATACCAGGTACGTACCCTAATTTCGAGGGCAAAATTCCATAAGGAGGGGAGATTGTGAGATCCCAGATTTTATCAATAAAGATTTAAATTTTGTCAAAATAATTTTTTAATATTATGGTGTGAATTTGAGATAATATTATAGTTGTGGGTAGTATTTATAAATTTTGCAAAGTATGCAAGTGGTTATATTATATTCGATTGGTCGGGGAATATTCGGTTTAGAGGGAATATATTGCAATAACTCAATCATTGGTGGACCCCACAATGTAATTATTGTCGGATTGAGAAAACGACAAAAATATATTTTATTGAAATAACGGCGGAAGTTTTACCGTAGTTCTTGTTGAACTACCGGTAGTAAAAGTACGATAATAAGTGTGGTTGCATAGTAGCACACAGCGGTATTGATTATTGATGCTTATGTGAGAAGTCACCGGTTTGATTCCATTATTGTCGATTAATAATATGAATTATTATAGCGATAATTACGTTTTTGTTTTATTCGTATTATTAACGTAATAAAAGCGAAACATCTTTTATATAAAATAGAATACTTTTTATTAAAGTTATTCTATAAATAGAATATATTATATTTTATTATGCATAGTGTTGCATAGTGTTTTGCATAGTGTTTTGCATAGTATTGCATAGTGTTTGCATAGTAAAATGTTTTATATAAATAGAATATATTATATTTTATTTAAAAGATTTTTCTTTAAATATGGACCGTCAGATTAAAGTAAATCAATCGACCGTTCATGGATTAATTCTTATGCATTCCATTTTCCTATAAATAAGCTCATTCCTTCATTATTTTCTTACGAATTACATTGAAACTCTGAGAGAGAAATTATAGAGAGAAGCTATAGAGAGAAAATCTATAGAGAGAAAGAAGAAGAGTATTCGGTACTTCACTACTTTATATTAGGTTCTTTTACGGTGAAGGGTGTTATTCTTTCTTCTTGAAGAGAACACATTATTCCATTCATTATAATTACATTTGAATAACTTTTGTAAAAGTGGCATACCCTATACATAACCTCGTGTACACGCTGGCATACCCTATACTTGGTGAAATCCTTATGTTATTCCATTCGCTTATTATTACATTGGAATAACTCGTATAATGTGGTTTACCCTATACTTGGTGACATTCTTCTATTATTCGTTAGAACATCACATGCGTGTTTTTTACATTGGGACTGGTTCCGCTTTTTATTATTCTCATTGGAATATCCTATCGTGTGTTTTACACCGGATCCTGGTTCCATCTTTATTATTACTGTTGGAACATCCCGCTTGTGTGAATTTCACGATTCGTTCCGTTATTATTATTCATTGGAATAACACAATGTCATCTAAATCTGCATGCGTGGTGATTTCTTTTGTTATTCCATTCTTTATTATACCCGGTTGGTTAAAACTTTGACTTCTATACTCCATGAAATTAGTGGAATATCCTTGATATTTGCGTTTCATCCAAATATCTTTTCATGAAAATATTCTTACGATCATTCTTGAATTTTACTCTACTAAACAAAGATTATCGTGTTGACAATTTGGACGTTATTAATTCATGGATTAAATAATTCTTGAACTTGTTTTATTGAATTATTATGTCATTGTCATCATCCTCATGTTATATTATGTTATCTTTGGCTTACGTGCATAGATGAACTTAGTATGATTATGACCGAGGATCATTCGGTATAATCATGACTTGATATAAATGATGTGACAAAAGTCCTCGGTGGCTTTGTAATGCGGTGATGGATAGTTTTGATATGATTATGACCGGGGGTGATTCGGTATAGTCATGACCATTGATAATTTGATGAAAATCCTTGGTAGTAGTACGGGGATGATTAGATGTGGTGGTTTATTTATTAAATTTGAGTCTCGGTGATAAAAATTGATGAAAACCTTTTAAAACCTAAAAGATAGTAGATTTTATTCTCTACTTGACTCTTTTAATGGATTGCTATTATTCATTGCAGATTAAGCGGTTGTCTATTGTATTTTATCGGTTTAACTTTGTTGAAGGCTAATGATAATTTATTACGCATTATCTTAGTCATAATATTTCTTCTTGGGCTAGTTGAGCTCACCCTTTCTTTCATTGTTCTCTTCGTGAAATGAGAACATAGATGGGGACGAGTCGGGAACGAAGTAATGGTCCGGAGGATAGCATTAGTAGTCCTCACTATTACGTGAAATAGTGTGATAATAGTTGTAATGAGGACTCCTTTTGAGTTTGTATAATATCTAGTAGATAATATTTGTATTCAAACTCACAGTTTATGTCGTATTGTACACGACAGTTAGGTTAGTAAGTTGTATTTGAATTTATGTACCATGTAAGTGGCGACCCAAGATGGGTGACGTATACCTAATTTTGGGGGCGTCACAAAAGTATTAAGAGAAAAAGAAGAGGGGTTGAATAAATCCTTTAAAAACTTTGTTTCTTAAAAAAGTATTACTGTGACGCCCCCAAAATAGGTCCATTCCATCCAACCCATTATGAGTCGCCAAATACATGGTACAGAAATAACTACAACTTTATTATTACAACATATAAACTGTGAGTTTAAATACAGATATTGCCATCTAGACAATATCCACACACAAATAAATCCCCATCATAATTATTGATACATTATTTTACAAAAATGGTGAGAACTACTAAACAACTCTCTCTAGAACCTTCATTCCATACCCCGACTAGTACTCGCTACATTCTCGCCTCCTGAGAAGAAAAATGGAACAACAAGGAAAAGGGTGAGCTCAACTAGCCCAGTAAAGAATATTATGACTAAGATAATATACAACAAATTATCGTTAGTCTCCAACAGGGAAAAATCTAATAGAATACAATAGACAACTAGTTTTAAATCAACAATTGCAGCGGAAACAACAATTCATTAGAAGAGTTAAGTAGAGAATGCAAACTACTATCTTCTATATATGAATTTAAAAGTTCATCGTCGATATTTTATCCCTGTAACATCAATCAATATATATCTCCGAATCAAATATTCATCTTTGCACTCTGAGCCAAAGATATTCATCGATCGGTCATGTTCATCTCAACACTGCTCATCTTTTGCACTACGGCCAAAGATATTCATCGATCGGTCGTGTTCATCTCAACACTGTTCATCTTTGCACTATGGGCCAAAGATATTCATCAAGAAATCATTCATCTTTGCACTACTGGGCCAAAGATATTCAAGAATATCATCATTTAGGACCGAGGATGATGAAAAATATTTTAAAGAAAATGAATCCAAAGTGAAACAAAAGAACAAGTATTATGGATTCGTACTTTTAAACAATCCGAAGTTCAAAATACTTCATAAATAATCATATCAAGTAAAATTCAAGAATGATCAAAACATGGATACAATCAAAGCTAGTATCCATAATAGATATTTTAGACTTAAAAGAAGAAATTTCATTTTTTAATTGAATAGTCTGCAAGTATTCGTGAATAGTGCCGTATCGTGAATAGTAACTTCGACACCAAAAGATAGAAATTTCACAAAAAAAACATCTTCACGCTTCGTGAATAGTACTCGTGAATAAGAACTCGTGAATAGTAACTCATGAATAGTAACTCGTGAATAGTAACTCATGAATAGTAACCCGAGACATGAAAAAGTTCCAAATTTGATAAAAAGTTCCAACCAATATTTCAAAGATAATGATATTGAAGAAATAATATCATTTGAGAAGAAAATAACATCCTTACCTCGAAAAGGCAGAGACTTTACAGTTGAAAAACAGGATATAGGCTATGACTTGAACTTGCAATCGAGTATAGCAATACTCAAAGTATACTCAAAATACTCACAAGAATACGCTCGATAATATAGAGAGAGAAAACTTCAGTTTCTGGTGTGATTTTCAATTCTAACCTAAGCACCCTATTTATAGGAAATTGCTTAGAACACCAAAGCAGAAAATTGAATATAATAATATTATTTATAAACAAAATTCCTTAGCCCACCTTTGAAATCTAATTTCAGCCATAGCACATGTTAAATGAGGTTCACAAACTCACCAAAAACGTTTTTCTCAAAATAATTAATTAAAACTCCCAAAAATCAATTATTTCGGAGCTTCAGAACTTCAATAATTCATAATAAATAGCCCTTTTGTTAGAAAATTGAATCTCGCAAATTTTTATAGGAAATTCAATTCTCTACAACTTTGCAGAAGAAAGTTTTTCCAAATTCCAAACAGAAATTGACCGAAATCCACAAGCAGGCGATTTACAATTTATAATCAAATTTCTATCAATAATTGTGTCCACCAACACACAAAATATGTGTTAAACATTTAATGCCACAAAATACTCTTCCTCCTTATATACTCATATATCCCACATTCATTATAAAAATATCATAGTTAATATATTATTAAAATAATATATTTAAATGAATTATTTTATCGAAAAAGATAAAATATTAATTTTCAACAATTGTCACATTAAAAATTTTCTCCATCTATATCCACATAAAATCAATATTTTCCTCATCATATAAATCAATAATTAATTATTCACAAATAATATTACAGAATCACAAGATCTTGCAACCGTGCCGTTTCAGGAAAAGAGGGGCTTTTCAATAAGAATTTCTCCTCATCTTGGCGCAATGATTAGGTGACCAAACCTCTCCTTAGAATGCGAGAACTTTCTAGACATTGCCAATAATGTTATCTAATAATATTATTAGGATAATATGAATTATTGCTTCGATAATGAAAAATTGTGTAATGACAATTATTGAAACGATGATAATATAAAATATCAACGCAACAATTATTAAATCAATAAAATAAAATCTATCGAGCGAAGAATTATCGTAACAATTATTGAGTAGTGCCTTCTTACGTAAGAATCAATAATTGGTGCAATACCGTAATATCTTCTTGTTCAACAACGCGCGTATTAGTGTGTTTTAACCACCGGGTATTCCAACAAGATACTTGATATAAACACGCTAGTTATTTATAAACAACTTATATTTGTCGTTTTCTTCATCCAATCGCTTTCCGTTATGGGCCCACAAAATTCAGCATGTGCCGTAAATTGCGAATATTCCGAAGCGATCTGAATATTCCACGACCAAACGAATATTCCCCGACGATAATGAATATTTTATCACCACTTGCTTATTTAAAATATTTGCGCATTTTACCCATAACTAACCACATTAATCAAATCCACCCTTACTATTTCAAAATAATAAATAAAGGAAATTCCTTTTTATTTAAAAAATTTCGGGGTCTTACAACCTCCCCTCCTTATGAAATTTCGTCCTCGAAATTGACGTACGTACCTGGTGTTTCGAAAAGATGAGATTACCTCGCTTTCATTTCCGTTTTCAACTCCCATGTCATTTACTCAATAGCATGGTTTCTCCACAAAACTTTAACTTGTGGTATAACCTCGGTACATAGGACATGTTCTTTCCTCTACAAGATCTTGACAGGTTTCTCCTCGTACGTTAAGTCTTCGGCTATCTCGTTCGGTTCTAACTCAATGACGTGGTTCGGGTCGTCCACATATTTACGTAACATCGATCGTGAAAACGTTATGAACACGCGTCATACTTGGCGGTAAAGCAGAGTCTATAGGCCACAGTTCCTATTCGATCAAGAATTTTAAATGGATTAATAAATCGAAGGTTTGAGCTTTCCTCACCTCACCGATTCTCTCGCTTTTGAAATAACAACTTCTTGCACCTCCTTCTTCAAATTCATCGGCTCGGTGTGTAGCTTGAGCAACTTTAACTTTATCGATTAAAGTCGATTATACTCGTATATCATCACGCACTCAGATATCATCACGTGGGTACCTAGAGTTTTCATCTCCATCTCTATTATTTGTAAATTATACGAAATGAGTCTTTGACAATATCGTACTCAGTACTTTGTATACGATCTTCTACTCAACACGTCGCCTACCACGTTCGCTTTTCCGAGGATGGCATGGTCGTAACATGTCTTTGAAATGAGTCTCCTCTTGAGTTCTTCAAGCTCTTCCCACATTCCTTGCTCCATTTGAATTTTGTATCTCTACGAGTCAATTTGCGTTAATGGAATAGCGATTCGAGAATATCCTTCAACGAATCTCCGATAATAACCAACTAAGCCTGAAAGCTACGTATTTCAATTCTACCGACTTAGGTTGTTCTCAAGCTGTGACTCATATCCCAACCTTGGATAACACGTTACAATGACACCTATCGGTTTACTATCGCACGAATATGGTGTCCCCTACGGAATCGGCGGTGCATTCCACAAAGGAAGTCACCAGATAAAGGCTTAGGTACCAAATTCTATAGTTGAATTTTAACTCACGAAGTTCAATAGGAGCCATTCGATATGAGATTTTAGAAATGAGTTTTGTCTTAGGGTTCAAAGTCGATACAAAATTTAATATCGATCTTTGGAAGTAAGCCAAGAAATTCTTGAGGAAAATACGTCAGGAAAAATCAATAACAACAAGAATATTATTCAAATCTGACGTGTCTTTATTCAAATCCATAACATGGACTAAGAAAACTTGACATCCGTAATAAACGAATGACTTCATGGCTTGATATGAAAATGTTTGACTACAATGGTTTGATTGCTTGAATTCGAATAACAGGTTGCTTAGGAATATGAAAACTAACAACCTTACGAAAGTAATCAATTTCGGCATGATGAGTAGTTAACCTTAAAATCACATCAAAAACAAATATCTCTATAGAAATAAGGTTAACAAGTAATGTGATAGTGCCAACCTGAATCAAGCAAGATTTCTAAACAACGGATGTAATAAAAGTTTCTTCCCTAGCTGAGTCTCCATAAATAGGTCAAAGTCTAATTTCTCCGTAGTCAAGTTCAAGCGTTAAGCGCCAAGCAAGAGAGATAAAAGAATGGGTAGAGCCTGAGATATCTAGTAAGGTATAAACTTCACAAGAATTTATAATTAACTAACCGTGCTAACCGTTCGGGTTCCTCGCATTTTGATGGAAGTCACAACAAACGCTCTTCCAGAATCGTTGACTTTGACTTTTCTCGTATCCGCCTCTGGTGCCAGCGTCCCCAATTGGACTTGATTTCGCTTATAGGACAAAATCGAGCTATGTGACCATCTTTTCCACAACTAAAACATACCTTGGAAGGCTTTGAGCAGTTTGACCTTATATGTCCTTCCTCTCGCATCGTAGCATCTAAGCGGCGATCGTTCTCTTCCCTAGAATTTGTTCTTTCAGTTTGATCTTTGTCACTGCTAAGCGCCTCTTCCGTCATCGTTAAATCTTCTCTTTTTAGATTGGACATCTCTTTCCATAATATCCACGCAGCGTCGTGCGGCTTTTACCCATGCATCACTCATTCTCACTCGTTCGGTTATTTCTTCTTTCATTTCATTTCGACTTTATCATCTTATACTACGCCAAAGAGTGCTTACATTCAAGCATCACATATCGGGTAACATAAGCTTGAATCATTTGCATCCTTTGGTTCCCATTTCGCTGCAATTCTTGACTGCTCTTCTAACTCATGAATACGATTTTGCAATTCTACATTTTGATCATAAAATACCTCTAATAAACTCTCTTGGTACCTCTTCTTCCTCACTCTCATTTGTTACCCTGCTGCGGCTATCTAAGGGTGCAACTATCAATTCTTCACTCACTTACATGGATATCTCTAATTCCTTCTTACTTTGACATCACATTATCCTACTTGGCGATTAGAGGTGTCTCCACGATCTCATTCACTCCATTGTTAACGTTCTCGTGACCATTCTTAAAAACTATCATAAAACAAGGGTTAATTAAATAAATTAACAAATCACATAATACCCCTATATTATGACCAACCAACAAATAAGCTTAGGTATGACACACTAGCGAAGGATTTACTCGTCTCTCCCTCCTAGTTCTATTCCCCGATCCGCCGTAGGAGATCATATCCCTAAGCTCGATACAATTTGTGGCGCCCCAAAATAGGTCCATTCCATCCAACCCATTATGAGTCGCCAAATACATGAATACATGCGAAATAACTACAACTTTATTATTACAACATATAAACTGTGAGTTTAAATACAGATATTGCCATCTAGACAATATCCACACACAAATAAATCCCCATCATAATTATTGATACATTATTTTACAAAAATGGTGAGAACTACTAAACAACTCTCTAGAACCTTCATTCCATACCCCAGACTAGTACTCATTACATTCTCGCCTCACGAGAAGAAAAATGGAACAACAAGGAAAAGGGTGAGCTCAACTAGCCCAGTAAAGAATATTATGACTAAGATAATATACAACAAATTATCGTTAGTCTCCAACAGGGAAAAATCTAATAGAATACTATAGACAACTAGTTTTAAATCAACAAGCTGCAATGAAACAACAATTCATTAGAAGAGTTAAGTAGAGAATGCAAACTACTATCTTCTATATATGAATTTAAAAGTTCATCGTCGATATTTTATCCCTGTAACATCAATCAATATATATCTGGAATCAAATATTCATCTTTGCACTACAGGCCAAAGATATTCATCAGTCGGTCATGTTCATCTCAACACCTGTTCATCTTTGCACTACGGGCCAAAGATATTCATTAGTCGGTCATGTTCATCTCAACACCTGTTCATCTTTGCACTATGGGCCAAAGATATTCATCAAGAAATTATTCATCTTTGCACTACAGGCTAAAGATATTCAGTAATATCATCATTTAGGACTGAGGATGATGAAAAATATTTCAAAGAAAACGAATCCAGTGAAACAAAAGAACAAGTATTATGGATTCGTACTTTAAACAATCCGAGTTCAAAAAATACTTCATAAATAATCATATCAAGTAAAATTCAAGAATGATCAAAACATGGATACAATGAAAGCTAGTATCCATAATAGATATTTTGAGACGAAAAGAAGAAATTTCATTTTTAAATTGAATAGTCTAAGTGCCAGATATCGTGAATAGTGAATAGTCTTGTATCGTGAATAGTAACTCGACACCAAAAGATAGAAATTTCACAAAAAAACATCATCTTCACGCTTCAGTAAATAGTACTCGTGAATAGAATAGTAACTCGTGAATAGTAACTCATGAATAGTAACTCGTGAATAGTAACCCAGAGCATGAAAAAGTTCCAAATTTGATAAAAAGTTCCAACCAATATTTCAACATAATGATATTGAAGAAATAATATCATTTGAGAAGAAAATAACATCCCTTACCTCGAAAAGACAAGTTTTAGTTGAAAACAGGATATATGCTATGACTTGAACTGCAATTAGTATAGCAATACTCAAAGTATACTCAAAATACTCACAAGAATACGCTCGATAATATAGAGAGAAAACTGATTTTTACGGTGTGATTTTCAATTCTAACCTAAGCACCTATTTATAGGAAATTGCTTAGAACACAAAAAGAGAAAATTGAATATAATAATATTATTTATAAACAAAATTCCTTAGCCCACCTTTGAAATCTAATTTCAGCCATAGCACATGTTAAATGAGGTTCACAAACTCACCAAAAACGTTTTTCTCAAAATAATTAATTAAAACTCCCAAAATCAATTATTTTGAGCTTTGAACTTCAATAATTCATAATAAATAGCCCTTTTGTTAGAAAATTTGAATCTCGCAAATTTTTATAGGAAATTCAATTCTCTACAACTTTGCGAGAAGAAAGTTTTTCCAAATTCCAAGCAGAAATTGACCAAAGAAATCCACAAAGCAGGCGATTTTACAAGTTTATAATCAAATTTTGGTCGATAATTGTGTCCACCAACACACAAAATATGTGTTAAACATTTAATATCACAAAATACTCTTCCTCCTCATATACTCATATATCCCACATTCATTATAAAAATATCATAGTTAATATATTATTAAAATAATATATTTAAATGAATTATTTTATCATAAAAGATAAAATATTAATTTTCAACAATTGTCACATTAAAAATTTTCTCCATCTATATCCACATAAAATCAATATTTTCCTCATCATATAAATCAATAATTAATTATTCACAAATAATATTACAGAATCACAAGATCGCTTGGTGACCGGTAGTTCCAGGAAAGAGGGCTTTCGATAAGAATTTCTCTTCTTCTTGGCCTATGATTAGGTGACCAAACCTCTCCTTAAACAGAACTTTCTAGACATTGCCAATAATGTTATCTAATAATATTATTCAGGATAATATGAATTATTGCTTCGATAATGAAAAATCTTGTGTAATGACAATTATTGAAACGACAATGATAATATAAAATATCAACGCAACAATTATTAAATCAATAAAATAAAATCTTTGAAGCGATAATTCTTCGTAACAATTATTGAGTAGTGCCTTCTTACGTAAGAATCAATAATTGGTGCAATACTGCGTGCTTCTTATTCAACAACAGCAGATAGTGTGTTTTAACCACGGGTATTCAACGATATTAATGGTAACAACTACGCCGTTATTTATAAACAACTTATATTTGTCGTTTTCTTCATCCAATCGCTTTCCGTTATGGGCCCACAAAAGACTGCGCCGTCGTACGAATATTCCCCGACAGTACGAATATTCCACGACCAAACGAATATTCCCCGACGATAATGAATATTTTATCACCACTTACTTATTTAAAATATTTGCGCATTTTACCCATAACTAACCACATTAATCAAATCCACCCTTACTATTTCAAAATAATAAATAAAGGAAATTCCTTTTTATTTAAAAAATTTCGGGGTCTTACAATTACCAACTTATAAATCAAGCAAGTTAGTTTAATTATGCACAACATAATGATAATTTGAAAATCTCCTTCAAAGATTTAATAGAATTACAGTTCTAAATTTAGCACACATATGGAATTAAGTCACAAATAAATATAAACGACTTTGCAGAAATGTAAATGCTAAAAGTAAAGAGACACATGGAATTTTAAATGATTCGGAGAACAAATATCTCTGAGTCCACTCTTCTACTCTTCGAATAGGAATAATCCACTAAGGATGGGTGGTTACTAACATCTGTTCAGTAAGAACATTTACAACAACTGAGTTGCTAAGATTCTTTCAAGTCACAAAAGACTTGAAACAAGTCATTAAGACTTGATTACAAAGTTCACCCATACCTAATAACAAAGGTCACTAAGACATGATTACAAAGGTCACTAAGACTGGTTTACATGGAACCTTTCAAGTCTTTTAGACTTGGTTACAAAGGTCACTAAGACTAGTTCATACAGAACCCTTCAAATTATTTGACTTGCTTACAAAGGTCAGTAAGATCTGAACAATCACTAAGAGATAGTTTTGGTTGGAGGTTTTGCTAAGTGGCTTTAAGTAACAAAACAGGTTGTTCTAGATTCGTAAAGTATATCAGTTTTTGAGAGTTTGGCAGCAGTTCAATATATATATTTTTTATCGTTACTGTTGGATCGAATTTGTGTGCCTCTTAATTATCTTCGAGATTGCCCTGTTTGAAATTTGTCGTTACTCATTTAATGTTTCGCTCCTTGAAGATCTCTGATTGTTAACTTTTAGAGAGTATGTGTCAACTTGCATTCGGCTGTGATATGTCACGTTAGATTGTTGTAGTGACCTGTGAAATTTTATGTATGTGCACACCTAGAGGGGGGTGAATAGGTGTTTAAGCTAAAAGTGATAAACGGTGAAAACTTTTTGAAATTTTCTCGCAGCGAGGTTTAATTGAGCATATTCCTACATGCTGCTTTAAGTGTCTGCTTTAGCTTATGTTCTTCATTTCTTATTATCAGATAGCTAGACCTATCTGCTTTAGTGTCTGAATAGTAGCGTGAATAACAAAAAAGTGCAGAACGTGAATGACAGTTAAAGAGATAAACAGAAGTAAAAATCACACTAAGATTTTTACGTGGTTGGTTTTCTATCCTCTAATCTAGTGGCCTAATCCACGTCCAATCCCAACTAGATTGGAGACTCTTTTTATTAAACTTAATATTAAATTAAATACAATAAAAAGAACTCCCTGTTACAAAGAAGCTTTCCACTGATGGACACCTCTGCCCCCTATGCACCTCTACAACCTTTTTCACCATTGAGACCTTTGCACCTCTACAACATTGAAAGCTCTCTTTGAACAGATCCTATCTACTGCTAGATAGATCAAGCCAAACAAGACTTGAACTTCGAATATAATAAAAGAAATTACAATAGACTTCTTATTTTCCAGCCACAAAGAATTATAGGCAGTACAATGAATAGCTGGAAATAAACAATGAAAACTCTCAATAGGATTCTTCTCTGTATAGCAACGTGAATTAGCTTCTTGTATCCCTCTCTTCTTAGCCGTGAAAATAACACTATATATAAAGAGAGACCCAACGGCTATAAAATAATTGTTAGCAATAAATTAGATGATTTAAATCCCATAGCAAGAAATCAGATGATTTAAATCCCATAATATTAGCTACTAAAATTAACCAACGGTTATGAACATAAGATATAATAGGAAACTCATATCAAAGTTGGTATACCCCATGATATTAGCAATTAAAGAGTGCAACAGATTTGGTAAATCAAGGATATGTTTTCAAGTCAAACCAAAACACCTTAAAT
This sequence comes from Panax quinquefolius, assembly GCA_020205615.1. Taxonomy (NCBI): domain Eukaryota; kingdom Viridiplantae; phylum Streptophyta; class Magnoliopsida; order Apiales; family Araliaceae; genus Panax; species Panax quinquefolius. The sequence continues at coordinate 31,933,581 of CM035163.1, forward strand.
AAAGGAACAAGGAGATTAATAAGGATAAGACCCAATAGCTTCTGTAAGTCTCCTTTTTCAAAATAGAATACCAAAATGTCACTAACTAATGTGGGCTCCACTAAGCAAGATAAAATCCTTAAATAAATAAGCACCCACGAAATACTCTGATGAAATAGAAGAACCAATTTGGGCCAGCTGGAATTAATAACAAAAGACCATATTATTTGTTATTATTAAAATTATAAATACCAACATACCTTAATAAACTCCAATTCAAATATTCCTTAATAAACTCCAATTCAAATCCTCTAAATCAAATCTTCCTTAATAGACTCCAAATCAAATCTTCCTTAATAGACTCTAAATCAAATCTTCCTTAATAAACTCCAAATCAAATTTGAAATGATTTTAAAACATTCGAACTTACCAACAGAAGAAAATCAGCAACAAGTGTTCATGTAATAACCATAACTCATGCATATTAATTATAATATTATAACAACCCATGAACCATGCACATGTCTAATATACTTAAATTAGTCATCATTCAAAATATCATAAAATCAAAAACTAACATTCTCCCCCTTTTTGATGATGACAATTTATACACCAACATGCTCCCCCTAAGTATATGGCTCCCCCTAAATTTATGCATATTAAGGAGCAAAAGAAAATGACTTTATCCAAATAACCATCATTGCATATTCCAGCATAATATAGTATCTCAATATCAACATGAATACCAATTCAAACCAATTTAAATATACCCAAATATCTCCCCCCCCCCCTTTGTCATTATCAAAAAGAAATAAATCATCAAGTTATATCTCTCCCCCTTTGTCATCAACAAAAAATAATTCATATCAATTTAGCCGAAGTTAGTTATCTTACCCCATTTGCCAAATTAAAAAAAATAAGCATAAAGAATAACAATAGAACAAGGTTATAACAAAATCACATATAACAAGTAAACAATATAATCATACCTTTGTAATTTGTTACCTATATATCAACATTTTGTTACTAGTAGAAAGCTTGATAGTTGTGCTCCTTAATGTAGATTTGGATTTTGTATTTTCAGAATCAAAAATCTCTTCAAAAGCACTTCTTTTTATCATCCCAATGTTGAGGTCTTTAAAGCTCAGGTTAGGAGGATAATTTTTCACTATTATGGTTGTTCTTGGAAGACTGTCATTGGTCATTTGTTCATCTGATTAAGTTTCTAGAATATCAAATTTTGCATCAGAATATTCATCTGATTTGCCTTCAAAAACAGACGGGTCGAGCTGTCTGGATTTAGGTGTCTGCATGTTTTCCTGGATCATCTGTTTTTACTTCACGATGCGCATTTTACTCATCTTTGTCCGGATTAATTTGTCTGTTTTCCACTAATCAGAATGTCTTTTCCTGCAGAAACTTCATTTTTCTCTCAAAGTAAAGAATCATCCATCTCCTTTTTGATCTTGAGACACCTACAAACAAATAGTCTCTATCTTTTTGGTACCCAAATCTTCTTGGGTCCTTTTGGGTTAGTAGCATATAAATCACTTTTCTTTACCCAAATTTGTTTTATTCTAATTTTTTTGCAATTAGAATCAAAATGACCTTTAAAACCATATTTTCTACAAGTAACAAACGGTGAACAATAAAGTGGCTTAAACCTTGGTTTACTATTAATCATTCTAATATTATTATTAGTCCTATTTTCCACATTTTCAATAGGATTATACCCAATTCCTTGTTTATCAAGACTGGACCTTTGTGCCCCTAACATAACATTTAGGTTCTCTTCTCCTTGCACAAATTTAGTAAGATCATTTTTTAAAGATATTATTTCTGTATTTATTATATTATCATCATGTTGCACATTCATAATTTTTCCATCATTAAATGCATCTATGCATGCATCTCTCATTTTCAAATTTTCTTTTAACACTTCATTTTTATTTTTAAGATATTCATTTTCTTTTCTCTCTTTAATAAGCGACTTAACTTCATCCATTAGCTCATTTACACAATTCTTAAAATAGGCAGTTTTCTTTTTGAGCTGTAGATTTTCATTTTGTAAAGCACTATAATCAGGCATAGATATTTCAAAAACTTCATGAAAATTTGTTACCTCAAGTTGATCATCATCTTCTACTCCCATGAAACATAATTGGCCAATTTCTTCATCTTGTTATGTTTTGGACTTGTTCATTGGAGTTGAGATACCTTCTTGATTCTTCCTTTGTTTCTTTCTTTAAAGTAGTCTCTCGAGTTTTCTTGAGAGCATTTCAATTTCTTTATCAAAATCTTCATCATTGCCTTCTATGTAGCTTTCAGCTTGTAGAGCCAAGGTCTTCTTCTTAGGTGCCTCATCTTCTTCATCGTACAATTTTAATTGGTTTTCAAACTCTTCAAGTTCTTCAAATAAGGTAAGAGTTTCCATTGTGCTAATTGTGTCCGAGTCTTGAAGTGTAGTAACCTTTGGAGCGAATCACTTTGGCATGACTCTGAGAAGCTTTCGGTTGATTTCCTTTTGATCAATCTTTCGTCCGAGCATGCTTAGAGAATTCATTAGAGTAAGGAATCTTGCTTGGGCATTTCTAATTGATTCATTTTTCTCCAATTTGAATAGTTCGTATTCGTGCATTAACATGCTCAGCTTGACCTCCTTCACTTTAGTAGTACCTTCGTGGCTCATGATGACTGTGTCCCAAATTTCCTTAGCCATAGTACAAGAAGAGACCTTAACTATCTCTGACTGAACCATGCCACTTAAAAGTGTATTCATGGCCCTTGAGTTGTAGGAAAACATATAGCTTTCATTTGCATCCATCTCCATGAGAGCCTTTGGTTTGCCATCATCATGTCTAGGAATGATATGTCCATTTTCAATAACCCACTATTCCCATGGATCTCTTTTAAGAAAAATCTTCATTCTGAACTTCCAAAAGTTGAAGTTTTCACTTCCGAACAACAGCGGTGGCCTACTTGTGGACTCACCTTCTTGAAAGTTTAGGTGTGCCATAGGATCTTCCCCTACAACCTGCAATGATCAATATTAGTAGAACCTGGCTTTGATACCAAATGAAATTTTATGTATGTGCACACCTAGAGGGGGTGTGAATAGGTGTTTAAGCTAAAAGTGATAAACGGTGAAAACTTTTTGAAATTTTCTGCAGCAGGTTTAATTCAGATACTATGCACATGCTTTAGCTATGTTCTTCGTTTCTTATTATCGGATGACCTAGACTTATCGCTTTAGTGTTTGGATAGTAGCGTGAATAACAAAAAAGTGCGAGCGTGAATGAGTTAAAGAGATAAAAGTAAGTAAAAATCACTTTTAAGATTTTTACGTGGTTCAGCCCCTATCCTCTAATCTAGTGGCCTAATCCACGTCCAATCCCAACTAGGATTGGAGACTCTTTTTATTAAACTTAATATTCAATTAAATACAATAAAAAGAACTCCCTGTTACAAAGAAGCTTTCCACTGATGGACACCTCTGCCCCCTATGCACCTCTGCAACCTTTCTCACCACTGAGACCTTTGCACCTCTGTAAACTTGAAAGCTCTCTTTGAATAGATCCAATCTACTGCTAGATAGACCAAGCCAAACAAGACTTGAACTTTGAATATAATAAAAGAAATTACAATAGACTTCTTATTTTCCAGCCACAAAGAATTATAGGCAGTACAATGAATTGCTGAAAATAAACAATGAAAGCTCTCAATAGGATTCTTCTCTGTATAGCAACGTGAATTAGCTTCTTGTATCCCTCTCTTCTTAGCCGTGAAAATAACACTATATATAAAGAGAGACCCAACGGCTATAAAATAATTGTTAGCAATAAATTAGATGATTTAAATCCCATAGCAAGAAATCAGATGATTTAAATCCCATAATATTAGCTACTAAAATTGACAACCGGTTATGAACATAAGATAGAATAGGAAACTCATATCAAAGTTGGTATACCCCATGATATTAGCAATTAAAGAGTGCAACAGATTTGGTAAATCAAGGATATGTTTTCAAGTCAAACCAAAACACCTTAAATAAAGGAACAAGGAGATTAATAAGGATAAGACCCAATAGCTTCTGTAAGTCTCCTTTTTCAAAATAGAATACCAAAATGTCACTAACTAATGTGGGCTCCACTAAGCAAGATAAAATCCTTAAATAAATAAGCACCCATTTAAATACTACGATGAAATAGAAGAACCAATTTGGGCCAGCTAGAATTAATAACAAAAGACCATAATATTTGTCATTATTAAAATTATAAATACCAACATACCTTAATAAACTCCAATTCAAATATTCTTAAATAAACTCCAATTCAAATCCTCCAAATCAAATCTTCCTTAATAGACTCCAAATCAAATCTTCCTTAGTAGACTCCAAATCAAATCTTCCTTAATAAACTCCAAATCAAATTTGAAATGATTTTAAAACATTCCAACTTACCAACAGAAGAAAATCAGCAACAAGTGTTCATGTAATAACCATAACTCATGCATATTAATTATAATATTATAACAAACCATGAACCATGTACATGTCTAATATACTTAAATTAGTCATCATTCAAAACATCATAAAATCAAAAACCAACAACCTGCACGTGGGTCTCTGTCACTTCACCAAACTAGTTATAGTCACACTTCGATATGATATTTTTCTTCCTTCCATGAGTCTTGACAATGTCAATCCATTGTCAACGCTGATATACTCTATAATTTTCCTAATAGTAGGGTGTCATGGTGGTCATTGAGTATCTAGCTAGATGACTCTACTATTGGCAAACTTTACGTTTCATAAATTCTACGATCTCTTTCAAATTCTACAGTTTTCAATGAGCTAGCTCTATGATCTCTTTTAGACTCTACGGTCTTCAATGAGCTCTGCGATCCCTTTCAGACTCTACGGTCTTCAATGAGCTATACGATCTCTTTTTGACTCTATGGTCTTCGGCTTGCTTTACGGTCTCAGAGTAGACAACTCTACGATCTTTGGCAAACTTTATGATATTCAATTAACTTGCTTTACGATCTTAGAGTAGACAACTCTACTATCTTTGGCTGACTTTACGATCTTCAACTTGCTTTATGATCTTTTAGCAGATTCTACGATCTTAGAGTAAACTTCTCCGAACTTGACTTGTATGCTCTACGATCATTCACTCAGTTTTACGATCGTCTAAACAATTTTACAATCATTTAATTTCATGTAGTTATTCATTCAGTTTACTCAACGAAATAGATAACAAGTTTAATCTTCTAATCTAATAAGCTACACATTACAAATATACATTATCTCATCATCAAATCAAATATGAATTTAATTTGTCCTAACAATCTTCCCCTATTTGATGATGACAAAATCAACAGTTTTAAGCAATCATCAATTCTAAGATGCAGATAATATAACACTTTGAATTTAAATATGACTTATATATAGTGAGCAACTGTATTTCTAGAAAGAAAAATGAATTTATTAATGAGTAAAAGAATTTTACAGAGTATAAAAGTTCCAAAAAAATAATTACAACATAGATATCTATCTATTTATTTACCTTATCTTCCTATAGCTTCTCGATGAATATCTTCGCTCAACTTCTCACCTTCTCATGTAGCTTTCTCTCCCTTCAATTTCTCTCATTTTATCGGGTGGACGATGAGTCACTAGTTCAACTCGTAGTTGAACCGTTATTGAATCGGTGACGTCATAAAAATATATATTATTAGTAATTAATAAAATTTTAAAAAAATTAAATTCGATTTTTATGAACTAAAACATGATAAGTTTGAGTTACAATATTATTACTAAAAGTGGTTAATTTTAATATTATAAAAATTTTGGTACAAAATTTATTTTTAAAAAAATTAAAAACCGATTCACTAGATCAACTTAACTGGTTTTACCGGTTGAACCACCGGTTCGATCAGTGGTCAAGTGATTCTACCGTTTTTTAACCAAATTAATTGAACCGAGTCAAACCAGACTGAACATATATATAATTGATTCCCGATTCAACCGGTTGAATCAGTCGGTCCGATCCAAGTTTCAAAATAGTGGTAGCTAGGAAGGGAAAGGTGGGGTCTAATTAAAGCACCCACTGGAAATTTGGTGATTTTCCTTTTATATTAAATATTTGCTAAGTTTTAGGTATAATGTGTAGATTAAGGGGCTAAAACTAATTTAGTACATAGATTTATTATTACTCTAATTTGAGAAATTGATATTGTATATCACTCTCTGTTTTAAAATTAGACATGCATATTGTCTCTTTATATGTTTTAAAATTAGAAATGTATCTTTAATTATAGACTATAAAGTAGTATGAAGTTTATGTTTTGCTATTACTTAATTATTATAAGTAGATTGAGTAATATCGTATTACCACTATTACATGCAAGTTAATGTTAGAAATCTATTTGGAAAGTTGTCGTTCTAAAAATGTATACCTCATTTTAAAAATAATTGCATAAGAACATATAAATTAATAATAAGCCTCCAATAAAAATTAAATAAATATTAATTTCTTTATTTCACAAAAAGAGTCTTATTCTACTTTTTAAAATCAAATGACGACATTTAAAACTTTGAAATTAATGTGAATTCCATTTATTTTAGTTGATAAAAGTTTTATAATTGTATATTTTGTTTGAAGTACCACCACTAATCACAAAATTTATTATTTTCTAATATTTCATGCGTGACATCAATGTTAAAAGTTAATATGTCATCAATTGACTTTCAAAAATTAAAATGAGACTCTTTTTATAGAACAAAAATAGTACTATTATTTTGCTCTCACTGCAGAAAAGTCATACGTGCACCACTGCACGCACACAATTAAAAGAGAGTTTAATTAGTAGATACCTTTGTTTTCGGGATAATAAAAGCATAAGCATGTTCATAAGAATACAAGATCCAAGGATAATATTGCCGGCATGGGGAATAAATCATGGAAAATAGTACTGATGCATTATTTTTTTTAATTCAAATACAAATCGTATTGATGAATTATTTTTCTTTTCAAATACAGTTAATAAGCATGTGCATATGAACACAAGATCCAAGGATAATATTGCCGGTATATGGGGAATAAATCATGGAAAATAGTACTGATGAATTATTTTTCTATTCAAATAATGTTTTTTTTTTCATATATATTATAAAGATATTAATGATTGAGTAATAAATATGGAAAAGAAAATTGAGTAGAATTAATTTTCCGAATTTTTTGACAGATGCACCTATTTTTTATTCACATGTTTTTGTTAGAATATACCAGGTCCAAAATTGTATCAAGTAGATACACTATAATAATATTTGAGATATATTATCGGTTGAAGTAATTTTTCATCTTAGAAGCTTCAAGGATTTCTTATAATATCGGTTGGAGTAATTTTCCATCTTAGAAGCTTCAAGGATTTCCATACAACTCTCCTTTAGTTTTACGCTATTTCTCCAACAACTTTTTTAAACTTTGTTATGATAAAATTTCTTCCTACAATCATTGATACATTGCGACTGTTCATTAGTATTGTTTCTCCTTTTAAAAACTCTGTGGCTTCAAATTCTCATTCGTACGGTAATGTATTGTGGAATTTTTGTAGTCAATTTCAATATTTGGAGGAATGTTGCCTTGTTGGTTTGGTTGAGAAGGTGGTATCTTTGGTTCTTTTAAGTCAACTCTTCCCACTCAAAGAGATACCTCGTCTAGTGATAAATAATCTATTTGTTTTAAAATTTATACTCCATATTTGTGGACTTTTAGTTGGAAAATGACCTAACTTTGGGCATTTCGTCAGTAACTCAGGTGAGAGACGAACTATCAATTCTCTTAAAATAACTTTCATAAGTTTTGGCAACTGATCAAAAGCTCACATTTTAACTTTTAAGAGTTGTACTACTGCATATATACATATATACTATACTATATATAGATGTATGAGCTGAAACATTGATTGAAATTAATGTTGATGTGATCCAGAAGCATTTATTACTTAACTTTGACATCTCTCAATTGATCCTATCAACAATGTCCCTTTCTCTCTCTCTTAATTAGTTTAATCACTGTCATTTTACAGGATATCTTTAACCACTGGTTTAATTTGACTGGGGGAATTTGAATGAGAAAGAGACTGAAGAAGAAAAAGAAGAAGATGGGAAGAAGACCTTGCTGTGACAAAGGTGGTGTAAAGAAAGGTGCTTGGACTCCTGAAGAGGACAAGATTCTTGTTGATTGCATAACCACACATGGCCATGGTACCTGGCGATCTCTCCCTAAACATGCAGGTATTTTGTCTTAACTCTATTTTTTTCGCCCTTATTTATTATCATCTCTTTTAGTTTCTTAAACTCGTATACAGAGTTCTCTGTTCTTCAATTTTATTTTGAGATTGCTAATTTTTGGGCCAGGGTTTCAACGTGTTTGATGACTTATCTCTGTTAATGGACATTTGTTTGTGATGATTGCATCAAAACATTACACTGTATTATGATGTATGTGTTTCTTGATAGATTTCTTATGCTTCAGGTAATTGTTTCTGGATTTTTTGACAGATAAGAAACTTGTGACATATTTTAAGGTTACTATTGGCTTCTTTCATAGTTCCTGCAGTAGCTTTAGATATAATAATATGAGAAGCACTACTCAATCGAGTTTTTTCCTGTAAGAACCATAAAATATTATGTCTTTTACTTCATTTAACTCTTACTCAACAGTCTTGATATTTCACATGTCACATTATTTGCCAAATCAACTACCCAAATTTTATGTCATATGAATTTTGTGTGTTTGTTGACTTGTACTTTAGATGACTGACATGCTATATGCTATCTTCTAAAGGTTTCACTTGTCAGCAAGGACTCCTCTATGTTGGATGGACTTGATAATGCCAGTATTGAGATGGAAGAAGCTAAGGTACCCATTTCTTCTAAAGCAAATTGTCAGTCTACTAGAAATACTCATGGCGCTACCCATTTCTTCCCTTCCCCTCCACAGCCCTTGGCATAAAGCTAATATATTCAGGTAATTTATAACGTGTTTCAAGTTTTATAAAGCTAATTTATTTCTGGGGATGACCATGCTATATGCAATTCTAGCCAGGTAAATCTATTCTTGAACACTAATTAGCTTGATTTTGTTATCTACAGGAAGTTGCTATTATGGTGATGGAATTATACCCATTATAGTTTCTGATTACTTGTAGAAGCTAAAGGCCTATCTGCCATGGATGGTTTAGTGTTTTATTGTATAAAGGACACATGATAACAAATGAACGAGGTCTTGAAGTATCAGGTGGAACCAAAGGTTTTGTGGAAGCCAAACCAGCATTTACTGAAGCAGCTTTGCATATAGAAGTCCATCTCACTTCTATGATTTGCCTGTTGACGGAACCAGTGTAAAAAGATCACCATTCATGCAAGGAAATGGACAATTATCTTGGGAATATAGTGCTCAATTACAGGTATCCAGTGTTAGTTCATTATCTCACCAAGGAAAGCAGGAGCAGTTTTCATCACCTCCAAAGGACAATGGCTTTATTCCAAATACTGAAGATGTTTTTTCAAATAGGAAGGAAACGAAAGGTATTCACTGTATTCAGATGTTATTCAGAGTTTTATATTTTTGTAGTTCCCCCACAAAGATTTTTGGTATATATTTTGTGGATGTAGTAATTTGAAACTGTAAATGAATGGTATTATTGGAATGTATTTTGAATGGTTGATACATTTTGGCTTTAAATTTAAATGAGAATTTAGACCTTTTAGTTATATATCATGGATTAAGATATCATGCAGACGTTAGTAATGTAGGTGAACCACAACTTTTTTTTTTCTTTTTTTTTTAATCTACAACATTTTAAAAATGTTGTGTAAATGTGTATAAACGTTGTCTGATATAGTAAACAACAACATTTTTATCCAAAAAACGTTGTGGAATCATACCTTCTATAACGTTTTTAAGCATCTGCTAATTTTTAAAAAATAAATCTACAATGTTTTTTTCCTAAAAAACGTCGTGTATTGTGCTCAACTATAACGTTTTAAAAACGTTATGTAAGGGTGTCAAATAGATGACACCCTTAACCACGATATTTTTCTGACTGAAATCATAACGTTTTTTTTCGCGTTGTCTATTTACTGTTTTGTAGTAGTCTAGCCTACTGAATCTTGAGAAAGTGGGCAGGAGGAGAACTAGGGGAACCTAGAAATTTTATTTTTAATCTTCTATAACTCCTGATAAATTTTGATTTCTTGCTAAGAGGTAAACTTGAATTTGTAACATTACACAATAAAGAAAAAAAGTATTTACCACTAATTAAACCATTACCATTAATCATGCTTTGAGTTTTTCTAAAGAACATAAGTTGAGTTGAGCAATATATAGATCTTTTACTTTTTCTTACTATTAGTAAAAACTTTCAAAAAATGTACTAAGCCAAAATTTGTCATAATTATTGAATATAGAGTATGTGACAATCCGAAAAATCGGATAGCCTTGTAATTAGGTTTTCGATGTAAATATCTAATAAAATTAAATTTTATTGATATTATTACGTGTTATGTAATTTAGGTTGATTAATAACCTAGTTTACGTGTTACGTGATTATGTATGAGTGTTAGGAGTTTTGGGAGAAAATAATTTTTTTTTTCGAGAAAAAAACGCTAAAACACTATTCATGAAATGCAGAAAACGCTAATAAACGATCTTTTATGAAAATTTCGAATAACGTCATAGCATTTATTTAAGAAGGAGAGATGAAATCTCTAATACAAGTTTTTTCGAAAAAAAGCCGTAAAAACACTATTCACGCTAAAAAAACAACTTCGTTTTTTTATTTTTTTGAATTTTCAAAATTTTGAATTTTCGAAGGACGACATAGCATTTATTTGAGGATGAGAGACGTAATCTCCGATAAAAGCAACGAAAGAAATTTAGCGAGTTTCGCATGTTGAACGAGTTAGGAAATCTAACTAGAAGGAAATCGGGTAAAAGACTTAGTTCAGGAATTAAACCGTAATCAATTGTATGAAAGGGCAAAATGGACTTTTTGCTAGCTAAATGAACTAGAAAGAAACTAGAAAATAAAATAACTAATTAAATATAGTTGGACTAATTAAATTGAGTTGAATTAACTAAGCCTAAGCCTAAGGTTTTAAAGGCTTGGTTCGGATTTAAATGATTTGGCTAGGGTTGAGCTAAGAATTTGGAAAGGCTAGACTAGGGTTGAGCCTAGGGTTTAAGAAGCTTGGCTAGGGTTGAGCCACACTATATAGTAAACTTGGAGCCAAGAAATTGGGATATCATGTGTCATTTGCTAGTAAATGAGCATGTGGTGAATTGGATGATGAAGACAAGTGGAGGGGAAAGTATCACTTAAAAATTAACATTAAAAGCTGTAATACCAGAGAATTTTCGCATATTATTAAATAAATATATTAATGAAAATGAATATTTATTTTATTATGAACAATTTTGTGTTATGAAATGAGATATCTCAATTATATTAAATAATTAAATAATTGAGAATACGTGGAGTTTGTGGTAAACTCGTTGAAAGCCTTGTGTGGCATGGTGATGGGAAATACTAATAGTTAAGTTAATCGGCGAAGAAATTATAAGATGAGCAATTGAGTAATATTAATTGTTAATTGTTGTTGTAGTATACTATTAATTGATAATTGATGTGTGGTATATTAATTATTTAATAACAAGGATTAATTAATGATTATATTAATTAATTGATGATGGTTGTGGTGGAATAGTGATTTCTTGGCAATTATTAATAATAGGTGATTATTATATAGATAAGTAATGATTATGAAAAACCCATAAATGGTTGGATTAATTAATATTAGTTCTAATTAATTAAGGAAGTGCATGATTAATTTATTTAACATAATTAAGTGAGTTATTAATATAATAATATTATATTGATAGTTATGTGCATGTGAACAATAATACAAAAATAACTATATGGTGCGATGTGACATTTATGTGGCTATATATATTAAGTCTTATAAAACTATATTGTATGAGCATTGTGACTAAATATATTGGGACTATATGTTATAAATACATTATCTATGTAGCAATATGTATGTGGGCATGTGTGGAGATAATATACCATGAACTATTAAAGTATACCAGTGTGATAAAATGTACATGGATTATATGTATATTACATTTTCATATTTCATCTACTACATTGAAACCTTAATTATTAAGTGTGACATTTAATCATAATATATGGTTGAGATGTGTATTAAAAATACAACATAAGAATGAGGGTTGTGCATATGTATAGTCTAAGTGTTGCTAGAATGTTGAGCATTTAAGTTGTCCCAAAATGAGTGTCCCATTTGCCTCAAACTTCAATCACGTGTACTAGAAAAAGGCTAGGCCTATGTTGTTCATATTTTCTTCCAAGCTTGCTAGGCAATGATCATGGGGGGGGGGGGGGGGGAGTGGTGCTCATGATGAAATCCAACAACTAATTACCAACTCCTTCTTATACTTCATGCAATCCCTTAATCCATGAGTTTGAATTCTTGGGCAATGGCTTGACATGGTTATTGAGTGTTCTATAAATGAGAGCACTCCTTCCATTTTTTCCAAGTGTTAGAGAATTGCTAGGTGAGAATTGAGAGCATACAAGCATCCTTAAGAGTTTAAGAGTTCAAGTAATAACAAGTTCTTTCACATTTCAGAGGTATAATCCCTTTTCCTTGCTTCTATTTCATTCTCTGTAAAAATGGAGTCTTGAGTCTTGAAATTGAAATCCTTGAATTCATTGAATTGTATGTTAATGAGGTTGGATAATGTCCATATAATTGTTATATGATCATATAAGCATGTTGCAATTGATATATGAGTGTTTAGGAATGATTTCGTGGGTAAATTTTGTGTTTGGGTTGGAGTTCTCAAGCGGGCGCTACGAAACTGAACCGAAGCACGCGTGGCAATTGCGCGCCCATTTGTGATAGTAGCTGCTTGGTTCTTTGAATCAAGTTGAGCAGTTTGTTTTCGAGTCTGACCCTTATGAGCTAGTAGTTATGACTTAAGCTAGCATGTGAACATGTGTATGATGTATATATGGATATGTTAACCTAATGTGAACATGTTTTCATAGACTTGCATGATTAATGGAGACATATGGTTTAAATGGAAATTTGAACCTTAAGTTTTGAAAACAACTATGTTAAAGATCATGTTCTACAAATTGTGAACCTAATAAGCTATGCATGACTGATGTTACATAGATGAATATGTTGTGGTGTACATAGTCCTTTTGAGCATGAAAAAACTTATTAAGCCTAGTGATAGAAATGTTTTCAAGGAAAGACTTAGCCTAGTATGCTAACTTACATGATTTCTACATGTTGTATATTCTGACTTTGCAAAGCATGTTAGTGTGACTTAGACATGCATGAATAAACCTTTAGCTTGTGTTTATATGATTGGCAATAAAGCATGAACATGTTGAGTGAATTAGTATACTTTACAAATGAAAATATGACCTTTAAATGTGAATATTGTCATGTTACCTTGAGGACTAGAATCTGACATTTGTGATTATGTTTGATGTCACTATTAGACTCACTCATGTAGTATAAATGTATACATACCATGCATGTGTGACATATTTCAAGAAAAGCATGAACGAAGCCTATTTCCAACTAAAGCGGTGTTAGTTTCACATATATGTTATGAATATACACAAGCATGCCTAAATATGGGTGTTATAACTATCTTGTATGTTTAGAGAGCAAACATGATAGGTTTTGTGGTTTCATGACCCTAACTTGTTGAAATAACTAATTTAGAAATATGTTATAAAAGGAACCTAGATGACTTGAGAAGCATGAAAAGACCTTTAACATAACATATATAACATGTATGAGAGTTTTGGTCAAGCCGGACAGAAACCACAAAGAAAGTGAGTCTTGGCATGGCGGAGGGCCAGGCAATTGCTTGCTACCGATCCTAAACTTTGCCGTATTATTGCATGCATGTATCTGACGATCACATGTCGATTCTATTTTTGGTCTGATGTTTGAAGCATACCTACATGATTACTTTAACTTATCTTATATGACTAATGTGCTAGTTAATGTGTTAAGGAGCATGCTAAGTGATAGGTCAAGTGTTGATCATAACTTTGGATGTTAAGTCCAAAGAATATCTTTAAGAAATCAAGACGTCATTGTAATTGTGATGACTTATAAACTGATTTTGTACCATATGTGCTTACTTGTATCATGTCAAGCTTGATTAAAGACTATGTTAGCTAATTAACATCTTGAACATATAATGCGTTATAAATAGGATTCGAAAGTGTTGATTTATTAACGTGGATAAACTACGCTTAAGGCAAGTTTCTCTAACCTTACTCAAAATATTGTCGTGCAATACCATTGCATTATTTATTCGAACAATACCATAAGCTTATCCCTTTGAATACAAGTTATGTTACTTTCTCGTTCAAATGAGTTAGTATGTTAAACCCTTGTGAAAGCTATTATTCATGTTAAAATTGGTATTGCCCTTGAATATTGTGAAAGAGTCGATGCCATTTGATTCGGCTAGACTATATGCATGTTTATAAAAGTTGTCCAAACCAATTGATTGGTGCAAAAATCTTGAAAACCGAGTTGGACAACCCTTTTGGTAAGGGGAGTATATGTTGTTGGAAACCCCAACACATGAATAAATATTATGGTGGTGTTATGCATAACGAAAATTATTGTAGACTGATCATCTATAGTACTTGTTATTTTTGGTTATCAGTTTAATATTGGTAACTCTAGTGGAAGTTCCATAGTCCTTAGTGTCACTTTCGTTATAAATTGCTTATCCAAGTTGGATACATTGTTAGCCATTGAATTCATATATATATCATTGATTTATATTGAATTGTTATATCCCTTATTCATGATGTTATTCTCGACACTTTGAACTATCCTAGAAATAACCCTTTGATATTTCAAACCTTGTGATATTATATCTTACACCCCTTGTTGTATATTACTACTTTGGGCAATTTGTGCTCATCCTTGCTTATTTAAAACCTTTCGATTAAGGAAGAACGAGGAGGTGTCTCTCGGAGCAGAATAAGGGCAAGGGCAAGGCTATCGACTAGCTTGTCCTTTTTATGTTGAAAGCTATTATGTTATGCTAAGACTATTTGTGGACTATGTTTAAACTTAAGTAGGATTATGTAATAGCTCTTTATTCGATACTATTATGTAATCTATTAAGTACTGTAGGTTGCGAGACTTGGGGGAATAATTATAATAAATCATTGTATATTATTCTAAAGTAGATTTTTCGTTGTGTATGCGTTATTTTAGTTATTATGATTTTACCATGAGAACGTGATGAACCGAATTCGAGTGACCAAGTGGAAGTCCGAATTTGGGGGCGTCACAGAAGCCATGTGTCATTGGATAACAATTGTAACATGTGGTTAATTGAATTAGGAAAATGGGAGAGAAAGGGGGAGTGGTCGGATGGGAAGGAGAGGGACAAAGTGGTGAGTCACTTACTATATTTAGTAAGTTTTTATCCAAATGAAGCAAGCCTTTAAGGCTTTGTCTCCTCCCACCATTAAATCTAGCCGAACAAGTTCTTAAGCTACCATTTTTGTCTAGCTTTAATTACTTAATGGTGGATGGGTTAGCCTAACCCTAGAGCATGGTAAGGTTAGTTGTAGGAGGATTAAGATAATCATCCAAAATATAGCCATTTTCATTTCATTTCATCTTGTAAGCGAAGTAGAAAGAGAGAGAAACTAGATAGCTAAGAGAGAAAAAGAAGAGAGAAGAGAGAGAGAGAGAGAGAGAGAGAGAGAGAGAGAGAGAGAGAGAGAAGAAGAGAAGAAGAGGAAGAAGGAAAGAAGCTTGATTCATGCCTTGATCATGTGGCAAGTAGAATAATTAAGAAGGAAGAACCCTAAGAAGGTAAACCTAAAATCCTAGTTTCATCATCTTTCTTTAAAACTTTTTAAATTATCTTTGATGGTGGTTGAAGGTCATATATATGAGTATACTTGTAATCTAACCGGTAGATGCATGAAAAGTGGAACTAATAATGAAAAACAAAAACCTATGTGCAATGGATGGAAACATGGCTAATGGACTGTCTATGGACTATTTTGAGGACCTCTTTTGATTATAACTCATGTCTGAAAATTTAGTTTGAAAGTGGTATGTTATACTCATATGAGTTATGGAAATAACCCAATTGGAATGAATCAAAAAGAAGTTAAAACGAATTTATAGTGAATGTTTTAGTAAAACATGTTAGAAACCGAAAAACTAGTTTAGCTATTAACCTTAAGGCCAATTTCAGGGCTAGTTTGATTTCCTTGAAAATTTTGATTTTCTGGGGGAGTATATTACACTGAATAAGGTATCTATAGTCTCCGAAACGGACTCATTCAGAGTTCGGACGAACTAGTTATGACGTTCCAAATTAAGATATCAAAACTGTCCAATCTTAAAAATCAGATTTGGACCTTCCTTTTCTATGAATTTTCTGGAATTATGTGTTAAGAATTTGAAAATGGTTAAAACATAAAAGTTGTAGCCCTAGAAGTTAGCTACGCGTGGAAGTAAGGATAGCTCAAAACAGTTGTGAAACGATTTTGTAATGACTCAAAAAATTCTATGTAATATTGTTATTATAATGTCAATTTTTGCGTAATTTTTTTATTGTTTTGACATTATAATTATTTATTACTTAATAGTTTATTAAGTATCTTAGATTATAAATGGTAAAGAAAGAGATGATGATATACATGATTAATATAATATTATATAAATATCAAGAATGAAAAGGAAAGCCAACATGGCTTAACTAAAAGGGATTCTTGATATAAAGCTATCTATGTGTTCAAAGAATTAATTATATTAAGATATAATTAAAATGTTATTTAATAGCAAATAAAGAAATGAAGTATTATCATGAATCATTTAATTACATGGAACCATCATTTTTAATGATGTACGTGTTAACTATTTTGTTAATTAAATGTGGAAGATAAAATTCATGAATACTTATATGTATTGAGGGTCCATATTTACATATGGGGCTACCTTAATTTGCTATATATGTATGCTTGCAAGACTTTTATTATTTTGTTATGAGGGGCTATTGCTTATTTGATATGTGCTGTGAGCCCACCTTAAATCTAATCCTTGCCTTGTTACTAAGCCTATCGAGCAGCCCATATGAGGTGTAGCAGAAAGGGACAGTTTAGCCCAAATAAAATAAATAGGCAGGGAATTAGCTGGGTTAATTAATTGGTCAGTGAGTTATCTAATTAGTTCAGTTAGTTAACAATCCAATTAGAGACTAAGGACTTGTAGGATGACTGAGGATACGACTGGAAGGCTTAGGAGTCAAGTCGCGCTGAGATGAAAAACATAGAGGTCGATGTATGGGTTGAGTAAAGTGTTTGATTAATCCTAATAGAGGCCTAATGACTGTTAGAGGCAGGTTATGTCAGGGGGATGAATGGAGGCCAATGTATAGTTATGTAGCAACAATGATGAGGAAGAATAGGGGCCAAGCTTAGTGGTCGGGCAGAAACTGGCTAAAGAAAGAAAACTCAGCCATATAAGGCCAAACATAGTGCTTAAAATCGGCTAGCTTCATCAATTCCTGAGTTCCAAATCAGTAGCATATAGAAAGGGAGAGAGAGAGAGAGAGGCAGAGCTCTGGCGAGGGAAGCTAAAGGGAGTTTTATTACAGAAGTTATCTAAGTAGTAAAGTAATTCAAACTACATGTGTTATTATTTATGTTTCTGAGACTAATCAGTAGTATGATAATTATCAATTTAGTTGAGAAAGTGTAGCTTGGTTTGTATTAGTTTTTTTTACCAACTGATATTAGTATTATATGAGTAGGGCTATGTGTTCTGATTATATCGAACAAAGTGAATCATATGGAAACTATGTGATTACATACGGAATTTATGGGAATCCATAACTTAAATTGTTAAAAAGATAGTAATTTGTTAGTTTGTTACAACTATCTTGTATGTTTAGAGAGCAAGCATGATAGGTTTTGTGGTTTCATGACCCTAACTTGTTGAAATAACTAATTTAGAAATACGTTATAAAAGGAACCTAGATGTACTTGAGAAGCATGAAAAGACCTTTAACATAATATATATATATAACATGTGTGAGAGTTTTGGTCAAGCAGAAGCCGAAACCACTAAGCGGAAATTACTGTAGATCCTAGAAGCTTTAATAAATGGCCTTGTTGTGCCAATGCAGCACGATCATGTCGATTCTGTTTTTGGTCTGATGTTTGAAGCATACCTACATGATTACTTTAACTTATCTTATATGACTAATGTGCTAGTTAATGTGTTAAGGAGCATGCTAAGTGATAGGGTCAAGTGTTGATCATAACTTTCGGATGTTAAGTCCAAAGAATATCTTTAAGAAATCAAGACGTCATTGTAATTGTGATGACTTATAAACTGATTTTGTACCATATGTGCTTACTTGTATCATGTCAAGCTTGATTAAAGACTATGTTAGCTAATTAACATCTTGAACATATAATGCGTTATTAATAGGATTCAAAAGTGTTGATTTATTAGCATGGATAAACTACGCTTAAGGCAGTTTTTCTAACCTTACTCAAAATATTGTGTAATATATACCATTGCATTATTTATTCGAACAATCTTAGTAAGCTTATCCCTTTGAATACAAGTTATATTACTTTCTTGTTCAAATGAGTTAGTATGTTAAACCCTTGTGAAAGCTATTATTCATGTTGAAATTGGTATTATCCTTGAATATTGTGAAAGAGTCGATGCCATTTGATTCGGCTAGACTATATGCATGTTTATAAAAGCTGTCCAAACCAATTGATTGGTGCGGAAATCTTGAAAACTGAGTTGGACAACCCTTTTGGTAAGGGGAGTGTATGTTGTTGGAAACCCCAACATATGAATAAATATTATGGTGGTGTTATGCATAATGAAAAGTATTGTGATCGATCATCTATATAGTACTTGATATTTTGGTTATCGGTTTAATATTGGTAACTCTAGTGGAAGTTCCATAGTCCTTAGTGACTACTCAAATTATAAATTGCTTATCCGATTGGATACATTGTTAATAGATTGAATTCATATATATATCATTGATTTATATTGAATTGTTATATCCCTTATTCATGATGTTATTCGACACTTTGAACTATCCTAGAAATAACCCTTCGATATTTCAAACCTTATGATATTATATCCTACACCCTTGTTGTATATTACTTCTTTGGGCAATTTGTGCTCATCCTTGCTTATTTAAAACCTTTCGAGTTAAGGAAGAACAGGAGGTGTCTCTGGAGCAGACTAGAGGCAATGGCAAGGCTACCAGACTAGCTTTGTCCTTTTATGTTTAAAAGCTATTATGTTATGCTAAGACTATTTGTGGACTATGTTTAAACTTAAGTAGTATTATGTAATAGGTCTTTATTCGATACTATTATGTAATCTATTAAGTACTGTAGGTTGTGAGAATTGGGGGAATAATTATAATAAATCATTGTATATTATTTTAAAGTAGATTTTCCGTTGTGTATGCGTTATTTTAGTTATTATGGTTTTACCATGATAATGTGATGAACTGAATTCGAGTGACCAAGTGGAGGTCCGAATTTGGGGGCGTTACAGGTTGGTATCAAAGCCTTAGTTATAAACCTTAGGAGCGAGTGTCCTTAGATTATAACTTAAGGGAACTTAGAAGTTAGGAAGGAGATAAAACTCATGTAGAGTTTTCCTTGAGAGGCTTAGTGTGTTATGAAATATAACTTCATTCTATACAATGAACTTAGGTTTGTTTAACATTCTAATGGAGTTGTTGTTTGTGTTATCTTATGTTGGTGATTGTAGGATGACTGACATGGGAGGACCTAGCCGAGTAGTAGAGGAGGAGAGCGTGATATCCACGTAGTATTTGAGACACCCTTGATAAGCAGAGCCTATTTATTTAGTAGCCCCTTTTGATGATGACGATGAGGAAGAGGTGGAGTCGACCACGAGGAGGAGCCTTTGGAGGAGGAGCCCAGGCTGTGGAGGACTCAAGCGAGGCTACTGAGGATCGGATGTTAGGAGAGTATGAGGATCAGATATTGGAGTTAGGATGTAGAGTAGAGGAGCTTGAGGCTGAGGCTAGGGAAAGGGAGTTCGCGTTCCAGAAGTTGAGGGACGAGGGCCATCAGAGGCAGCTAGTGATGCAGGAGATGGAGGTGGAGATTGCTCACCGTAAGGAAGCAGGGATCCAGATGGGAACTTTGTTTCACTGAGCGGTGGCGAGGAATGTTGAAGTGGCAGGAAAACTAGAGGAATTAGAGCAGCAGGTGCTGAGTGAGAGGGCAGAGAAGGAGGCTCTCTAAACTCAGTTAGAAATGGAGGTGATGGATAGGATTCACTTCGAGGAGAAGTAGGAAGAAGCCAATGATCGGGCAGATGACCTAGAGGATGAGGTACGGTGCAAGAGGAGGAAGATGAATAAGATGGGCTATGCTCTTCGCACGACCATGAAGAGATTGATAGATGGGGTACATCATTATCCAGTTGAGCAAGGACAGACCCGACATACCATAAGCCGAGACACGGTGGTGCACATCACACAGAAGGAATATTAGAGCGCCGTTGAGCGTGGGATGTTAGATTAAGTTTAGAGGATGAAGACCAGTAGTATAGTAGTTTTATCTATGTGTTAATAATATGTTGTTGTAATCTCAATATTTTGTGTAAGATGTGAGATATTGGTAAACCCAGACTTCCAAAAAGTGTTAGAGGGGTAGTAAGTTAGTATGTCCCCGTCTTTTGTGATGGTAGGGGATATGTGTTATCATTTATAGCAGTATGTTAGAAAAGAACAAGTAATGTAACCCTTTGGCATATGAATATAAATGATCTTATTTCAGAAATGTGTTATAAACTTGTAGTTCGTTCTATTGAGAAATGTCTAAATATTATAACTAGATAATAAAATAAAAATTTTGTGATGCAGAAAATGCCGCATGACGCGTTGAATAAGCATGCCCCGGAAGAGTCGATTAATGATGAGAGAGGTCCTATAGATCCGATAAAGAGACAGGTAGATTTATTGGGAGAAGCTCTGAGGGGAAGAAACGAACCCGTACCACCCGTTCCCCAAGCTATCCCAGTAACGACCATCAAAGATTTTAAGAGTGTAGGACCCCCAGAGTTCGCGGGAACCACTGACCCGCTAGTTGCGCAAACCTGGATCAAGGAGATAGAGAAGGCCTTCACTATAGCTCGCGTGGGTGAAGACCAGAAGATAGTATTTGTCACATACATGATGAGGGGCAAATCGAACTATTGGTGGGAAACCAATCAGCAGAGAGCGCGGGAAGGAACGATAACGTGGGAGAGGTTTACTATGTTGTTTTTCAAAAATTATTTTTCGAAGAGTATGAAGAGTATGATGGAAGTAAAATTTCTAGAATTAAAATAAGGTGATATGACGGTGGCGCAGTATACAACTAAGTTCAATGAACTAGTGCGATTCGCAAAACACCAAGTTGTGGATGAGGAGAGGAAGACAAGACGTTTTGAACAAGGGTTAAAATCGTGGTTATACAATAAGGTATTGGTCTCCCAGATTGATTCCTTTACGATATTGTTGGAGAAGACAATCATTGTAGAAGGTGGCAGTGAGGCCTTAAGTCTGTATCATAAGGAGAATAAGAATAAGAACACTGGTAGTGAGCATCGTGGAGGAAGCAGCAGCGGAGGAAGTAACTCCGGAAAAAGGAAATGGAAAAACAATAACAACAACAGAAACAATAACCAAGGTGGGAATCACTAGGGAAACTTTAAGAAGAGGACCGAAGCTTGCAATAAATGTGGAAGGAACCATCAGGGAGAATGCTGGAAGAGGAAAAACACTTGCTATAATTGCGGCCAAGAGGGGCACATCTCGCCAAACTGCCTGAAGCCGAAGAAAATCAGAGGATGTTTTGCTTGTGGATCAACAGAGCACCAGATAAAAGATTACCCAAAGAAAGGAAGCGGTGGAGCTGGCGGAAGCCAAGGAGTAAGTTGATGATTGGTGGACCTGCGGAACCCAACCGATCGACCGCTCGAACTTTTAACATGACCGTCCAAGACGCCGTAGCCGCAAAGGACGTGGTGTTAGGTATAATCCCAATCAATAATATAAATGCTTATGTATTATTTGATTTGGGTGCCACCTGTTCATTTGCTAATAAACCTAGTATACCCTGAGAACGATTAGAAGATCCTTTGAACATAGAAGTTGCGAATAAGGAAATAATCCCTGTAGAATACGTCTATCGAAATTGTCGCGCAAACATTAGAGAACATGAGCTGAGCGTAGACTTGATTCCTATTAGACTAGGAGAGTTTAACGTAATACTGGGGATGGATAGGTTATATAACCATGCAGCCGTAATTGACTGTCAGAACAAATGTGTGAACCTTCAGACTCCGAGTAAGTCTAAGGTAGTGTTTTATGGTAGCTCATCGCTTAAGCAATCGTGTTGTGTTACGATGATGCAGGCCAAGAAATTGTTAAAGAAAGGATGTGCAGGTTATTTAGCTTACGTTGTGGATACTCGAAAAAAGGGAGTAGAGATTAATGATATATCCGTAGTGAGTGAATTTCAGGATGTGTTTCCAGACGATCTGCCTGGCCTTCCGCCAGACAAAGAAATCAAATTCGTAATAGATTTTGCACCGGGAATGACACCGATTTTGAAAGATCCATATCGTATGGCGCCGGTAGAAATGAAAGAATTGATGATACAACTTCAAGAGTTATTGGATAAAGGTTACATTCGACTGAGTGTGTCTCCTTGGGGAGCACCAGTGTTATTCGTTAAGAAAAAGGACGGATCGATGAGGCTTTGTATCGATTATTGCAAATTAAACAGAGTAACGATCAAGAATAGATATCCGCTACCAATAATAGACGACTTATTTGATCAACTGAAAGGAGCGAAGTGTTTCTCGAAGATTGACCTGCGGACGGGATATCACCAACTGAAAGTCCGGGATGAGGACATACCAAAGACTGCGATTAGAACCCGTTATGGACATTACGAGTTTTTGGTAATGTCATTCGGTTTAACTAATGCTCCAGAAGCATTCATGGACTTGATGAATCGAGTTTTCAAGCCATATTTGGATAAATTCGTAGTAGTTTTCATCGACGATATTTTAATATACTCAAAAATGGAGGAAGAACACACCAAACATCTGGAGATTGTTTTGGAGGCACTACGAAAGGAGAAGATGTATGCGAAATTTTCTAAGTGTGAATTTTGGATGATGAAGATCAATTCTTAGGCCACGTGGTGGATGAGAATGGAATCTCGATGAACCCTAAAAGGTCGAAGCGGTGAGTAATTGGGAACAACCAAGAACTCCGACGGAGGTGAGGAGTTTCTTAGGGTTAGCTGGGTACTATCGAAGATTCATCCAAGATTTTTCTAAGATAGCAACCCCGTTGACTAATTTGATGAGGAAGACAGTGAAATTTGTATGGACCGACAAATGTGAGGAGAGTTTTCAAGAGTTGAAGAAGAGATTAAGCGAGGCGCTTGTAATATCATTACCAGATGATACGGGAGGATTTGTGGTGTACAGTGATGCGACGCATAGAGGACTTGGTTGTGTGCTTTTGCAACATGGCAAGGTCATTGCATATGCATCACGACAATTAAAGGATTACAAAAAACGATACCCTACTTATGACTTAGAGTTAGCGGCAGTAGTTTTTGGGTTAAAGATATGGAGGCATTATTTGTACGGGGAGAAGTGTGAGATATACACGGACCACAAAATTCAGAAATATATCTTCACACAGAAGGAGTTGAATATGCGTCAGAGAAGGTGGTTAGAATTAATCAAAGATTATGATTGTGAAATTCTTTATCACCCGGGGAAGGCAAACGTAGTTCTTAACGCCTCTGACGAGAAAGAAGGGAGAAATTGTTTCGACTGACAACTCAGGAGGAGTTAATAAGAGATATGGAGAAATTGGAAATAGAAGTGAAGGGACCTGAGAGGTCTGAAGAGAAGTTATATATAATGGAAGATTGTTTGACATTGTTGGATAAAGTAAAGGAAGCCTAGGAGAAAGATGGAGAATGTGAGAAAATTAGAAGAAGGATCATGGAAAAAGAGGAAGAAAAATTTCGAATAGATAAAGATGGTATCTTAAGATTCTAAGGGAGAGTATGGATATTGGCAGATGCCGAGTTAAGAGAGGAAATTTTGCACGAGGCTTATAATACAACGTATTCCATTCATCCAGGAGGCACGAAGATGTATCGATACTTGAAGCAACATTTTTGGTGGCCAAATCTGAAACGAGAAATTGCGGAGTGCGTTAGTAGATGTCTTACGTGTCAACGTAAAAAAAGCGAGCATCGGCGACCGAAAGTGGTTTATCGCAGCGAGTTGGAAATACCGAGTGGAAATGGGAGCATATTACGATGGATTTCGTGGTAGGACTTCCAGTCACACAGAAAGGTTTGGATACCATTTGGGTCATCGTGGATCGACTTACGAAGATTGCACATTTTCTACCTATCAAAATCCGCTACAGTTTAAATCAATTAGTGAGTCTGTACGTAATGGAAATCGTTTCACGACAAGAAATGCCGATGTCGATTATTTCTGACTAAGACCCGCGTTTCACGTCAAAATTTTGGAAAAGCTTGCAAGAGAGGATGGGAACACAGTTGAGATTGAGTACTGCTTATCATCCTCAAACAGACAAAGTGAGCGAACTATACAACCGCTAGAGGACATGCTTAGGACTTGCGTGATGGACTTTAAGGGAAATTAGGACGACCACCTACCCTTAGTCGAATTTGCGTATAATAATAGTTACCATGCGAGTATCGGTATGCCACCGTATGAAGCTCTTTACGGAAAGAAGTACAAAACGCCTTTATGTTGGGACGAAGTTGGAGAACGACGAATACTCGGACCAAAATTAGTACAACAAACTGCGGATGTGGTGAAAGTGATAATGGACAGACTTGTAGCAGCTCAAGATCGCCAGAAAAAGTATGCAGATTTGCATCGGCAAGATCGAGACTTTGAAGTCGGCAGTTTTGTATTCTTGAAGGTATCTCCATGGAAGGAAAAAAATCCATTTCGGCAAGAAAGGAAAACTGAGTCCAAGATTCATAGGACCGTTCGAGATACTAAAACGAGTGGGCGAAGTAGCGTACAAAGTTGCACTATCACCTGAATTGGAGCACATCCATAACGTGTTTCACATATCTGTGTTGCGCCCATACAAGCCCGACTAGAAGCACGTGATTTCTTACGAACCCATTAAAGTGGAGAAAAACTTAGCGTACGAAGAAATTCCTGTCCAAATTCTAGATAGGAAAGAGCAAACCTTAAGAAATAAGATTATTTCTTCTGTAAAAGTACTTTGGCGTAACCACGAGGTTGAGGAGGAAACGTGGGAGTTAGAAGATTGGATGATGAGGGATTATCCCCATATGTTTGTGTAACCTTGTAGCAATTCCGGGATGGAATTTTTATAAGGGGGATGATGTAATACCCGAGAATTTCTGCATATTATTAAATAAATATATTAATGAAAATGATTATTTATTTGATTATGAACAATTTTGTGTTATGAAATGAGATAACTCAATTATACTAAATAATTGAATAATTGAGAATACGTGGAGTTTGTGGTAAACTCGTTGAAAGCCTTGTGTGGCATGGTGATGGGAAATACTAATTGTTAAGTTAATCAGCGAAGAAATTATAAGATGAGCAATTGAGTAATATTAATTGTTAATTGTTGTTGTAGTATATTATTCGTTGATAATTGATGTGTGGTATATTAATTATTTAATAACAAGGATTAATTAATGATTATATTAATTAATTGATGATGGTTGTGGTGGAATATTGATTTCTTGGCAATTATTAATAATAGGTGATTATTATATAGATAAGTAATGATTATGGAAAACCCATAAATGGTTGGATTAATTAATATTAGTGTTAATAATTAAGAAAGTGCTTGATTAATTTATTTTCACATAATTAAGTGAGTTATTAATATAATAATATTATATTGATAGTTATGTGCATGTGAACAATAATACAAAAAATAACTATACGGTGTGCGATTGTGACATTTATGTGGCTATATATATTAAGTCTTATAAAACTATATTGTATGAGCATTGTGACTAAATATATTGGGACTATATGTTATAAGTACATTATCTATGTAGCAATATGTATGTGGGCATGTGTGGAGATAATATACCATGAACTATTAAAATATATCAGTGTGATAAAATGTACATGGATTATATGTGTGACGCCCCCAAAATAGGTATACATCACCTATTCTGAGTCGCCAAATACATGGTACAGAATACAAATACAATCTTTAATATACAACAAGAAAGCTGTGAGTTTTAATACAAATATTGTTTTCTAGACAATATCCACTCTCAGAATAAGTCCTCATTACATTTATTGTCACACTATTTAACAGAATAGTGAGGACTACTAATACTATCATTTGGACCGTCACTCCGTTCCCCGACTAGTCCCTCATTACGTTCTCATTTTCAAGAGAACAAGTGAAAGAAAAGGTGAGCTCAACTAGCCCAAGAAGAAATATTATGACTAAGATAATGCGAGAATAAATTATCATTAGTCTTCAACAATCATGTTAAACCGATAAAATATAATAGACATCAAGTTTAAGCTGCGGCAAAGAAGACATGCAATCCATTAAAAGAGTCAAGTAGGGAATAAAATCTACTATCCTTTATGATTTAAAAGGTTTTTCCATCACTTTTATCATTGGGACTCAGCTTAATAAATAATCCACCTCATCCCTGCACTACAACCAAGGATATTCATAAGTATCACAACGACAAATTATCCATGCACTACGGGCCAAGGATATTCGTGTATTCATCAATGGTCATGATCATGCCAACAACTGTCCATCAATGCACTACGGGCCAATGAGGACTTTTACCACATTATTTATAACATTACGGCCAAGCTGATTACACCGAATAATCACAGTCATAATCATACCAAGTCCATCTATGCATTACAGGCCACGAGATGACTTTCAACAAAATATAAACATAAGGATGATGACAATGATATAAGAATTCAATAAAACAAGTTCAAGAATTAATTTATCCAGAACTAATAACGCCCAAATTGTCAACATGATACTTCTTTCAGAGTAAAATTTAAGAATGCTCGGAAGAATATTTCCACGAAAAATCTTTGGATGAAGCGTAAATATCAAGGATATTTCACCAATTTCATGGAGTATAAGTCAAAACTTTAACCAACCGAGTATAATAAAGAATGGAATAACAAAAGAAATCACCGTGCATGCGATAGACCGCATGCATGAGTTATTCCAAAAGAATAATAAATAATGGAACTAGGTCGAAAGCGAATATCGACCGCCATGTGATATTCAATGAATAATAAAGAATGAAATAATGTAAGAATTTCACCATATATGCGGTACTTTGCATAAGCAAGTTATTCCAACATAATAATAAAGAATGGAATAATGAGAAGAATTTCACCAAGTATAGGGTAGTCCGGCATTATACAAAGTTATTCAATAAAATAATAAAGAATGGAATAATGAAGTTCTCTTCATGAATACAAAAGAAATAATACCCCTTAATGCACAACAAATAATATCCCTTACCTTTGAAAGAAGAGTATTCCAACTGGTAGGGCGAGGATATACTCGAAGACAACTTTCACTACGCTCAAAGCTTTCTTAAACTCTAAAGAAATACGCTCAAGATTATAGAAGAAGAATTCTCTCTATAGTTTCTCTCTCTAGAGTTTCAGTGAATTCGTAAGAAATAATGAAGGAATGAGCTTCTATTTATAGGAGAATGGAATGCATAGTAACTAATTCATGAGCTGCCCAGATTGATTTACTTTTAAGCAGACTATCCATATTGATTTACTATGCAAAGATTAATAAAATATTCTAATAAAATAAAATCTTTTAAATAAAATATAATATATTCTATTTATAATCTAATAAACGAATAACTTTATAAAAGTATTCTTTTTTTATATAAAAGATTTTACTATGCTGAAAACACTACGCAGTGCACTATATCAAACACTATGCATAATAAAATATAATATATTCTAATTATTGTCTAATAAAACAAATAACTTTATAAAAGTATTCTGTTTTATATAAAAAGATTTTACTATTAGCCTAATAAAACGAATAACTTTATAAAAGTATAGGCATGGCTCCATTTGAGGCGTTGTATGGACGAAAATGTCGTTCTCCGGTATGCTGGGACGAGGTGGGAGAAGCAACGTTGATGGGACCAGAATTAGTACGCATGACTACAGAAAAGATCCAAATGATTCGACAACGTATTCAAACCTCACAAGATCGACAAAAGAGTTATGCTGATCTTCATCGAAAGGACGTGAAATTTAATATTGTGGATCATGTATTGTTACGTGTTGCTCCATGGAAGGGAGTTACAAGATTTGGAAAGAGAGAAAAGCTCAATCCAAGATTTGTTGGTCCATTTGAGATTTTTGACCGAATAGGAAATGTGGCCTATAGACTCGCGTTACCTCCAAGCATGTCTTGTGTTCATAATGTTTTCCATATATCTATACTTCGTAAATATGTGAAAGACCCAAACCACATTATTGAGTTAGAACCAGACGAGATAGCCGAAGATTTGACATACGTGGAGGTACCTGTTAAGATCTTTGATAGAAAAGAGCATGTCCTACGCACCAAGGTTATACCACAAGTTAAGGCTTTGTGGAGAAACCATGCTATTGAAGAAATGACTTGGGAGTTGGAATCGAAAATGAAAGCAAGGTAACCTCATCTGTTCGAAACACCAGGTACGTACGTCAATTTTGAGGACGAAATTTCATAAGGAGGGGAGGTTGTAAGACCCAAACTTATTATAAATAAAATTAAATTTTCTCTATTTATTATCTTGAAATAGTAAGGAGTTAATTTGATATAATGCTTTGGTTATGGGTGAAATGTGCAAATTTTACAAAATAAGCAAGTGGTTATAAAATATTCCTTTTTTCGGGGAATATTCGTTTGGTCGTGGAATATTCTTTTTATCGGGAATATCTGTACGACGGCGAAGTCATTCGTGGGCCCCATAACAGGATAATTGTCGGATCAAGAAAACGACAAAGTATGAGTTTTTATAATTAACGGCGTAATGGTTACCGTTAACACTATTGGAATACACAGTGGTTAAAATAATAAAGAATACGCATAGTTGCACAAGATATTACTGCGGTATTGCACAAAGATAGTTAAATTATTGATTCTTACGTAAGAAGGCACTACTCAATAATTGTTACAAGTGAGTTCTTCGCTCAATATTTTATTTTATTAATTCAATAATTCTTTGCGTTGATAGTTTATATTATTGTTGTTTTAATAATTGTCATCAGATAGTATTTCCCATTATCAAATCAATAATTCATATTATTTGAATAATATTATTAGATAGCATTATTGGCAATGTCTAGAAAGTTCATCGAGGAGAGGTTTGGTCATCTAATTGCGCGCCAGTAAGGAGAAATCCTTATCGGAAAGCCACCTCTTTCTTGGGAACGGCCTGGTTGTCATAATTATGATTCTGTAATATTATTTGGGAATAATTAATTATTGATTTATATGATAAGGAAATATTTATTTAATGTGGATATAAATGATGGATTTATTTATTTTATATGGTTATTAATGAAAGAATTAATGCTGAGATATTTTATCAGTATTTTGTCAGATTAGAGGTATTAAAAATCATCCGTTTGTGGATTTCAGATATTTTTTGTTTGGAATTTAGAAAAACTGAAAGTAGTATGCACACAAGCCAATCATGTTTGATGATAAAGCATATACTTTGTAACAATCTTATTCATTTATTAATAAAAAGTATTAATTTATTAAAGGCTTTTAATTATCTACATGATCTTTGTTTTTATAATATGTGATAAACCCATAGTTTTAAGCAATGCTTTTAGAATAATGATGATGATCATTCTAATGAGATCTAAATTCTTAGAAAGCTTAAAACTAAAATAGTTCCCAATCATTGGATTACTAAATTGGGGATTAGTGAATCCGGATAGATTGGGTACATACGTTACTTGCTCATTGGATGAGGATGATTGATCTCATGATCATTTGTGTGGAGACACTAAAGCAAGTATGTAGGTGCTTATTAGA
Source organism: Panax quinquefolius (assembly GCA_020205615.1). Lineage (NCBI taxonomy): Eukaryota > Viridiplantae > Streptophyta > Magnoliopsida > Apiales > Araliaceae > Panax > Panax quinquefolius. The sequence continues at coordinate 31,963,886 of CM035163.1, forward strand.
GAATAAGTTCATCGAACGTGGCTCGCTAAGGAATACCTAATGGAGTTTTATTTGCACTCGTCAATAGGAATTCTGTAGTGATAGTAAAGACAAGTAATCCTTGGACTTGAGATCATCATAGTATCTTGTGTATGATGAGTTATACTTTGACTTATTCCTTAAGACCCTTAGGGTATATCAAAGGGTATGCTTGGGTATAATAAGTTGTACATGGAGATAATGTATGATCAATAAAGAATCTACCACTTCTAATAAAAGAAGAGAAATGTCCTATGTGATTCGATAAATGACAACCCAAAGAGTCCTTGGTTAAGGCGTAATGAAATTAGAAAGGAGTTTCTAATTTGCATTATTTGGAGTTGTGCATTTAAGGATCGAAATACATATAATTAAATAAAATAAGACTTGACAAAGAATTCCATGTCTTATATTTAATTGGAACATTGTATGGTGGAAGGATTGAATTGTGCGGTAAGAATTTATTTCAAAGGTTCTTTAATGATTAATGTTGAAATCTATATTATCCGGAAAGTCGTTGATCGCTAGGGAGGCTTATCCCTATTGTAGAATAAATATTATTTATTTAAATAAATTAATTGTTTAATTTATTTATTTAAATAAGATTAGAATTGTTCTAATTGATTTATTCACAATAGGTTTAATATGAAGAACCTAAAAAGGGTCACACCATAAAAGGAAGAATAATTATTTAAGAAGTTAATGGCATAATCGTAATAATATAGTTAAGTATATTTAATTTAATCTATGATGATAGAATAAATTAAATAGCTTAATATTTATTATTTAATATTTTAGAAATATTAAATATAAATTAATAAGAGGAGTCTTATTAATATTATTACAATTATTATTATTTTAATTTCTAAAAGAGTTTAGGAATTAATTTAATATAAGTACTCTCATTTATTCCTAATAAGATTAGGAGGTTAAATTAATTAAAAGAGTTTAATTAATTATCCCTAATAAGATTAGGGAGCTTAATTAATTAAAAGAATTAATTAATTAAAACCCAATTCCTTAATTGTTAAGGTGGGTTGCCCACATCTATAAATAAGAGGAGTCTTATTATGGGTGGTATGGGTTGTTGACTTTAACAACTACGTAATAATTCCAAGTTGTTGGGAGTATGCCTTTTCTATAGAGATAGAAAACTAGGGTTTAGCCAACCACCCTTCTTCTTGAATTTTCTTCTTCCTTGGTGGATCACCTCTAGAGGCCAAACATTTGGGTGGCTAACGTTGATCAAAGGAAGGAACCAAACCCGGTGGATTCAAGTTGAACGCGAAAAGGATTGGAGGTGAACTTGTACTTGAGGAAGCTCGATCTTCAAGGGTATGATTCTTATTCATCTTTTTCGTTTAATGAATAATTGTGCATAAAGGATGATCCGGGTATATGGTTTGTAAAATTTTTAAACTCTGATTTTACACGCTTCCGCACTTTTTATGCAATTTGATTGCGTTATGAATATTACAAACCTAACAGTGGTATCAAAGCCAAACCTTTATGCGAATTATTAATTGTTCAGATTTGATATGTATGTTGATATGTGTTTAGAACAATTTTATTGGGCATAATTTTATTGTATAAAATTTAAAAAATAAAAAAAAAAAAAAAAAAAAAAATGACCGGATTGCATGGAAATCTGGGCACGGAAATCGAGGCAACAAGGAGCATGTTTTTTTTTTGAAACTCACGGAATTCATGGCAAACAAGAAATGGCAAAGACAAAAACGGGACATGCCAAAGAAAGAATGCATTTGAACAAACAAATAAAAAAAAATGAATCTTAAAGCTGCACGGAATTCAAGGCATGATGCAATACACGGCTTTTTTTTTTTAATTCGGTACTGCTGCTTCAAATTTTGGAAAAGGAACATTCGGGCCATTCGGCTATATTATATATATATATATATATAATAATAAAGGTTTCGGTTATTATTATTATTATTATATATATATAATTTCATTTATTTTATAATTAAGATAAAAAGTTTATTTTAATTTTAAAATAAAAGATTTATTTTAATATTAAAATAAAAGGGTTTATTTTAATATTAAAATTAAATTTCATGCTAACTAATTAGAGTTGGAATTGGATTCCATGATAACTAATTGGAGTTGAAATTGGATTTTATTTTCCTTAAATAAAGGAGTTTATTTAGATATGAAATAGATTTCATATTATTCAAAATAAAAGAGTTTATTTGTGAATAGGAAAGAAAATCCGTGTTTCTTAAATAAAGGAGTTTATTTAAATATGAAATAAGATTTCATATTATTCAAAATAAAAGAGTTTATTTGTGAATAGGAAAGATAATCCGTGTTTCCTTTATTAAATTTTTTTTATTACATGGAATTGGATTCATAATTAATTAAAATAAAGGAGTTTATTTTGATTAAGATTTTGATTAAAATAAAATAGTTTATTTTATTCAAAATAGGATAAATTAAAATAAAATAGTTTTATTTTGATTTAAATTTGGATTAAAATAAAGGAGTTTATTTTGATTCAAAATTAGATTTTATACTAACTAAATTTGCCCATTAAATGATATCAATATATATATTAAATGTTTATTATTCATGAGATGAATGTTATTTATTGATGCATATGGTGATGTGTATGATAATAAATGGGATTGATTATGGACTATTGACCCAATGTGATTGGATTTTATTTTAGTTGGATGCATGAATGTATGAGTTTTATTAAATGGGGTCTCACAGATTTCGCCTTCTCTAATTTTTCTTAATGTAAATTCTTTCTCCTCCCATGTACTTCTCCTCGATCACGATCAATGTTTCTATTTATTTTAAAATAGCTTTGTAATAGGAATATTTAGAATTAATTTTGAAGAATTAGAGATCAAGGACAAGAAGCGCTTGAAGACCCGTTTGTAATAGAGCCCAGGGTTTAAATGTAATAGTTATATTTAAATATTATTTCTTGCACCCTAGGGTTTGACCTTTTGGTTCACTTGGTGGCTCTAGTGAACCAAACTAGAATAAAAGTCCATAATCAATCCAGGGTAGAATATAGTATTCTATATGCATGCTTATACAATATATATTATATATTATGCAAACATGCTTCGCATGTTCATTAATACGACGCGTATTTTTATATATATATGTGCATGCGCTAAACAAGATGAGACAAATTAATAACAAACCCTCAATTTTTATATTAAGTCCTAAGCGCTCAAAGATATTTGGAATATCGAACGCCGCCTTTCTAAAGCATGATAAAATTAATAGAGTATTAAATATTTAATATGAGTTTGTTGTGTCACCACAAGGCAAGTATTAAGTATTTAAGATGTTAATTTATCACATTTGATGCTTATAAAGAAAATTGAACAATATTGTTTTGTTGTGTCACCACAAGGATGATATTTTTCTTTTTGAATATATGGAGTGCTAGGTCGGACTTAACTTGGATAATTTTGATTCGGATGTGCCACCACTGATCAAAATAATCTAAGAGGCAAAATACAAGGAGTTGCATAGTTGATGTAATTGACAAGAGTTGTCTACCTATTTATTTATATATAGTTTGTTGTGTCACCACAAGGCTATATACATTTGAAATGGGATCCTTATTCTCACTAGCAAATCTTTAATTAGATTTTGCTTAACTATATAAGTGAGGGTAATATAGTTTGAAGAAAATAGTGGGAGATACCAATTTAAAACAAGACCTAATTTATTTTGGTAATTAATAATAGAATGTATGTTAAAATGTTGTTAATTACAAATTCATTTACAGAATTTTACAATGTCTAAAATTACTATCATCGCGAAGCATATTAGATGCTAAATTAACTGCATCAATTAAATGGATTGGTTAAGGAATTTGAGAATAGTTCTCATGGTAAAAGCTATCTTATATCCTTAATACGCCTATCCTCGCAATGGTTGCGCATAATGCCTCCGAGGAAGAGATTGCTACTTTTAGAAAGTGGCAAAATGATGCACTGATTGGCTCAATGCATCATGCTCGCATCCACGAGTAACGAGCTTCAGCCACAAGATGAAACTATGGATGCTCCTACTATATTCCTGCACATTAAGTAGTTGATGGTGAGGAAAGTAGGACTGATAGATATCAGATATCTAAGGAGCTCTTCCGATCTAGAATGGCCAATGGCACTATAAGATGCATAAAAGGTCCTTAACATTATCAATTTGATTGATCAATTAGGACAACGAGTTTTGTCATGGATGGAGAGTTGAGCTAAGATTTGATCTTGCACTCACTCCCGGACTCCTTTCACAATTGTTGTGAATTTTTCATATGAACAAGCTAGATAGAAGCTTCGCTGATTTGCTTAACATGTTGAAAATGTTGAGAGTGACTATCCAACCAAGAAAAATCAAGTCTTACTGGTAGGGGCCAAAGGATCTTTCCTAAAAGAAGAACTATTCAAAGAAAGTAAAATGTAGAAGGCGTAAACAAAGGATAATAAGAACAAAACTGATACGGATAGCAAAGGAGTTTGCTTCCACTACAATAAGCCTGGACACTGGAAAGAAACTGCGAGAAGTATCTTGCAGAGGCTAACCAAAGAAGCTTAGTGAAGTTTCGGTTATAAATACAAATTTGTTCATGATTTAAAATAAAATTTTCTTTAAGTCAAGGTTCTACTTGGGTATTGGATACCGATTTTGGTTATCATAAATATAGATTTATGAAGGGACCAAGCAGAAGTAGAAAGCTAAACAAATATAAGTAATTCTATGTGTGGAAAATGAAGCAAAGGTTGCCGCATTAACTATAGAAACTTATAGTTTAGCAATACCTACGAGAAAATCTATTAAGTTAATAAGTTGTTATTGTATTCCAGTTCTTCTTAAAATATTATTTCCATTTTATTGTTGGACAATGAAATCTTTGGTATTATAATTAAGAACAATTGTCGCTTCTATTTATAATAATAATGTTTTGTATAGAATTGGAATATTACTTAATAAATTTTGTATACTTGACTTACATGAAAATAATTTTGCATATTGAACAAATTAGTATAAGAAAAGGAGATGATCATTCAAAGAGTTGAATGTGTGTATTTGCTGAAATACAAGTATGAATTATTTGAAAGGTTCAAACAATTCAGAAGTGAAATAAATTGACAATGTATTAAGATTCTTTGATTAGATCAAGGAATGAATACTTGTGCAATAAGTTTCTAGATCATCTCAAATGGATTTCTCATAATGGACGCCTCTCGATACATAATAATTGATTGATGTATCTGAAAGGAAAAATCATACCTTGTTGAACATGGTACGGTCCATAATTATTTTACCGACATTCCAAAGATCCTTCAGGTTATGTCCTAGAAATGGTCGCATATCTACGAAAATGGTAACCTCTAAATCCGCCCCAAGACTCCATAAAAGTTATGGGATTGGAGGATTCCTAATCTTAAGTATGTTAAGATAAGGGGTTCCAACTTATGTGAAAAGGTTTCAAAAGGATAAGCTTTGGGACAAGATTTGACAAGTGTCGATTTGTGGGACATCCTAAAGTAAGTTTAGGTATATGTTCTATAATTCTACTTTAAAAAAGGTGTTTGTTATGAAACACACTACCTTCTAAGATAAAGGTGTTAATCATTGAAGGGACTAGTGGGAGGATAATAGATCTTCAAGAGTTCGAGAACCACAAAACACTATAAGTCAAATAAGAGGAACTCGTAGATAGATTCTATTGTACCACAACCGAATCGTAAACTGAATAGTACCAAAGATACCTAGGAGGTATGGATTCATCATGGATGATGATGATGAGGTACACATCATAGAAGATGATGATCCGAGTTACATTCGGATGAGGTAAGACTTCTAGTGTGTACAAAAAGGGTCGATTGGGAGCGTCGTGAAATTTCTAGTATTATATGTTGATATACTACGGATGAGGAATTACATACCAATGCTACAATCAGTAAAGATAAAGTTGTCTAAACATTCCTCCATGAATGATTTAGAAGAGTATCTTAATTGGGGATATAAATCTATATAGATAGATTTAAGAGGATGCTCGACTTAACCCAAAGAACGTATATTCATTTGATGCTAAAGTCGTTTAGCATGGAAAACTCCAAGAGATGTCTCATGTCGATGAGCTATGGAGTGAATCTCTTAATAGTCCCCATAGACTCCAAAGAAGAGAGATCTCATGAGTGACAATCATGTATGCAATGAAATATACGAGACCGATGTCGACGGTCATATATTCGAGAAGATCATCAAAAATGTTGAAAACATCTTAAAGTTCTTAACCCAAGACTAAGGATGTGAGCATACATGGTGGGTCCGAATTAAAACTAGAGGGCTTAACAGACTCAAGTTTTTAGATGCACTCAAGACGACAGAAAAATCCACTTTAAGGTAAAGGGTTACCTGAATAGTGGTGCAAAGTTGAATCGAAAGGTTCCAAACAAAGAAAGAGTTCTTTGGTTTAGTGATAAAGACAAAGTATATAGCTATAAATGAAGTCGCAAGTTGATTGTTTGGATTAAAAGTTCATTACGTAACTAGGAATAGTTCCTAAGTCTCATCTTGGATCTAAACATGTGTTGTGGCACTTTCATTTGATTATTAGAATCATTGAAAGATGAGAAATCACTATAGAGATAGTGGACTCTCAAGAACAACATTACATATCCATTAACTAAAGCTTATCCAACAAAGCAGGATAATCGCCACTTAGAGAAGAAGAGTATAAGATACCATGACGATTGGGCTTTAGTGCAAGTGGGAGATTGAAAGTAGTATGCACACAAGCCAATCATGTTTGATAATAAAGCATATACTTTGTAACAATCTTATTCATTTATTAATAAAAAGTATTAATTTATTAAAGGCTTTTAATTATCTACATGATGTCGCTTTTATAATATGTGATAAACCCATAGTTTTATGCAATGCTTTTAGAATAATGATGATGATCATTCTAATGAGATCTAAATTTTAGAAAGCTTAAAACTAAAATAGTTCCCAATCATTGGATTACTAAATTGGGGATTAGTGAATCCGGATAGATTGGTACATACGTTGCTTGCTTTCATTGGATGAGGATGATTGATCTCATGATCATTTGTGTGGAGACACTAAAGCAAGTATGTAGGTGCTTATTAGAGAATAAGTTCACCGAACGTGGCTCGCTAAGGAATACCTAATGGAGTTTTATTTCATTCGTCAATAGGAATTCTCAGTAGTGATAGTAGTACAAGTAATCCTTGGACTTGAGATCATCATAGCATCTTGTGTATGATGAGTTATACTTTGACTTATTCCTTAAGACCCTTAGGGTATATCAAAGGGTATGCTTGGGTATAATAAGTTGTACATAGAGATAATGTATGATCAATAAAGAATCTACCACTTCTAATAAAAGAAGAGAAATGTCCTATGTGATTCGATAAATGACAACCCAAAGAGTCCTTGGTTAAGGCGTAATAAAATTAGAAAGGAGTTTCTAATTTGCATTATTTGAGTTGTGCATTTAAGGATCGAAATACATATAATTAAATAAAATAAGACTTGACAAGAATTCCACGTCTTATATTTAATTGGAACATCAGATGGTGGAAGGATTGAATTTTACTAAGAACTATTTACTCAAAGGTTCTTTAATGATTAATGTTGAAATCTATATTATCCGGAAAGTCGTTGATCGCTAGGAGGCTTATCCTATTATCAGAATAAATATTATTTATTTAAATAAATTAATTGTTTAATTTATTTATTTAAATAAGATTAGAATTGTTTAAATGATTTATTCACAACCGGTTTAATATGAAGAACCTAAAGGGTCACACCATAAAAGGAAGAATAATTATTTAAGAAGTTAATGGCATAATCGTAATAATATGTTAAGTATATTTAATTTAATCTATGATGATAGAATAAATTAAATAGCTTAATATTTATTATTTAATATTTTAGAAATATTAAATATAAATTAATAAGAGGAGTCTTATTAATATTATTACAATTATTATTATTTTAATTTCTAAAAGAGTTTAGGAATTAATTTAATATAAGTATTCTCATTTATTCCTAATAAGATTAGGAGGTTAAATTAATTAAAAGAGTTTAATTAATTATCCCTAATAAGATTAGGGAGCTTAATTAATTAAAAGAATTAATTAATTAAAACCCAATTCCTTAATTGTTAAGGTGGGTTGCCCACATCTATAAATAAGAGGAGTCTTATTATGGGTGGTATGGGTTGTTGACTTTAACAACACGTAATAATTCCAAGTTGTTGGGAGTATGCCTTTTCTATAGAGATAGAAAACTAGGGTTTAGCCAACCACCCTTCTTCTTGAATTTTCTTCTTCCTTGGTGGATCACCTCTAGAGGCCAAACATTTGGGTGGCTAACGTTGATCAAAGGAAGGAACCAAACCCGGTGGATTCAAGTTGAACGCGAAAAGGATTGGAGGTGAACTTGTACCTGAGGAAGCTCGATCTTCAAGGGTATGATTCTTATTCATCTTTTTCGTTTAATTAGTAATTGTGCATAAAGGATGATCCGGGTATATGGTTTGTAAAATTTTTAAACTCTGATTTTTACACGCTTCCGCACTTTTTATGCAATTTGATTGCGTTATGAATATTACAAACCTAACAAAAACTTTCTTCTGTAAAGTTGTAGAGAATTCGATTTCGTGTGAAATGGACATAAAATTCGTATTTTTCTAATAAACGGGCTATTTTCTATGAATTGTTAAAGTTTCTGGTTATTGTTTAAATGTTAAAATATTTTGGAAAATTCTAGAATTGGTTGGTGAGAAATGTGCTCAATTGAATTTCAAATGTGGTGGGTGGCAATAGTAATGTAAAAGCCATCGTGTAAGTAGCAGTCAAGTCCGCTTGCTTGCGCTAACATTTTCCTATAAATAGAGGGCTAAGTTAGAATTGAAAATCACACCGTAAACAAAGTTTTCTCTTTCTCTCTATATTATCGAGTTTATTCTTGTGAGTATTTTGATACTTGAGTGTTGCTATACCAATTGCAAGTTCCTTCAAAGACTATATCCAAAGATTCCAAATGTAAGTACGATTTTTTTGAGGTAAGGATGTTATTTTCTTCATATATGATATTAATTCTTTTAATATCATTATGCCAAGTATCGATCTGAACTTTTAATCAAATTTGGAACTTTTGTGTTTGGGGTTACTATTCACGATACAAAGACTATTCACGATATACGACACTATTCAATTCAAAAATGAAATTTTTCTTTTCTTCCAGATGTCTTTTATGGTTACTATCTTTGATTGTATCCATGTTTTGATCTTTATTTTTGAATTCTACTTCACACTTGGTTATTATGGAGTATTATTGAATTTGGATAAACCAAAATACTTAATCCCTAATATTTGTCCTTCCATCTCATCGGATTCGTTCTCTTAAAATGTTTTCATCATCTTTAGTCCTTAATGGTGATATTTGATGAATATCTTTGGCCAGTAGTGCAAAGATGAATGATTACCTAATGAATATCTTTGGCCCGTAGTGCAAAAAGATGAATAGGTGTTGAGATGAATATGACCAACCTGGTGATATAAATGAATATCTTTGGCCCAGAGTGCAAAGATGTATATTGATTGATGTTGATTGAGGATAAAATATTGATGATGGACTTTAAATTCATAGATGATAGTAGATTTCATTCTCTACTTAACTCTTCTAATGAATTGTTATTTCACTGCATTGTTGATCTAAAACTTGTTGCTCTATCAGATTTTATCGATTTTCCCGCTGAAGACTAAGGATAATTGTTTGTATATTATCTTAGTCATAATGTTCTTTATCGGGCTAGTTGAGCTTACCCTTTATCTTTTTGTTCCATTTTTCTTCTCGTGGAGGTGAGAGTTTAGTAGGACTAAATGGGGTATGGAGTGATGATTCAAGATAGTTGTTTTAGTAGTCCTCACTATTTTGTAAAATAGTGCATCAATAATTGTAATGAGGAATTTATTTGGGTGTGGATATTGTCTAAAAGAAAATATTGTATTTAAACTTACAAAGATGTGTTGTCGTATTTTGCACCATACAATTGTATTAATAAAGTTGTAGTTTTTCTCGTACCATGTATTTGGCGACTCAGAATGGGTAATGTATACCTATTTTGGGGCGCCGCCATTAGTATCGTAGCTTAGGATATGGTCTCCAATGAGATCGGGAATAAAACTAGAGGGAGAGATGAGTAAATCCTTCGCTAGTGTGTCCTACCTAAGCTTATTTGTTGGTTGGTCATAATATAGGATATTATGTGATATGTTAATTTGTTTAATTAACCCTCGCTTATGGCGCAATTTTAAGAATGGCAAATGAGAACATTAACAATGGAGTCTATGAGATCGTGGAACAACCTTTGATTTCCAACCAAGAGAACGCGGCAACAGAAGGCAATATTCCTCCCGTAAACAACACTACCGAGCAAACGATGAATGATGCGATGTTTAGAAGCTTCCTGCAGTTCATGTAAAATCAGACGAGGGAGACTCATGTACAAAATACAGGTAGAAATGATAGCAACCCGCGGTCTATCACAACAAAGCAGTTCAAGGAGTTGGGACCACCAGATTTCTGGGGAAAGCCCGATCCGATTAAGGCGGAAACGTGGGTTAAGCAAATAACCAAGATATTCGATGTCTTGGGCTGCACGGAGGAACAGAAGGTTCCATTCGCCACCTTTATGTTCCGTGGTGAGGCAGATTACTAGTGGGAGTCTGTGAAGCATACCCAACCAGCCACACTCAACATGTCTTGGGAAAAATTTCAAAAACTGTTCAATGACAAGTACTTTCTTGAAAGTATTCGTTATATGAAGGAGGTAGAGTTTATTAGACTGGAATAGAACAACATGACGGTGTCCCAAAGACGAAGCTTAAGTTCGCATGGAGTTATCCAGGTTTGCACCTCATTTGGTAGAAAATGAGGAACGTATGACGCGGATGTTTCTGAGAGGTCTAAAACCCAAGATTCGACAATATCTTATCTCTTATAAATTTTCTTTATATTCAGATGTTGTAAACAGGGCTCAATTATTAGAGCGTGATAATGAGTATGTTTAACCGAGGGACCACAACTGTGGTAATACCTGGGTGACAAAGAAATCATCTGAGCGATGATAACCAAATGAGGAGGAAGAATACGAACAAAAGTGGTAACCACTCGGGTGAAAATCGTGACCATGACAATAGGAGAGGTGAGTCAAGTGGAAATTTCAAAAAGAGGAGATTCAACAATGACGGAAGACATCAAAGAGAAGAAGACCAAAGACCAACAACAAATTCTAGGGGAGGAGAACGACCACCGTTAGATGCTACAGACATGTGAGAGGAGGACACATAAGTCCAAACTATTCACAACCTTCCAAGGTGTGTTTCAATTATGGAAAAGACGGTCACACATAGCCCCCGATTTTGTCCAGGTAAATAAGTCAAGTCCAACTGGGACTACGGCACCAAAGCGCATTACTATGGACAAAACAAAGTCGGTGGTTCAAGGAAGGCGTTTGTCGTGATCGCCAAAACGCGAGAACCCGAACGAGGTGATCACGGGTAAGCTAATCTTGAACTCTTGCGAAGTTTATACCTTACTAGATACCGGTTCTACCCATTCTTTTATCTCTCGTGCTTGTGCTCAACGTTTAAACTTGACTCCAGAGAAATTGGACTTTAACTTATCTGTTGAAACTCCGTTGGGTGAAACCTTTGTTACATCTACAGTTTATAAATCTTGCTTGATCCAAGTTGGCACAATCACATTACCTATTGATCTTATCTCTTTAAAGATACTTGCATTTGATGTGATTTTAGGAATTGATTGGTTAACCACTCATCATGCCAAAATTGATTGTTTTCGTAAGGTTGTTAGTTTTCATATTCCTAACCAAACTGTTATACGAATTCAAGCAACTAAACCACTAAAATCAGTCACTGTCATATCAAGCCATAAAGCTATTCGCTTATTAAAAACGGATGTCAAGCTTTCTTAGCCCATATTATGGACTTGAACAAAAAACACGCCGATTTGAATAATATTCCCGTTGTTAGTGAATTTCCGACGTATTTCAAGAACTTCCCGGTCTACCCCGTAACGTGAAGTTGAATTCTTTATTGATCTTGAATCGCACAAAGCCCATTTCCAAAACCCCATATCGAATGGCTCCTATTGAACTTCGTGAGTTAAAAGTCCAACTACAAGAATTGTTAGACATCGCTTTTCATTCATCCTAGTACATCTCCCTGGGGTGCTCCTGCTTTATTTGTAAAGAAGAAAGACGAGAGTATGCGATTTTGTATTGACTAATGAGAATTAAACCATGTCACCATCAAGAATAGGTATCCCCACCTCGTATTGATGACTGTTTGACCAACTTGCAAGGAGCACAATTCTTTTCAAAGATCGATCTTCATTCGGATATCATCACCAGAAGATTAAAATCGAGGATATTCCAAAGACCGCCTTCGTAATCCCAGATGGGCATTATGAATTCTTAGTCATGTCTTTTGACTAACTAATGCTCCTCGCCGCTTTCATGGATATGATGAACCGTAGTATTCAAAGAATATTTGGATCATTTGTTGTTGTCTTTATTGATGACATCCTCATCTATTCCAAAAGCCGTGAAGATCATGAGCACCATTGAAGTCGGTACTTCAAAGACTTCGTGACAACAAGCTATATGCCAAGATGAAGAAAATGCGAAGTTCGCTTAAGGAAGTATCATTCCTTGGGCACGTGGTGTCAAAACATGGAGTATTTATTGAATTTGAGAAGATTCAAGCAATACAAAGTTGGGAGCAAACAAGCTCATGATCAAGTACGTAGCTTTTTGGGCTTAGCTGGTTATTATCGAAGATTCGTGGAAGGATTTTCTCGAATCGCTACTCCATTAACTCAGCTGACTCGGAAAGATACAAAATTCGTATGGAGTGAGGAATGCGAGAAGAGTTTCCAAGAACTCAAGAGGAGACTCATTTTAAGCACTATTCTAACAATACCATCCGTTCGGATGGATTTGTTATCTATAAACGATGCTTCCGCAAAGGGTTAGGATGTGTTCTCATGTAACATGGGAAAGTCATAGTTTATGCTCTCATGACAACTCAAAGAATATGAGAGGAATTATCCTACTCATGATCCGGAGTCAAGCAAAGCAGATTTTTTTGCGTCTAAAACTGGAGACACTACCAGATGGGGAGAAAGTGGAGATTTATACGGATCATAAAAGCCTCAAATATTTCTTCACCCAAAAGGAACTCAACACGCGCAAGAACGACGCTGGCTCGAGTTGTTGAAGGATTACGACCATAACATTCAATATCATCCTCGAAAAGCAAACGTCAGAGTCGATACATCGAAAGTAGTAAGATCATACGCGGCACGAAAGTGCAATGTTGTTAGCACAAAGGCCCATTTTTAACGACTTACAAAGGATGGAGATAGAGTTAAAGGCTCCAAGTACCCACGTGATGATATCAAACATACGAGTAGAACCGACTTTAATCTATAAAGTTAAAGCTACTCAAGCTACGGACCTGAGGCTGATGCGTATGAAGAAGAAAGTGCAAGAAGGTGCTATTCCAGAAGCAGGAATCGATGAAGAAGGAATACTTCGAGTCAACTCCAGACTTTGCATTCCTAACGATCCTGACTTGAAGCATAAAATCATGATGGAGGCACATAACACACCATTTTCAATCCATCCTGGGAGTACCAAAATGTATCATGATCTTCGACATACATTTTGGTGGAACAATATGAAGAGAGAGATTACGGAGTTTATCTCGAGGTGTTTAACCTGTCAACGTATAAAGGAGGAGCATCAAGTGCCAAAAGGTCCATTGCAACCACTTGAGATTCCGAAATGAAAGTGGGAACACATTACCATGGATTTCGTTACGGGTCTTCCCAAAGTTTCTCAAGGCATAGATGTGATTTGGGTTATTGTTGATAGATTAACCAAAGTCCGCTTCATTTCTTACCTATACGAGAAACTTATTCCTCGAACGCCTTGCTCAGATGTACGTGAATGAGATTGTGCGATTTCATGGCATGCCAAGATCCATAGTTTTGATCGCGTGATCCAAGATTCACTTCAAGATTTTGGGTTAGCTTGCAGAAAAGCTATGGGCATGGATTTACGATTCTGGCTTCAAAGATACCATCCTCAAAATGGACGGACAATCGAGAGGACTATTCAAACCCTCAAGATCTATTAAGACTCGTGGTTCTAGATTTCAAAGGAAGTTGGGATAAGTACTTGCCACTGGTGGAATTCTCCTACAACAACAGTTATCAAGCAAGTATAGGCATGGCTCCATTTGAGGTGTTGTATGGACGAAAGTGTCATTCTCCAATATGCTGAGACGAGGTGGGAGAAGCAACGTTGATGGGACCAGAATTAGTACGCATGACTACAGAAAAGATCCAAATGATTCGACAACGTATTTAAACCTCACAAGATCGACAAAAGAGTTATGCTGATCTTCATCGAAAGGACGTGGAATTTAATATTGGGGATCATGTATTGTTACGTGTTGCTCCATGGAAGGGAGTTACAAGATTTGGAAAGAGAGGAAAGCTCAATCCAAGATTTGTTGGTCCATTTGAGATTCTTGACCAATAGGAAATGTGGCCTATAGACTCGCTAAGTTACCTCCAAGCATGTCTCGTGTTCATAATGTTTTCCATATATCTATGTTCGTAAATATGTGAAAGACCCAAACCACATTATTGAAGTTAGAACCGCACGAGATAGTCAAGATTTGACATACGAGGAGGAACCCGTTAAGATCTTGGATAGAAAAGAAGATGTCCCACGCACCAAGGTTATACCACAAGTTAATGTTTTGTGGAGAAACCATGCTATCAAGAAATGACCGGGAGTTGGAATCATAAATGAAAGCGAGGTATGCTCATCCGCTCAAACACAAGCACGTGACGCCAATTTCGAGGACTAAATTTCATAAGGAGGGAGGTTGTAAGACCCCAACTTATTATAAATAAAATTAAATTTTCTCTATTTATTATCTTGAAATAGTAAGGAGTTAATTTGATATAATGCTTTGGTTATGGGTGAAATGTCCAAATTTTACAAAATAAGCAAGTGGTTATAAAATATTCCTTTTGTTGGGAAATATTCGTTTGGTCGTGGAATATTCTTTTTGTTGGGAATATCCGTACGACGACGCAGTCATTCGTGGGCCCCATAACAGGATAATTGTCTGATGAAGAAAATGACAAAGTATGAGTTTTTATAATTAACGACGTAATGGTTACCGTTAACATCGTTGGAATATACCGTGGTTAAAATATAAGAATACGCCAGAAGTTGCATTAAAGAAGACACCAGATTGCACAAAGATAGTTGAATTATTAATTTTACGTAAGAAGGCACTACTCAATAATTGTTACAAGAATTATCGCTCAATATTTTATTTTATCGATTCAATTAATCATCGATTGATATTTTATATTATTGTTGTTTTAATAATTGTCATTGCATAGTATTTCCCATTATCAAATCAATAATTCATATTATTTGAATAATATTATTAGATAGCATTATTGGCAATGTCTAGAAAGTTCTGTCAAGGAGAGGTTTGGTCATCTAATTGCGCGCCAGTAAGGAGAAATCCTTATCGGAAAGCCACCTCTTTCTTGGGAAAGGCATGGTTATCATAATTATGATTCTGTAATATTATTTGGGAATAATTAATTATTGATTTATATGATAAGGAAATATTTATTTAATGTGGATATAAATGATGGATTTATTTATTTTATATGGTTATTAATGAAAGAATTAATGTTGAGATATTTTATCAGTATTTTGTCAGATTGGAGGTATTAAAAATCATCCGTTTGTGGATTTTGGATATTTTTTGTTTGGAATTTGGAAAAAATTTCTTCTGTAAAGTTGTAGAGAATTCGATTTCATGTGAAATGGATATAAAATTCGTATTTTTCTGATAAACGGGCTATTTTCTATGAATTGTTAAAGTTTCTGATTATTGTTTAAATGATAAAACATTTTGGAAAATTCTAGAATTGGTTGGTGAGAAATGTGCTCAATTGAATTTTAAATGTGGTGGGTGACAATAGTAACAGGTAAAGCCATCAGGTAACAGGTCAAGTCTGCTTCGGCGTGCTAACATTTTTCTATAAATAGAGGGCTAAGTTAGAATTGAAAATCACACCGTAAACAAAATTTTTCTTTTCTCTCTATATTATCGAGTTTATTCTTGTGAGTATTTTGATACTTGAGTGTTGCTATATGGTGCAAGTTCCTTCAAAGACTATATCCAAAGATTCCAAATGTAAGTACGGTTATTTTGAGGTAAGTGGATGTTATTTTCTTCATATATGATATTACTTTTCTTCAATATCATTATGCCAAAGTATTGATCTGAACTTTTAATCAAATTTGGAACTTTTTGTGTCTGAGTTACTATTCACGATACTATCACTATTCACGATACTAAGACTATTCACAAATACGACACTATTCACCTCAAAAATAAAATTTTCTTTTCTTCCAAGATGTCTTTTATGGTTACTATATTTGATCAGATCCATGTTTTGATCTTTATTTTTGAATTCTACTTCACACTTGGCTATTATTTTGTATTATTGAATTTGGATAAACCGAAATACGAATCCCTAATATTTGTCCTTCTATCTCACTGGATTCGTTCTCTAAAATTTTTTTCATCATCTTTAGTCCTTAATGGTGATATTTTGATGAATATCTTTGGCCTCGTAAGGTAAAGATGAATGATTACTCGATGAATATCTTTGGCCCGTAGTGCAAAGATGAACAGTGTTGAGATGAACATGACCAATGGTGATATAAATGAATATCTTTGGCTCAGTAGTGAAAAGATGTATATTGATTGATGTTACAGGATAAAATATTGATGATGGACTTTAAATTCATAGATGATAGTAGATTTCATTCTCTACTTAACTCTTCTAATGAATTGTTGTTTTCACCGCAGCTTATTGATCTAAAACTTGTTGTCTATTGTATTTTATCGATTTTTTTCCTGTTGAAGACTAAGGATAATTTTTTTGTATATTATCTTAGTCATAATGTTCTTTTATCGGGCTAGTTGAGCTCACCCTTTTCTCTTTTGTTCCATTTTTCTTCTCGTGGAGGTGAAAGTTTAGCAGGACTAACCGGGGTATGGAGTGATGATTCAAGATAGTGCTTTTTAGTAGTCCCTCACCATTTCAAAAAAATAGTGCATCAATAATTGTAATGAGAAATTTATTTGGGTGTGGATATTTTCTAGAAGACAATATTGTATTTAAACTCACAGTATGTGTTGTCATATTTTGCACGACAATTGTATTAATAAAGTTGTAGTTGCTTTTATGTTCCATGTATTTGGCGACTCAGAATGGGTAATGTATACCTATTTTGGGGGCGTCACAATAACTCTGTTATCTCAATTATTGATTTAATAATATATAAAATATCGACAATAATTGAATTAAACTGAATGACTTCTTAAGTAAGCATCAATAATCAATACCGTGTGCTGCTATGCAACCACGCGTATTTCTATACTTTTAACACCGGGTGTTTCAACAGTTAACGGTAAAACTTCCGCCGTTATTTTCATAAAAAATATTTTTGTCGCTTTCTCAATCCGGACAATAATTTCACATAATGTCATCATCCAATGATTGTGGGCCGCATTTAATATTCCTTGTTTAAAAGAATATTCCCCACCAATCGAATATTATATAACAACAACTTCATGATTTTGCAAAATTTATAAATATTACCCACAACTATAACATTATATCAAATTTATTCCAAAAATGATAATTATAGAAAATTCGTCTTTATTCATAAAAGTTGGGGTCTTACAATATGTATATTACATTTCCATATTTCATCTACTACATTGAAACCTTAATTATTAAGTGTGACATTTAATCATAATATATGGTTGAGATGTGTATTAAAAATATAACATAAGAATGAGGGTTGTGCATATGTATAGTCTAAGTGTTGCTAGAATGTTGAGCATTTAAGTTGTCCCAAAATGAGTGTCCCATTTGCCTCAAACATCAATCACGTGTACTAGAAAAGGCTAGGCCTATGTTCTTCATATTTTCTTCCAAGCTTGCTAGGCAATGATCATGGGGGGAGTGGTGCTCATGATGAAATCTAACAACTAATTACCAACTCCCGCCGAATCCCAAAATAGTTTGTATACATCATGACCATTCGATATGTGTCACGTCAATCACATGGTACGTAAACAACTACAACTTTATTATTACAACAAGAAACTGTGAGTTTGAATACAAATATTATCTTCTAGATAATATCTATACTCAAATAAATCCTCATCACATTTATTGATACATTATTTTACAAAATGGTGAGGACTACTAAACAATCCTTTCTAAAACCTTCATTCCATACCCCGACTGCACTCGCTTATATTCTCGCCTCCCGAGAAGAAAAATGGAACAAAAAGGAAAAGGGTGAGCTCAACTAGCCCAAGAAAGAATATTATGACTAAGATAATATACAACAAATTATCGTTAGTCTTCAACAGGAAAAATCTAATAGAATACAATAGACAACAAATTTTAAATCAATATTCGCAATGAAAATAATAATTCATTAGAAGAGTTAAGTAGAGAATGCAAACTACTATCTTCTATGTATGAATTTAAAAGTTCATCGCTCATCTTTTATCCCCGTAACATCAATCAATATACATCCGAATCAAATATTCATCTTTGCACACTACAGCCAAAGATATTCATCACTTGGTCATGTTCATCTAAACACTGCTCATCTTTGCACTACGGCCAAAGATATTCTTCAGAAATCATTCATCTTTGCACTATGTGCCAAAGATATTCAATAATATCATCATTTAAGACCGAGGATGATGAAAATATTTTTAAAGAAACGAATCCAAAGGAAACAAAATGACAAGGATTAAGGATTAAGGATTCAGATTTTGTTTTATCCATGTTCAAAATACCTCAAAAATAATCATAGTGGTGTAAAATTCAAGAATGATCAAAACATGGATACAATCAAAGCTAGTATCCGTAATAGATATTTTGGACAAAAAGAAGAAATTTTATTTTTTCATTTTGAATAAGGCGTGATATACGTGAATAGTAATCCACACCAAAAGATAGAAATTCCACAAAAAAACATCTTCACGCTTCACGCTGAATAGTACTTCGTGAATAGTAATAAGAACTCGTGAATAAGAACTCGTGAATAAGAACTCATGAATAGTAACACCAAAAGTTCCAAATTTGATAAAAAGTTTCAATCAATATTTCAAAGATAATGATATTGAAGAAATAATATCATTTGAGAAAAAAATAACATCCCTTACCTCAAAGATTAAGATTTCTATTTGGAATACCTGTATATAGTATCAAGGAACTTGCACCGCCTAACAATACTCAAAGTATACTCAAAATACTCACAAGAATACGCCGATAATATAGAGAGAGAAAACTTCAGCTCGTGTGATTTTCAATTCTAACCCAAGACCCTATTTATAGAAAACGCTAGAACACCAAAGCAGTAAAATTTAATAAAATATTAATATATATTATAAATTTCCTTAGCCCATCTTTGAAGATCTGATTTCAGCAATTAATATCACATGTTAGCCCACTTAAATGCAAAAAACGTTTTTTCTTTAAAATAATAATTAAAACTTCCAAAAATCAATTATTTTGAGCTTTCTAACTTCAATAATTCACAATAAATAGCCTTTTATCAAAAAAATTCGAATCTCATGAGTTTTTATAGGAAATTCAATTTCTACAACTTTGCGTAAGAAAGTTTTTCCAAATTCCAAATGTAAATTGACCAAATCCACAAACGGACAATTTTACAAGCTATAATCAAATTTCAAACCAATAAATGGGGTCCAACCGACATGTTTAACATGTTTTAAACATTTATTGCAACAAAAATACTCTTCCTCCTCAGATACTCATATATCCCACATTCGTTGTAAAAATATCACCATTATTATATTATTAAAATATAATAATATATTTAAATGAATTATTTTATCGTAAAAGATAAAATTTCAATTTTCAACAATTGTCACATTAAAATTTTCTCCATCTATATCCACATAAAATTAATATTTTCCTCATCATATGAATCAATAATTAATTATTCACAAATAATATTACGTAATCACAATATCGACAACTGTGCAGCTCCTCAGAGAAAGAGGGGCTTTCCAATAAGAATTTCTCCTCATCGGGCGCCGCAATTAGTGACCAAACCTCTCCTTAGATGTAACTTTCTAGACATTGCCAATAATGTTATCTAATAATATTATTCAGATAATATGAATTATTGCTTCGATAATGAAAAATATTGTAATGACAATTATCAAACAACAAAGAATATAAAATATCAACGCAAAGAATTATTAAATCAATAAAAAAATATCGAATAAGAATTATCGTAACCATTATCGAGTAAAGGCCTTCACGTAAGAATCAATAATTGGTGCAATACCGCGTGCTACCGTGTTTTAACCACCGAGTATTTTAACAAAGATCTCAGAATAACTACGCCGTTATTTTTAAACAACTTATATTTGTCGCTTTCTTCATCCAATCGCTCACATGGGCCCACACATGGTCAGCGCCGTCGCATTTAATATTCCCCGACAAGCATTTAATATTCCACGCACCAAACTAATATTCCCCCGACAACAATGAATATTTTATAACCACTGCTTATTTTGAAATATTTCATGATTTTACCCCTAACTATCCACATTAATCAAATCAACCCTTACTATTTCAAAATAATAAATAGAGAAAATTAAATTTCATTAATAATAAGTTGGGGTCTTACAACCTCCCTCCTTATGAAATTTCGTCCTCTAAATCGACGACGACTGTGTGTGTTTCAAAAGGTGAGGATACCTCGCTTTCATTTCCGCTTTCCAACCCTGTGTCATTTCCTCTATAAGATGATTCCTCCACAAAACTTTAACTTGTGGTATGACCTTTCATGCAGTAGGACATGCTCCTTCCTATCCAAGATCTTGACAGTACCTCCTCACACGTTAAGTCTTTGGCTATTTCGTCCTGGTTCTAACTCTATAACGTGGTTCGGTCTTTCACATATTTATTTAAGTATGATATGTGAAACACATTATGAACACGACATATACTTGAGGTAACGCAAGTCTATATAGGCTACATTTCCTACTTGGTCAAGAATTTGAAATGGACCAATAAATCGTGGATCGAGCTTTCCTCTCTTCCCAAATCTTGTAACTCCCTTCCATGGAGCAACTCGCAACAATACATGATCCCCTACACTAAATTCCACGCCCTTTCGATGAAGATCCGCGATAACTCTTTTGTCGATCTTGTGCCGCTTTGTATACGTTGTCAATCATTTGAATCTTTTTCAGAGTCATACGCATTTTAACTCGGGTCCCAACAATGTTGCTTCACCCACCTCATCCCAACATATCGGAGAACGACATTTTCGGCCCATATAATGCTTCAAATGGAGCCACACCTATACTTGCTCGATAACTCGCTGTTGTAGGAGAATTCCACCAATGGTAAATACTTATCCCAACCGCCTTGAAGTCTAGGACATGTAGTCTTAATAGATCTTCAAGAGTTTGAATAGTCCTCTCTCGATTGTCCGTCTGCTTGGGGATGGTATGCGTCAACTAAATCGCAAACTGCGCCCATAGCTTTTTGCAAGCTAACCCAAAATCTTGAAGTGAATCTTGGGTCACGATCCAAACTATGGATATCGGCATGCCATGCAACCTCACAATCTCATTCACATATATACTAGCAAGACGCTCAAGGAATAAGTCTCCAGACGGCAAGAAATGAGCATACTTGGTTAATCTATCAACAATAACCCAAATAGCATTGATGCTTGAGAAACCGTAGAAGACCCAGAACTAAATCCATGGTAATGTGTTCCCACTTCCATTTCGGAATCTCAAGTGGTTGCAACGGACCCTTAGGTACTAGATGCTCCGCCTTTACACGCTGACAAGTTAAACACATCGAGATAAACTTTGCAATCTCTCTCTTCATATTGTTCCACCAAAATGTATGTCAAGATCACGATACATTTTAGTACTTCCAGATGGATTGTAAATGGTGTATTGTGTGCCTCCATCATAATCTTGACTTCAAATCGTAGTCGTTTAGAACACAAAGTCTAGAGTGGACTCAAGTATTCCTTCTTCATCAATTCTCGCTCCTAATAGCTCCTTCTTGTACTTTCTTCTTCATACGCATCATCCCCGGCCTGGCTCGAGCAACCTTAACTTTTTCTATTAAAGTGGCTCTATCAGAGATACTTGACATCATCGCACTCATTCCTCAAGATATGATCTTCTACTCAACGCGCTCACTACCACGCTCGCTTTTCCGTGATGGTATCAATAGTGTGGTCGTAGTCTTCAATAGCTCGAGCCAACGTCGCCGCCAAGATGTTGAGTTCTTTTTGAGTGAAGAAATATTTAAGGCTTTTTACGGTCCGAATATATCTCCACTTTCTCCCATATATAGATAGTGCTCCATATTTTTTTACATGAAACGATCGCCGCTAACTCTAGATCATGAGTAGGATAATTCCTCTCATACTCTTTTAAGTTGTCGCGAGGCATAGGCTATGACTTTCCCACGCTGCATGAGAACACATCCTAACCCTTTGCCTCAAGCATCATCATCAGAGATAACAAATCCATCCGAACCAGATGGTATTGTTAGAACAAAAGCCAAATAAGTCTCCTCTTAAGCTCTTGGAAACTTCTCGCATTCTTCACTCCAAACGAATTTTGTATCCTTCCGAAGTTAGCCGAAGTTAATGGAGTAGCGATTCGAGAAAACCCTTCCACTAATCTCCGATAATAACCAAATAAGCCCAAAAGCTATGTGACTTCGGCCACCGACTTTTGCTGTTCTAACTTTCAGATTGCTTCAATCTTCACGGATCAACAGATACTCCATGTTTCGACACCACGCGCCCAAGGAATGCTACTTCTCTCGCCGTAACTCAGATTTCTTCAATTTGGCATATAGTTTGTTTTCACGGGTTTTCGAGTACCAAATTTTCAAATGGTGCTCATGATCTTCACGACTTTTTGAATATATGAGGATGTCATCAATAAAGACAACAACAAATCGATCCAAATATTCCTTGAATACTTGGCTCATCATATCCATGAAAGCCGCAGGAGCATTAGTTAGTCCGAAAGACATGACTAAGAATTCATAATGCCCATACCGAAGTTCTAAAGGCGCTTTGAATATCCTCGCCTAATCTTTCACCGATGATATCCGTAAATCTAAGATCGATTTTTGAAAAGAATTGTGCCCTCAGAATCGGGTCAAACAAGTCATCAATACGAGGTAGAGGATACCTATTCTCGATGGTGACATGGTTCAATTCCCGATAGTCAATAAAGTCGCGATACTCCCGCTCTTTTTCTTCTTTACATTTAATAAAACAGAGCACCCCAAGGAGATGTACTAGATTTAATGAAACCGATGTCCAACAATTCTCGTAGTTGGACCTTTAACTCCTCAAGTTCAATAGAGCCATTCGATATGGGGTTTTAGAAATGGGCTTTGTACTGTGTTCAAGATCAATAAAGAATTCAACTTCACGCTCGGGGTAGACCGGAAGTTCTTCAGAAATACGCCAGAAAGTCAATAACAACAACAGAATATTATTCAAATTTGACGTGTCTTTATTCAAATCCATAACATGGGCTAAGAAAGCTTGACATCCGCTTTTTCAATAAACGAATAAATTTTTATGATTAGATATGATGTTGATTGATTTTAATGGTTTAGTTGTTTAATTGCATAACAAAGTTGGTTAGAATATGAAAACTAACAACCTTATTTAAAACAATCAATTTTGGTATGATGAGTAGTTAACCAATCAATCCCTAAAATCACATCAAAAGCAAGTATCTTTAAAGAGATAAGGTCAATGTGTAAGGTAATGGTGCCAACTTGAATCAAACAAGATTTATAAATGTTGGATGTGATGAAAGTTTCTCCTAACTGAGTTTCCACAGATAAGTCAAAGTCTAATTTCTCCCGAGTCAAGTTTAAACGCTGAGCACAAGCAGAGAGATAAATGAATGGGTAGCACCCAGATCAAGTAAGGTATAAACTTCGCAAGAATTTATAAATAGCTTACCCGTGATCACCTCGCTTGGGTTCCTCGTGATTTTGACCACCACAACAAACGCCTTTCCTAATCGCTGATTTTGACTTTTTTCTCGGGATGTTTTTTGAGTCACCGTCCCTCACTGAACTAGGTTTCGCCATCGCATAATCTCGAGCGATATGTCCTTCCTTTCCACAATTATAGCATACCTTGAACTGTTAGGATAGTTTGACCGATATGTCCCTCTTTCCCGTGATTTATAAGATATACGACCGGTGGTCGTTCTCTCCTCCCTTAGAACCGGGCTTGTCACGTAAGACCGCTGCCTTCATATGGTCGTTGTTAAATCTCCTCTTTAAAATCTCCTCCCGACTCGCTTCTTCTATTTTCATGGCTATGATTACCACCAGAGTGGTTACCATTTTTGTCCGTCTGTTTTTTCTCCGCCGGTTATCATTATTTCGCTGATCGCTATCTCCGTACGATCCTCGTCATGGTCCTCATTGAACATACTCGTTATCTCGCTTCTAATAATCGAGCCCTGCTTACAACATCCTAATAGAGAGAAAATTTACGAGAAATGAGATATCGACGACGCCGTGTTTCAAACCTCTAAGAAACATCCGCGCCATAACGCTCCTCATTCTCCACCAAATGAGGTGCAAACCTCGATAACTCGCAAACTTTGCCTCGCATCGAGACACCGCCATGTTGTTTTGTTCTAACTGATGAACTCCACTTCCTTCATACGATTTAACACTTTCGTGAAAGTATTTGTCATTAAATAGTTTTCAAACGCTTCCCAAGACATGCCGAAAAGGTACCGATGGGTACGCTTCACGCATCTCCCACCAAGAGAGTCCGCTTCGCCATTTTAACATAAAGGTGGCGAATGGAACCTTCGTCTCCTCCGCATCCCAAGACATCGAATATCTTGGTAATTTGTTTGACCCATGTTTTCCGCCATGATCGGATCTCCGCTTTCCTTAAATTTCGTGGTCCCAACTTTCGAATCGCTGGGTCGTGATAAACCCGTGAATTGCTATCATTTCTCCTCGTATTTTGAACACGAAGTCTCTCTCGTCGATTTTTGCATGAATCGCAAAAAGCTTCTAAACATCCCCTCGCTCATCATCTCGCCTCGGTGGTGTTGTTCACAGAGGAACATTGCCACCTGCTGACGCTCTCCTCGCTGGTGAGTACAAAGGCATCTCCACTGGCCTCATTTCCATTGTTAATATTCTCAACGACATTCTCAAACATCATCATAAAACAAGGGTTAATTAAGGAAATCAATATATCACATAATATCCCTATATATCGACCAACTAACAAATAAGCTTTAGTAGACACACTAGCTAAGGATTTACTGCCTCTCCCTCCTAGTTCTATTCCCCGATCTCCGCCAGAGATCATATCCCTAAGCTCGATACCAACCGCGACGCCCCCAAAATAGGTATACATCACCCATTCGAAAGTTGTCAATACATGGTATGTAAACAACTACAACTTTATTATTACAACAAAGAAATCTGTGAGTTTGAATACAAATATTATCTTCTAGATAATATCTATACTCAAATAAATCCTCATCACATTTATCGATACATTATTTTACAAAATGGTGAGGACTACTAAACAAACTCTCTCTAAAACCTTCATTCCATACCCGACTGTACTCGCTTATATTCTCGCCTCCCCCGAGAAGAAAAATGGAACAAAAAGGAAAAGGGTGAGCTCAACTAGCCCAAGAAAGAATATTACGACTAAGATAATATACAACAAATTATCGTTAGTCTTCAACAGGAAAAATCTAATAGAATACAATAGACAACAAATTTTAAATCAATATTCGCAAATGAAATAATAATTCATTAGAAGAGTTAAGTAGAGAATGCAAACTACTATCTTCTATGTATGAATTTAAAAGTTCATCGCTCATCTTTTATCCCTCGTAACATCAATCAATATATATCCGAATCAAATATTCATCTTTGCACTACATGTGCCAAAGATATTCATCATTGGTCATGTTCATCTAAACACTGCTCATCTTTGCACTACGGCCAAAGATATTCTTCAGAATCATTCATCTTTTGCACATGTGCCAAAGATATTCAATAATATCATCATTTAAGACCGAGGATGATGAAAATATTTTTAAAGAAACGAATCCAAAGGAAACAAAATGACAAGGATTAAGGATTAAGGATTCAGACTTTGTTTTATCCATGTCCAAAAATACCTCAAAAATAATCATAGTGGTGTAAAATTCAAGAATGATCAAAACATGGATACAATCAAAGCTAGTATCCGTAATAGATATTTTGGACAAAAAGAAAATTTTTATTTTTTTCATGAATAAGGTCAGATACGTGAATAAGGTCAGATACGTGAATAGAATCGATACACCAAAAGATAGAAATACCAAAAAACATCTTCACGCTTCATACACCAAAAGTTCCAAATTTGAATAAAACTCATGAAGATCAATATTCATGAATAGTAATAATGATGAAAAAGTTCCAAAGAAAAATATCAATATTTCAAAGATAATGATATCAAGAAATAATATCATTCGAGAAGAAAATAACATCCCTTACCTCGAAAAGATTAAGACTTCTAATCAAATACCGATATAAGGTCAAGGAACTTGCACCGCCTAACAATACTCAAAGTATACTCAAAATACTCACAAGAATACGCCGATAATATAGAGAGAGAAAACTTCAGCTTCGTGTGATTTTCAATTCTAACCCAAGACCCTATTTATAGAAAATCGCTAGAACACCAAAGCGTAAAATTTAATAAAATATTATTATATATATTATAAATTTCTTAGCCCATCTTTTTGAAGATCTGATTTCAGCAATTAATATCACATGTTAGCCCACTTAAAAAAGTAAAAAAAACGTTTTTTAATTTAAAAAATAATTTAAACTTCCAAAATCAATTATTTTGAGTTTCTAACTTCAATAATTCACAATAAATAGCCCTTTTATCGTAAAAATTGAATCTCGCACTTTTTATAGGAAATTCAATTTCTACAACTTTGCGTAAGAAAGTTTTTCCAAATTCCAAATGTAAATTGACCAAATCCACAAACAAGCAATTTTAAAAGCTATAATCAAATTTCAAATAATAAATGGGGTCCACCGACATGTTTAACATGTTTTAAACATTTATTGCAACAAAAAATACTTCTTCCTCCTCAGATACTCATATATCCCACATTCGTTAAAAATATCACCATTATTATATTATTAAAATATAATAATATATTTAAATGAATTATTTTATCGTAAAAGATAAAATTTCAATTTTCAACAATTGTCACATTAAAAATTTTCTCCATCTATATCCACATAAAATCAATATTTTCTCATCATATGAATCAATAATTAATTATTCACAAAAATAATATTGTAATCACAATATCGACAACTGTGCGCTTCCTGTGAAAGCAGGGGCTTTCCAATAAGAATTTCTCTCATCATGCCAAGCAATTTAGTGACCAAACCTCTCCTTAGATGTAACTTTCTAGACATTGCCAATAATGTTATCTAATAATATTATTCAGATAATATGAATTATTGCTTCGATAATGAAAAATATCGTGTAATGACAATTATCAAACAACAAAGAATATAAAATATCAACGCAAAGAATTATTAAATCAATAAAATATCGAACAAGAATTATCGTAACCATTATCGAGTAAGTGCTTCTTCACGTAAGAATCAATAATTGGTGCAATACCCGTGTGCATCGTGTTTTAAACCATTTAGTATTTTAACAAAAGATAATCTGTGAATAACTACGCCCGCTATTTTTAAACAACTTATATTTTCGCTTTTTTCATCCAATCGCTCACATGGGGCCACACATGGTCGCTACCGTCGCATTTAATATTCCCCGACAAAGATTTAATATTCCACCACCAAACTAATATTCCCCGACAACAATGAATATTTTATAACCACTGCTTATTTTGAAATATTTCATGATTTTACCCCTAACTATCCACATTAATCAAATCAACCCTTACTATTTCAAAATAATAAATAGAGAAAATTAAATTTCATTAATAATAAGTTGGGGTCTTACAACCTCCCTCCTTATGAAATTTTCGTCCTCTAAATCGACGACGCATTCTGTGTTTCAAAAGGTGAGGATACCTCGCTTTCATTTCCGCTTCCAATTCCCTGTGTCATTTCCTCTATAGCATGATTCCTCCACAAAACTTTAACTTGTGGTATGATTTTCATGCTGTAGGACATGCTCCTTCCTATCCAAGATCTTGACAGTACCTCCTCACACGTTAAGTCTTCTGGCTATTTCGTCCTGTTCTAACTCTATAACGTGGTTCGGTCTTTCACATATTTATTTAAGTATGAGATATGTGAAACACATTATGAACACGAGACATACTTGAGGTAACGCAAGTCTATAGGCTACATTTCCTACTGGCCAAGAATTTGAAATGGACCAATAAATCGTGGATCGAGCTTTCCTCTCTTCCCAAATCTTGTAACTCCTTCCATGGAGCAACTCGCAACAATACATGATCCCCTATACTAAATTCCACGCCCTTTCGATGAAGATCCGTGATAACTCTTTTGTCGATCTTGTGCCGCTTTGTATACGCTTGTTTAATCATTTGGATCTTTTTCGTAGTCACACGTATTTAACTCGGGTCCCAACAATGTTGCTTCACCCACCTCATCCCAACATATCGAGAGCTTACATTTTCGGCCCATATAATGCTTCAAATGGAGCCACACCTATACTTGCTCGATAATCGTTGTTGTAGGAGAATTCCACCAATGGTAAATACTTATCCCAACCGCCCTTGAAGTCTAGGGACACGTAGTCTTAATAGATCTTCAAGAGTTTGAATAGTCCTCTCTCGATTGTCCGTCCGCTTGGGGATGGTATGTCAACTAAATCGCAAAACTGCGCTCCATAGCTTTTTTTGCAAGCTAACCCAAAATCTTGAAGTGAATCTTGGGTCACGATCCAAACTATGGATACGGCATGCCATGCAACCTCACAATCTCATTCATATATATACTAGCAAGACGCTCAAGGAATAAGTCTCCAGACGGCAAGAAATGAGCAGACTTGGTTAATCTATCAACAATAACCCAAATAAGATTGATGCCTTGAGAAACCGTAGAAGACCCAGAATTAAATCCATGGTAATGTGTTCCCACTTCCATTTCGAATCTCAAGTGGTTGCAACGGACCCTTAGGTACTAGATGTCCGCCTTTACACGCTGACAAGTTAAACACATCGAGATAAACTTTGCAATCTCTCTCTTCATATTGTTCCACCAAAATGTATGTCAAGATCACGATACATTTTAGTACTTCCGTGATGGATTGCAAATGGTGTATTGTGTGCCTCCATCATAATCTTGTACTTCAAATCGAGTCGTTAGAACACAAAGTCTAGAGTGGACTCAAGTATTCCTTCTTCATCAATTCTCGCCCTAATAGCTCCTTCTTGTACTTTCTTCTTCATCACGATCACCCGGCCCCTGGCTCGAGCAACCTTAACTTTTTCTATTAAAGTTGGCTCTACGCGATACTTGACATCATCGCACTCATTCCTCAAGATATGATCTTCTACTCAACGCGCCACCTACCACGCTCGCTTTTCCGTGATGGTATCAATAGTGTGGTCGTAGTCTTCAATAGCTCGAGCCAACGTCGTCGCCCAAGATGTTGAGTTCTTTTTGAGTGAAGAAATATTTAAGGCTTTTATGGTCTGAATATATCTCCACTTTCTCCCCATATAGATAGTGCTCCATATTTTTTTACGAAAACGATCGGGCCGCTAACTCTAGATCATGAGTAGGATAATTCCTCTCATACTCTTTTTAAGTTGTCGCGAGGCATAGGCTATGACTTTTCCCACGCTGCATGAGAACACATCCTAACCTTTTGCCTCAAGCATCATCAGAGATAACAAATCCATCCGAACCAGATGGTATTGTTGTAACAAAAGCCAAATAAGTCTCCTCTTAAGCTCTTGGAAACTCTTCTCGCATTCTTCGCTCCAAACGAATTTTGTATCCTTCCGAAGTTAGCCGAAGTTAATGGAGTAGCGATTCGAGAAAACCCTTCCACTAATCTCCGATAATAACCAAATTTAAGCCCAAAAGCTACGAGATTTCAACACCGACTTTTTCGGTTGTTCTAACTTCAGATTGCTTCAATCTTCACGGATCAACAGATACTCCATGTTTCGACACACGCGCGGCCAAGGAATGCTACTTCCTCAAGCCGTAACTCGATTTCTTCAATTTGGCATATAGTTTGTTTTTTTCACGAAGCCTTTCGAGTACCAAATTTCAAATGGTGCTCATGATCTTCACGACTTTTTGAATATACGAGGATGTCATCAATAAAGACAACAACGAACCGATCCAAATATTCCTTGAATACTCTGGCTCATCATATCCATGAAAGTCAGTAGGAGCATTAGTTAGTCCGAAAGACATGACTAAGAATTCATAATGCCCATACCGAAGTTCTCAAGGCGCCTTTGAATATCCTCGCCTAATCTTCACCGATGATATCCGTAATCTAAGATCGATTTTTGAAAAGAATTGTGCCTTTGAATCGGGTCAAACAAGTCATCAATACGAGGTAGAGGATACCTATTCTTGATGGTGACATGGTTCAATTCCCGATAGTCAATACAAAGTCGATACTCCCCGCCTTTTCTTCTTTACAAATAAAACAGAGCACCCCAAGGAGATGTACTAGATTTAATGAAACCGATGTCCAACAATTCCTCGTAGTTGGACCTTTAACCTCAAGTTCAATAGAGCCATTCGATATGGGGTTTTAGAAATGGGCTTTGTACCAAAGTTCAAGATCAATAAAGAATTCAACTTCACGCTCGGGGTAGACCGGAAGTTCTTCAGAAATACGCCAGAAAGTCAATAACAACAGAATATTATTCAAATTTGACGTGTCTTTATTCAAATCCATAACATGGGCTAAGAAAGCTTGACATCCGCTTTTCAATAAACGAATAGCTTTTATGATTAGATATGATGTTGATTGATTTTAATGGTTTAGTTGTTTGAATTGCATAACAAAGTTGGTTAGAATATGAAAACTAACAACCCATTTAAAACAATCAATTTTGGCATGATGAGTAGTTAACCAATCAATCCCTAAAATCACATCAAAAGCAAGTATCTTTAAAGAGATAAGGTCAATGTGTAAGGTAATGGTGCCAACTTGAATCAAACAAGATTTATAAACAAGTGGATGTGATGAAAGTTTCTCCTAACTGAGTTTCCACAGATAGGTCAAAGTCTAATTTCTCCTGAGTCAAGTTTAAACGCTGAGCACAAGCAGAGAGATAAATGAATGGGTAGCACCCAGATCAAGTAAGGTATAAACTTCGCAAGAATTTATAAATAGCTTACCCGTGATCACCTCGCTTGGGTTCTCTCGATTTTGACCAACCACAACAAACGCCTTCCCTAATCGCTGACTTTCGATTTTCCGGGATTTTTGAGTCACCGTCCCCTCACGAACTAGGTTTCGCTATCGCATAATCTCGAGCGATATGTCCTTCCTTTCCACAATTATAGCATACCTTGAACTGTTGTAGGCGCTTTGACCGATATGTCCTCTTTCCCAGATTTATAAGATATACGACCGGTGGTCGTTCTCCTCCCTTAGAACCGCTTCACGCAAGACCGCTGCCTTCATATGGTCGTTGTTAAATCTCTCTCTTTAAAATCTCCTCCCGACTCGCTTCTTCTATTTTCACGGCTATGATTACCACCAGAGTGGTTACCATTTTTTTTTGTCTCGCTCGCTTTTCTTCTCCGCCGGTTATCATTATTCGCTGATCGCTATCTCTCGTACGATCCTCGTTCATGGTCCCCTCGTTGACCGTATCAAGTTATCTCGCCTAATAATTGAGCCCTGTTAACAACATCCGAATAGAGAGAAAATTTATGAGAAATGAGATATCGACGACGCCGGGTTTCAAACCTCTAAGAAACATCCCGCCATACGCTCCTCATTCTCCACCAAATGAGGTGCAAAACTCGATAACTCGCAAACTTTGCCTCGCATCGAGACACCGCCATGTTGTTTTGTTCTAATCTGATGAACTCCACTTCCTTCATACGATTTAACACTTTCGTGAAAGTATTTGTCATTAAATAGTTTTTCAAACGCTTCCCAAGACATGCCGAAAAGTGGCCGGATGGTACGCTTCACGCATCTCACCAAAGAGTCCGCTTCGCCATTTTAACATAAAGGTGGCGAATGGAACCTTCGTTTTCTCCGCATCCCAAGACATCGAATATCTTGGTAATTTGTTTGACCCATGTTTCCGCCATGATCGGATCCGCTTTCCTTAAATTTCGTGGTCCCAACTCTTTGAATCGCTTTCGTCGGACAACCCGTGAATTGCTATCATTTCTCCTCATATTTTGAACACGAAGTCTCCTCGTCGATTTTGCATGAATCGCAAAAAGCTTCTAAACATCCCCTCGCTCATCATCTCGCTTCTGGTGTTGTTCACAGGAGGAACATTGCCACCACTGCTGCACGCTCTCCTCGTTGGTGAGTACAAAGCGCTCCACTGGCCTCATTTCCATTGTTAATATTCTCAACGACATTCTCAAACACCGCCATAAAACAAGGGTTAATTAAGGAAATCAATATATCACATAATATCCCTATATATCGACCAACTAACAAATAAGCTTAGTAGGACACACTAAATAAGGATTTACTCTGCCTCCCTCCTAGTTCTATTCCCCCCGATCTCCGCCAGAGATCATATCCCTAAGCTCGATACCAACCGTGACGCCCCCAAAATAGGTATACATCACCCATTCTCGAGTTGTCAATACATGGTATGTAAACAACTACAACTTTATTATTACAACAAGAAACTGTGAGTTTGAATACAAATATTATCTTCTAGACAATATCTATACTCAAATAAATCCTCATCACATTTATTGATACATTATTTTACAAAATGGTGAGGACTACTAAACAACTCTCTCTAAAACCTTCATTCCATACCCCACTGCACTCGCTTATATTCTCGCCTCCCGAGAAAAAAATGGAACAAAAGAAAAGGGTGAGCTCAACTAGCCCAAGAAGAATATTATGACTAAGATAATATACAACAAATTATCGTTAGTCTTCAACAGAAAAATCTAATAGAATACAATAGACAACAAATTTTAAATCAATATTCGCAATGAAATAATAATTCATTAGAAGAGTTAAGTAGAGAATGCAAACTACTATCTTCTATGTATGAATTTAAAAGTTCATCGCTCATCTTTTATCCTCAGAACATCAATCAATATATATCCGAATCAAATATTCATCTTTGCACTACAGCCAAAGATATTCATCGCTTGGTCATGTTCATCTAAACACTGCTCATCTTTGCACCACAAAGCCAAAGATATTCTTCAGAAATCATTCATCTTTTGCACTATGTGCCAAAGATATTCAATAATATCATCATTTAAGATCGAGGATGATGAAAAATATTTTTAAAGAAACGAATCCAAAGGAAACAAAATGACAAGGATTAAGGATTAAGGATTCGACTTTGTTTTATCCATGTTCAAAAATACCTCAAAAAATAATCATAGTGGTGTAAAATTCAAGAATGATCAAAACATGGATACAATCAAAGCTAGTATCCGTAATAGATATTTTGGACAAAAAGAAGAAATTTTATTTTTTTGAATTTCGAATATCGAATGAAAGTAACTCGACACCAAAAGATAGAAATTCCACAAAAAAAAACATCTTCACGATACGTGAATAAGTAACTCGTGAATAGTAATACGTGAATAGTAACTCGTGAATAAGAACTCATGAACCATGAAAAAGTTCCAAATTTGATAAAAAGTTCAGATCAATATTTCAAAGATAATGATATTGAAGAAATAATATCATTCGAGAAAAAATAATATCCCTTACCTCTCAAAGATTAAGATTTCTAATTAAATAACCTGTATAAAGGTCATGACTTGAAACTTGCACCGCCTAACAATACTCAAAGTATACTCAAAATACTCACAAGAATACGCCGATAATATAGAGAGAAAACTTCAGCTTCGTGTGATTTTCAATTCTAACCCAAGCACCCTATTTATAGAAAACGCTAGAACACCAAAGTTAGTAAAATTTAATAAAATATTAATATATATATTATAAATTTCCTTAGCCCATCTTTGAAGATCTGATTTCAGCAATTAATATCACATGTTAGCCCACTTAAAAAAAAAAAAACGTTTTTTAATTTAAAATAATAATTAAAACTTCCAAAATCAATTATTTTTGAGTTTCTAACTTCAATAATTCACAATAAATAGCCCTTTTATCAGAAAATTTGAATCTCATGATTTTTTTATAGGAAATTCAATTTCTACAACTTTGCGTAAGAAAGTTTTTCCAAATTCCAAATGTAAATTGACCAAATCCACAAACGGGTAATTTTTTTTAAGCTATAATCAAATTTCAACCAATAAATGGGGTC
Organism: Panax quinquefolius; assembly: GCA_020205615.1. Taxonomy (NCBI): domain Eukaryota; kingdom Viridiplantae; phylum Streptophyta; class Magnoliopsida; order Apiales; family Araliaceae; genus Panax; species Panax quinquefolius. The sequence goes on from CM035163.1 coordinate 31,998,703, forward strand.
CACCGACATGTTTAATATGTTTTAAACATTTATTGCAACAAAAATACTCTTCCTCCTCAGATACTCATATATCCCACATTCGTTGTAAAATATCACCATTATTATATTATTAAAATATATAATAATATATTTAAATGAATTATTTTATCGTAAAAGATAAAATTTCAATTTTCAACAATTGTCACATTAAAAATTTTCTCCATCTATATCCACATAAAATCAATATTTTTCTCATCATATGAATCAATAATTAATTATTCACAAATAATATTATGTAATCACAATATCGACAACCGTGTAGCTCCTGAGAAAGAGGGGCTTTCCAATAAGAATTTCTCTCATCATGCGCCGCAATTAGTGACCAAACCTCTCCTTAGATGTAACTTTCTAGACATTGCCAATAATGTTATCTAATAATATTATTCAGATAATATGAATTATTGCTTCGATAATGAAAAAATATGTGTAATGACAATTATCAAACAACAAAGAATATAAAATATCAACGCAACAATTATTAAATCAATAAAAAAATATCGAAAAAGAATTATCGTAACCATTATCGAGTAAAGCCTTCTTCACGTAAGAATCAATAATTGGTGCAATACCGTGCTACGTCGTGTTTTAACCAATTTAGTATTTTAACAAAGATAATCTGAATAACTACGCCGTTATTTTTAAACAACTTATATTTGTCGCTTTCTTTCATCCAATCGCTTCACATGGGGGCCTCATGGTCACGTCGCCGCATTTAATATTCCCCGAATATTTTATAAGATTTAATATTCCACCACCAAACTAATATTCCCCTAACAACAATGAATATTTTATAACCACTTGCTTATTTTGAAATATTTATGATTTTACCCCTAACTATCCACATTAATCAAATCAACCCTTACTATTTCAAAATAATAAATAGAGAAAATTAAATTTCATTAATAATAAGTTGGGGTCAATGTGTTAAGGAGCATGCTAAGTGATAGGGTCAAGTGTTGATCATAACTTTTCGGATGTTAAGTCCAAAGAATATCTTTAAGAAATCAAGACGTCATTGTAATTGTGATGACTTATAAACTGATTTTGTACCATATGTGCTTACTTGTATCATGTTAAGCTTGATTAAAGACTATGTTAACTAATTAACATCTTGAACATATAATGCGTTATAAATAGGATTCGAAAGTGTTGATTTATTAACGTGGATAAACTACGTTTAAGGCAAGTTTCTCTAACTTTACTCAAAATATTGTCGTGCAATACCATTGCATTATTTATTCGAACAATACCATAAGCTTATCCCTTTGAATACAAGTTATATTACTTTTTCGTTCAAATGAGTTAGTATGTTAAACCCTTGTGAAAGCTATTATTCATGTTGAAATTGGTATTGCCCTTGAATATTGTGAAAGAGTCGATGCCATTTGATTCGGCTAGACTATATGCATGTTTATAAAAGTTGTCCAAACCAATTGATTGGTGCGGAAATCTTGAAAACCGAGTTGGACAACCCTTTTGGTAAGGGGGAGTATATGTTGTTGGAAACTCCAACACATGAATAAATATTATGGTGGTGTTATGCATAACGAAAAGTATTGTAGACTGATCATCTATAGTACTTGATATTTTTGGTTATCAGTTTAATATTGTTAACTCTAGTGGAAGTTCCATAGTCCTTAGTATTTTTTCAAAGATAAATTGCTTATCCAAATTGGATACATTGTTAGCCATTGAATTCATAGATATCTGTTGATTTATATTGAATTGTTATATCCCTTATTCATGATGTTATTCTGACACTTTGAACTATCCTAAAAATAACCCTTCGATATTTCAAACCTTGTGATATTATATCCTACACCCTTGTTGTATATTACTTGCTGGGCAATTTGTGCTCATCCTTGCTTATTTAAAACCTTTCAGTTAAGGAAGAACATGGAGGTGTCTCTGGAATAGACAAGGGCAAGGGCAAGGCAACCGATTAGCTTGTCCTTTTTATGTTGAAAGCTATTATGTTATGCTAAGACTATTTGTGGACTATGTTTAAGGTTAAGTAGGATTATGTAATAGGTCTTTATTCGATACTATTATGTAATCTATTAAGTCTTGAGGGTCATGAGACTTGGGGAATAATTATAATAAATCATTGTATATTATTCTAAAGTAGATTTTCTGTTGTGTATGCGTTATTTTAGTTATTATGATTTTACCATGAGAATGTGATGAACCGAATTCGAGTGACCAAGTGGAGGTCCGAATTTGGGGGCGTCACAGAAGCCATGTGTCATTGGATAACAATTGTAACATGTGGTTAATTGAATTAGGAAAATGGGAGAGAAAGGGGGAGTGGTCGGATGGGAAGGAGAGGGACAAAGTGGTGAGTCACTTACTATATTTAGTAAGTTTTTATCCAAATGAAGCAAGCCTTTAAGGCTTTGTCTTCTCCCACCATTAAATCTAGCCGAACAAGTTTTTAAGCTACCATTTTTGTCTAGCTTTAATTACTTAATGGTGGATGGGTTAGCCTAACCCTAGAGCATGGTAAGGTTAGTTGTAGGAGGATTAAGATAATCATCCAAAATATAGCCATTTTTCATTTCATTTCATCTTGTAAGCGAAGTAGGAAAGAGAGAGGAAACTAGATAGCTAAGAGAGAAAAGAAAGAAGAGAGAGAGAGAGAGAGAGAGAGAGAGAGAGAGAGAGGCTCTCGAATAGAAGAGAAGAAGAGGAAGAAGGAAAGAGCAAGCTTGATTCATGCCTTGATCATGTAGCAAGTAGAAAAATTAAGAAGAAAGAACCCTAAGAAGGTAAACCTAAAATCCTAGTTTCATCATCTTTCTTTAATACTTTTTAAATTATCTTTGATGGTGGTTGAAGGTCATATATATGAGTATACTTGTAATCTAACCGGTAGATGCATGAAAAATGGAACTAATAATGAAAAACAAAAACCTATGTGCAATGGATGGAAACATGGCTAATGGACTGTCCATGGACTGTTTTGAGGACCTCTTTTGATTATAACTCATGTCTGAAAATTTTGTTTGAAAGTGGTATGTTATACTCATATGAGTTATGGAAATAACCCAATTGGAATGAATCAAAAAAAGTTAAAACGAATTTATAGTGAATGTTTTAGTAAAACATGTTAGAAACCGAAAAACTAGTTCAGCTATTAACCTTAAGGCCAATTTCAGGGCTAGTTTGATTTCCTTGAAAATTTTGATTTTCCGGGGGAGTATATTACACTGAATAAGGTATCTATAGTCTCCGAAATGGACTCATTCAGAGTTCGGACGAACTAGTTATGACGTTCCAAATTAAGACATCAAAACTGTCCAATCTTAAAAATCAGATTTGGACCTTCCTTTTCTATGAATTTTCTGGAATTATGTGTTAAGAATTTGAAAATGGTTAAAACATAAAAGTTGTAGCCCTAGAAGTTAGCTACGCGTGGAAGCAAGGATAGCTCAAAACAGTTGTGAAACGATTTTGTAATGACTCGAAAAATTCTATGTAATATTGTTATTATAATGTCAATTTTTGCGTAATTTTTTTTTTTATTGTTTTGACATTATAATTATTTATTACTTAATAGTTTATTAAGTATCTTAGATTATAAATAGTAAAGAAAGAGATGATGATATACATGATTAATATAATATTATATAAATATCAAGAATGAAAAGGAAAGCCAACATGGCTTAATTAAAAGGGATTCTTGATATAAAGCTATCTATGTGTTCAAAGAATTAATTATATTAAGATATAATTAAAAATGTTATTTAATAGCAAATAAAGAAATGAAGTATTATCATGAATCATTTAATTACATGGAACCATCATTTTTAATGATGTACGTGTTATCTATTTTGTTAATTAAATGTGGAAGATAAAATTCATGAATACTTATATGTATTGAGGGTCCATATTTACATATGGGGCTACCTTAATTTGCTATATATGTATGCTTGCAAGACTTTTATTATTTTGTTATGAGGGGCTATTGCTTATTTGATATGTGCTGTGAGCCCACCTTAAATCTAATCCTTGCCTTGTTACTAAGCCTATCGAGCAGCCCATATGAGGTGTAGCAGAAAGGGACAGTTTAGCCCAAATAAAATAAATAAATAGTGGAATTAGCTGGGTTAATTAATTGGTCAGTGAGTTATCTAATTAGTTCAGTTAGTTAACAATCCAATTAGAGACTAAGGACTTGTAGGATGACTGAGGATACGACTGGAAGGCTTAGGAGTCAAGTCGCCTGCAGAAGTAGAAAACATAGAGGTCAATGTATAGGTCAAGTAAAGTGTTTCAGCTAATCCTAATAGAGGCCTAATGACTGTTAGAGGCAGGTTATGTCAGGGGGATGAATGGAGGCCAATGTATAGTTATGTAGCAACAATGATGAGGAAGAATAGGGGCCAAGCTTAGTGGTTCAAGGTAAATCACTAAAGAAAGAAAACTCAGCCATATAAGGCCAAACACAGTGCTTAAAATCGGCTAGCTTCATCAATTCCTGAGTTCCAAATCAGTAGCATATAGAAAGGGAGAGAGAGAGAGAGAGGCAGAGCTCTGGCGAGGGAAGCTAAAGGGAGTTTTACTACAGAAGTTATCTAAGTAGTAAAGTAATTCAAACTATATGTGTTATTATTTATGTTTCTGAGACTAATCAGTAGTATGATAATTATCAATTTAGTTGAGAAAGTGTAGCTTGGTTTGTATTAGTTTTTTTTTTACCAACTGATATTAGTATTATATGAGTAGGGCTATGTGTTGTGATTATATCGAACAAAGTGAATCATATGGAAACTATGTGATTACATACGGAATTTATGGGAATCCATAACTTAAATTGTTAAAAAGATAGTAATTTGTTAGTTTATTATAACTATCTTGTATGTTTAGAGAGAAAGCATGATAGGTTTTGTGGTTTCATGACCCTAACTTGTTGAAATAACTAATTTAGAAATACGTTATAAAAGGAACCTAGATGTACTTGAGAAGCATGAAAAGACCTTTAACATAATATATATATATAACATGTGTGAGAGTTTTGGTCGTTTGGGGATGAAACCACTAAGCAAAGAAAATTTGAGTCTTGGCATGGCGGAGGCGGCAGCGATTCTTACCGATCCTAAGCTTTTGCCATGGCCTGCAATTGCGCCATGCTGCACGATCAAATGTCGATTCTGTTTTTGGTCTGATGTTTGAAGCATACCTACATGATTACTTTAACTTATCTTATATGACTAATGTGCTAGTTAATGTGTTAAGGAGCATGCTAAGTGATAGGGTCAAGTGTTGATCATAACTTTCGGATGTTAAGTCCAAAGAATATCTTTAAGAAATCAAGACGTCATTGTAATTGTGATGACTTATAAACTGATTTTGTACCATATGTGCTTACTTGTATCATGTCAAGCTTGATTAAAGACTATGTTAGCTAATTAACATCTTGAACATATAATGCGTTATAAATAGGATTCGAAAGTGTTGATTTATTAACGTGGATAAACTACGCTTAAGGCAAGTTTCTCTAACCTTACTCAAAATATTGTCGTGCAATACCATTGCATTATTTATTCGAACAATACCGTAAGCTTATCCCTTTGAATACAAGTTATATTACTTTCTCATTCAAATGAGTTAGTATGTTAAACCCTTGTGAAAGCTATTATTCATGTTGAAATTGGTATTGCCCTTGAATATTGTGAAAGAGTCGATGCCATTTGATTCGGCTAGACTATATGCATGTTTATAAAAACTGTCCAAACCAATTGATTGGTGCGGAAATCTTGAAAACTGAGTTGGACAACCCTTTTGGTAAGGGGAATGTATGTTGATGGAAACCCCAACACATGAATAAATATTATGGTGGTGTTATGCATAACGAAAAGTATTGTAGACTGATCATCTATAGTACTTGATATTTTTGGTTATCAGTTTAATATTGGTAACTCTAGTGGAAGTTCCATAGTCCTTAGTGACTACTCATTATAAATTGCTTATCCAGTTGGATACATTGTTAGTCATTGAATTCATATATATCTGTTGATTTATATTGAATTGTTATATCCCTTATTCATGATGTTATTCTGACACTTTGAACTATCCTAGAAATAACCCTTCGATATTTCAAACCTTATGATATTATATCCTACACCCTTGTTGTATATTACTTGCTGGGCAATTTGTGTTCATCCTTGCTTATTTAAAACCTTTCAGTTAAGGAAGAACAGGGAGGTGTCTCTGGAACAGACTAGGGCAATGGCATGGCTACCGACTAGCTTGTCCTTTTTATGTTTAAAGCTATTATGTTATGCTAAGACTATTTATGGACTATGTTTAAACTTAAGTAGTATTATGTAATAGGTCTTTATTCGATACTATTATGTAATCTATTAAATCATCAGAGTTCATGAGAATTGGGAGAATAATTATAATAAATCATTGTATATTATTCTAAAGTAGATTTTCTGTTGTGTATGCGTTATTTTAGTTATTATGGTTTTACCATGATAATGTGATGAACTGAATTCGAGTGACCAAGTGGAGGTCCGAATTTGGGGGCGTCACAGGTTGGTATCAAAGCCTTAGTTATAAACCTTAGGAGCGAGTGTCCTTAGATTATAACTTAAGGGAACTTAGAAGTTAGGAAGGAGATAAAACTCCTGTAGAGTTTTCCTTGAGAGGCTTAGTATGTTATGAAATGTAACTTTATTCTATACAATGAACTTAGGTTTGTTTAACATTCTAATGGAGTTGTTGTTTGTGTTATCTTATGTTGGTGATTGTAGGATGACTGACATGGGAGGACCTAGCCGAGTAGTAGAGGAGGAGTCGCGTGATATCCACGTAGTATTTGAGACACCCTTGATAGCAGAGCCTATTTCAGTAATAGCCCCTTTTGATGATTACGATGAGGAAGAGGTGGAGTCTGACCCTGAGGAGGAGCCTTTAGAAGAGGAGCCCGAACCTGTGGAGGACTCCGACGAGGCTACTTTTGAGGATCGGATGTTAGGAGAGTATAAGGAGCAGATATTGGAGTTAGGATGTAGAGTAGAGGAGCTTGAGGCTGAGGCTAGGGAAAGGGAGTTTGCGTTCCAGAAGTTGAGGGACGAGGGCCATCAGAGGCAGCTAGTGATGCAGGAGATGGAGGTGGAGATTGCTCAACGTAAGGAAGCAGGGATCCAGATGGGAACTTTGTTTCACTGGCGGTGGTGAGGAATGTTGAAGTGGCGAGGAAAACTAGAGGAATTAGCAAAGCGGTGTTGGTGAGAGAGGCGGAGAAGGAGGCTCTCGAACTCAATTAGAAATGGAGGCGATGGATAGGATTCACTTGAGGAGAAGTAGGAAGAAGCCAATGATAAAGGCGGATGACCCAGAGGATGAGGTGCGGTGTAAGAGGAGGAAGATGAATAAGATGGGCTATGCTCTTCTTACCACCATGAAGAGATTGATAGATGGGGTACATCATTATCCAAATTGCAAGAAGATGTAACCCGATATACCATAAGGCGATACACTGCGGTGGTGCACATCACACGAAGGAATATTAGGCGCCGAGCGTGGGATGTTAGATTAAGTTTAGAGGATGAAGACCAGTAGTATAGTAGTTTTATCTATGTGTTAATAATATGTTGTTGTAATCTCAATCTTTTGTGTAAGATGTGAGATAGTGGTAAACCCAGACTTCCAAAAAGTGTTAGAGGGGTAGTAAGTTAGTATATCCCCGTCTTTTGTGATGGTAGGGGATATGTGTTATCATTTATAGCAGTATGCTAGAAAAGAACAAGTAATGTAACCCTTTGGCATATGAATATAAATGATCTTATTTCAGAAATGTGTTATAAACTTGTAGTTCGTTCTATTGAGAAATGTCTAAGTATTATAACTAGATAATAAAATAAAAATTTTGTGATGCAGAAAATGCCGCCCAGACGTAGAATAACTGTCCCAGAAGAGTCAGTTAATGATGAGAGAGGTCCTGTAGATCCGATACAGAGATTGGTAGATTTATTGGGAGAAGCTCTGAGGGGAAGAAACGAGCCCGTACCACCCGTTCCCCAAGCTATCCCAGTAACAACCTTCAAAGATTTTAAGAGTGTAGGACCCTCAGAGTTCGCGGGAACCACTGACCCACTAGTTGCACAAACCTGGATCAAGGAGATAGAGAAGGCCTTCACTATAGCTCGCGTGGGTGAAAACCAGAAGATAGTATTTGTCACATACATGATGAGGGGCAAAGCGAACTATTGGTCAGAAACCAATCAGCAGAGAGCGGGGTAAGGAACGATAATGTGGGAGAGGTTTACTGCATTATTTTTCAAAAATTATTTTCTGAAGATTATGAAGAGTAGGATGGAAGTAAAATTTCTAGAATTAAAACAAGGTGATATGACGGTGGCGCAGTACACAACTAAGTTCAATGAACTAGTGCGATTTGTAAAACACCAAGTTGTGGATGAGGAGAGGAAGGCAAGACGTTTTGAACAAGGGTTAAAACTGTGGTTATACAATAAGGTATCGGTCTTCAAGATTGATTCCTTTACGACATTGTTGGAGAAGACAATCATTGCAGAAGGTGGCAGCGAGGCCTTAAGTCTGTATCATAAGGAGAAGAAGAATAAGAACACTGGTAGTGAGCATCGTGGAGGAAGCAGCAGCGGAGGAAGTAACTCCGGAAAAAGGAAATGGGAAAACAATAACAACAACAGAAATAATAACCAATATTGGAATCACCAGGGAAACTTCAAGAAGAGGACCGAAGCTTGCAACAAATGTGGAAGGAACCATCAGGGAGAATGCTGGAAGAGGAAAAACACTTGTTATAATTGCGGCCAAGAGGGGCACATCTCGCCAAACTGCCTGAAGCCGAAGAAAATCAGAGGATGTTTTGCTTGTGGATCAACAGAGCGCCAGATAAAAGATTGCCCAAAGAAAGGAAGCGGTAGAGCTGGCGGAAGCCAAGGAGGAGGAAGTAAGTTGATGATTGGTGGACCTGCGGAACCCAACCGATCGACCGCTCGAACTTTTAACATGACCGTCCAAGACGCCATAGCCGCAAAGGACGTGGTGTCAGGTATAATCCTAATCAATAATATAAATGCTTATGTATTATTTGAATTTGGTGCCACCTGTTCGTTCGTATCTGAAGAAATTGCTAATAAACCTAGTATACCCTGAGAACGATTAGAAGATCCTTTGAACATAGAAGTTGCGAATAAGGAAATAATCCCTGTAGAATACGTCTATGGAAATTATCGCGCAAACATTAGAGAACATGAACTGAGCGTAGACTTGAATCCTATTAGACTAGGAGAATTTGACGTAATACTGGGGATGGATTGGTTATATAACCATGCGGTAGTAAATCGATTGTCGGAAAAATGTGTGAACCTTCAGACTCCGAGTAAGTCTAAGGTAGTGTTTTATGATAGCTCATCGCTTAAGCAATCGTGTTGCGTTACGATGATGCAGGCCAAGAAATTGTTAAAGAAAGGATGTGTAGGTTATTTAGCTTACGTTGTGGATACTCAAAAAAAGGGAGTAGAGATTAATGATATATCCGTAGTGAGTGAATTTCAGGATGTGTTTCCAGAAGATCTGCCAGGCCTTCCGCCAGACAAAGAAATCGAATTCGTAATAGATTTAGCACCAGGAATGGCACCGATTTCGAAAGCTCCATATCGTATGGCGCAGGTAGAAATGAAAGAATTAATGATACAACTTCAAGAGTTATTGGATAAAGGTTACATTCGACCGAGTGTGTCTCCTTGGGGAGCACCAGTGTTATTCGTTGAGAAAAAGGACGGATCGATGAGGCTTTGTATTGATTATCGCAAATTGAACAAAGTAACGATCAAGAACAGATATCCGCTACCAATAATAGACGACTTATTTGATCAACTGAAAGGAGCGAAGTGTTTCTCGAAGATCGACCCGCAGACGGGATATCACCAACTGAAAGTGCGGGATGAGGACATACCAAAGACTGCGTTTAGAACCCGTTATGGACATTACGAGTTTTTGGTAATGTCATTCGGTTTAACTAATGCTCCGGAAGCATTCATGGACTTGATGAATCGAGTTTTCAAGCCATATTTGGATAAATTCGTAGTAGTTTTCATCGACGATATTTTAATATACTCAAAAACGGAGGAAGAACACGCCGAACATCTGGAGATTGTTTTGGAGGCACTACAAAAGGAGAAGATGTATGCAAAATTTTCTAAGTGCGAATTTTGGATGATGAAGATCAATTCTTAGGCCACGTGGTGGATGAGAATGGAATCTCAGTAGACCCCGAAAAGGTCGAAGCAGTGAGTAATTGGGAACAACCAAGAACTCCGACGAAGGTGAGGAGTTTCTTAGGGTTAGCTGGGTACTATCGAAGATTCATCCAAGATTTTTCTAAGATAGCAACCCCGTTAACTAATTTGACGAGGAAGACGGTGAAATTTGTATGGACCGACAAATGTGAGGAGAGTTTTCAAGAGTTTAAGAAGAGATTAAGCGAGACGCCTGTATTATCATTACCAGATGATACGGGAGGATTTGTGGTGTACAGTGATGCGTCGCATAGAGGACTTGGTTGTGTGCTTATGCAACACGGCAAGGTCATTGCATATGCATCATGACAATTAAAGGATTACGAAAAAAGATACCCTACTTATGACTTAGAGTTAGCGGCAGTAGTTTTTGCGTTAAAGATATGGAGGCATTATTTGTACGGGGAGAAGTGTGAGATATACACGGACCACAAAATTCTGAAATATATCTTCACACAGAAGGAGTTGAATATGCGTCAAAGAAGGTGGTTAGAATTAATCAAAGATTATGACCGTGTGAAATTCTTTATCATCCGGGAAGGCAAACGTAGTTGCCGACGCCTCCGAAAGAGAAAGGAAGGAGAAATTGTGACGCCCCAAAATTAGGTATACGCCACCCATCTTGGGTCGCCACTTACATGGTACATAAATTCAAATACAACTTACTAATATAATCGTCAGGTAATAATGACATAAGCGTGAGTTTGAATACAAATATTGTCTACTAGATATTATACAAACTCAAAAGGAGTCCTCATTACAACTATTATCACACTATTTCACAGAATAGTGAGGACTACTAATGCTATCCTCTGGACCATTACTCCGTTCCCCGACTCGTCCAAGCTATGTTCTCATTTCCTGAAGAGAACAGTGAAAGAAAGGGTGAGCTCAACTAGCCCAGTAAGAAATATTATGACTAAGATAATGCAGAATAAATTATCATTAGCCTTCAATAGTGTTAAACTGATAAAATACAATAGACAACGGTTTAACTACAATGAACATGCAATCCATTAAAAGTGTCAGTAGAAAATAAAGTCTACTATCTTTTAGGTTTTAAAAGGTTTTCATAAATTTTATCACTAAGACTCGGTTTAATGAATAAACCACAATATCTAATCATCCTCGCACTACGGCCAAGGATTTTTATCAAATTATCAATGGTCATGACTATACCGAATCACCCCTGGTCATAATCATACCAAAAACTATCCATCACTGCATTACAGGCCACTGAGGACTTTTATCACATCATTTATAACAAGCCATGATTATACCGAATGATCCCTGGTCATAATCATACTAAGTTCATCTATGCATGTATGCCAAAGATAACATAATATAACATGAGGATGATGACAATGACATAATAATTCAATAAAACAAGTTCAAGAATTATTTTATCCAGGAATTAGTAACGTCCAAATTGTCAACAAGATATTGTTTTGTAGAGTAAAATTCAAGAATGATCAGAAGAATATTTCCATGAAAAGATACTGGATGAAACGCAAATATCAAGGATATTCTACTAATTTCATGGAGTATAGAAGTCAAAGTTTTAACCAATTTGGGTATAATAAAGAATGGAATAACAAAGGAAATCACCATGCATGCGGTAATTTCATGCATAGACAAAGTTATTCAAACAGAATAATAATAACGGAACCAGTCGTGAAATTCACACCGACAGGATGTTCCAATGTAATAATAAAGATGGAACCGGATCCGGTGTAAAACACACAGATAGGATATTCCAACAGAATGATAAAGACGGAACCAGGTCCATGCACTACGTGCCAAAGATAATCGTGTTTTCAATTACGGTTATGATTATACCGAACAATCCCTGGTCATAATCATACCAAGTCCATCTATGCACTACAGGCCACAGATGACTTTCAACATAATATAAGCATGAGGATCATGTCAATGATATAAAGAATCAATCAAATGAGATAAAGGATAAATATTAAACATTTATAATTTATCCAGGATTCAAGAATATCCCCATGTTATCAATCACTTAATAATCTTATAATCTAATATCATTAATATTATAATAATATTTTAATCACTTCTTAAATTTATAAACAATTTATCCCAATTGTTTACGCTTTACCATATAATGCATTTAATCATTCAAAAATGCCATACTCATAATATATCATCACCAATTATCAAATCCTCATAAAAAAATATGCATATACTACATATAGGAGGATTCAGTAGCTATAAAATCCTATTTTCAACTTTGTTACTTCACATAACATATTTAACTCATATGTTTCAGAATTAAACTATTTTCATGAAAATACCAAATCAGTCCCAAATATATTTCTTTTCTGGGATTTAGCATAATATAGTCCCATAATGAAAATATATTTTTCTAATTTTAAAAATTCATTTACTATTTTTCAAAAATCAATTTCTAATTAATTCCTTAAGAAATTAGCTACCTCAAGTTTAACTCCAAAAATTCCCAAATCTTGACAGGACCTTACACATGTTAACGTGAGCTTCAGTTTAAATTTCATGGTCATCTGAGTTATAGAACTCGATTATAGCGTTTAAATCGAAAAACCTAAATATTGAAATAGTCATAACTTGCTCATTTTAAGTCGAGAATGAGCTCATTTTTGGAAAGGAGGTACTTTATACCATATACCTTCATGTCCCAAAAGGCCAGAATTTTTTTCATAATTTAAGTGGCCAAAACAGCCCCTCTAAAATCATGGCAAAGCCTTTTTTTGCTTTTGCAGCTTTGCACTCCTTTGCTAAAATCAGTCCACACAAAAATCTACAACACCTTTTCCTGTAATTCCACTTGGATTAGTTAGGTAACTCATAGATCTAACTCTAGGACTTGACCACACTCAAAAATTCAAAATATAATAGGAGATATGGTCAATTGAATTTCATATACGTTTTTCACCAAAAATCGGTTTTTAACTCCTTGTGATTTTTAAGAAACTTTCATGTTTTCACATACTAACCAACATAACTCATCATAACACTTACTAATACCACGATACCTATGATTTTCATTAGTCCAATGCTTTTATTATGACTTTCATCATAAACCACGTAAACCCATTCATTTTAGTTGAAGAAATATTTGAGGGTTTAAGAAATGGGTTTTATCTTTGGGGTCAATACAAAATTCTATTTCACGCTCTAGGGTAGGCTAGAAAGTCTTCAAGAATACGTCAAGAAATTTATTCATGATAGAAATATCATTCAAAATCGCTACTCTTATCCAAGACTTGGATAATACGTTACATTTATACCAACTGTTGACTTCTATCCTTTAACCTAGATAGCACTCACAATGATACCTATCAACTTGTCATCGCGTCATTCACGATGTCGCCTCTGAAAGTCGGGCTTCTAATTGCATTCCACACAAGGAAGTCAACAACGAAAGGATCGGGGCTCTTTACTTATGGCTTCGACATAACAAAGTGATTAACTTTAGGGTTTGGTTACTTTGAATTCAGATATAAAAGTTGGTTAGGAAATATAAAAGCTAACAACCTTATAAAAAGAATAATGAGTAGTTAACCAATTGATTCCTAAAATCACATCAAAGGCAAGTAGTTTTAAAAAGATAAGATCGACAGGTAACGTGAAAGTGTTTATTTGAATCAAACAAGATTTAAAAATAGTAAGCGAGAACGAAGGCTCCTACTAACGAAGTTTCAACCAATAAGTCAAAGTCTAACTTCTCCGGAGTCAAATTTAAACGTTGAACGCAAGCAAGAGAGATAAAATAATGGGTAGAACCGGTATCTTATAAGGTATAGACTTCGCAATTTATAATTAACTAACCCGTGCTAACTTCGTTCGGTTTACTCGCTTTTTGAGAAGTCGTGAAAAATGCACTTCCTAAAACCAACGACTTTGTTTTGTCCATATCCACCTTTGGTGCCACCGTCCCAGCTAGACTTGACTTTGGTGCACAACAAAATTGAGCTAAATGACCTTCTCTTCTTGCAATTTCCACTTTATTATCTTTTTCCATGATTACCATCAAGTGGTTACCATTCTTAGCATGATAATTTCCCCGATGGTTATCATTGTTCGATAGCCGTTGCCACCATATGATGATTATTATCGTGTTGTTGGTCGTTACCTTTTGTTTGAAATTTGAATCAACACTCTCATGTGCTTCATTGCTTATCTCAAAGATTTTCGGATGTCATTCTCAAACACCGTCACAAAACAAGGGTTAATTAACATATCACATATTATCCTATGTGGACGCCCCAAAATTAGGTATACGCCACCCATCTTGGGTCGCCACTTACATGGTACATAAATTCAAATACAACTTACTAATATAACTGTCGCGGTACAATACGACATAAACCGTGAGTTTGAATACAAATATTGTCTACTAGATATTATACAAACTCAAAAGGAGTCCTCATTACAACTATTATCACACTATTTCACGTAATAGTGAGGACTACTAATGCTATCCTCTCGACCATTACTTCGTTCCCCGACTCGTCTCAAATTTATGTTCTCATTTCTCAAGAGAATAAAGTGAAAGAAAGGGTGAGCTCAACTAGCCCAAGAAGAAATATTATGACTAAGATAATGCGTAATAAATTATCATTAGCCTTCAATAAATGTTAAACCGATAAAATACAATAGACAAACCGGTTTAATCAAGAAATGAACATGCAATCCATTAAAAGAGTCAAGTAGAAAATAAAGTCTACTATCTTTTAGGTTTTAAAAGGTTTTCATAAATTTGTATCACTAAGACTCGGTTTAATGAATAAACCACAATATCTAATCATCCCCTGTACTACACGGCCAAGGATTTTCATCAAATTATCAATGGTCATGACTATACCTAATCACCCCTGGTCATAATCATACCAAAAACTATCCATCACTGCATTACAGGCCACTGAGGACTTTTATCACATCATTTATAACAAGCCATGATTATACCGAATGATCCCTGGTCATAATCATACTAAGTTCATCTATGCATGTATGCCAAAGATAACATAATATAACATGAGGATGATGACAATGACATAATAATTCAATAAAACAAGTTCAAGAATTATTTTATCCAGGAATTAGTAACGTCCAAATTGTCAACAAGATACTGTTTTGTAGAGTAAAATTCAAGAATGATCAGAAGAATATTTCCATGAAAAGATATTGGATGAAACGCAAATATCAAGGATATTCTACTAATTTCATGGAGTATAGAAGTCAAAGTTTTAACCAACTGGGTATAATAAAGAATGGAATAACAAAGGAAATCACCATGCATGCAGATTTCAGATAGACAAAGTTATTCAAAATGAATAATAATAACGGAACAAAGTCGTGTGAAATTCACACCAGCTGGGATGTTCCAACAGAATAATAAAGATGGAACCAGATCCCGTGTAAAACACATGATGATAGGATATTCCAATGTAATGATAAAATTTTAACCAGTGTCCGTGTAAAACACACGCATGTGAGGATGTTCCAATGTAATTATAATAAAGATTTTAACCGTGTCCTGTAAAACACATGCATGTGATGTTCCAATGTAATAATAGAATAATGTCACCAAGTATAGGGTAAACCACGACACTGATTATGTATAGGGTATGTCACAGATACAAAGTTATTCCAATGTAATAATAAAGAATGGAATAATAGAGGATTTCACCAAGTATAGGGTGGTCGCCACGATATGTGAGGTTATGTATAGGGTATGCCACTTTTACAAAAGTTATTCAATGTAATAATAATGAATGGAATAATGAAGTTCTCTTCATGAATAAGAAAGAATAACACCCCTTACGTGTACAACAAATAATATTCCCCACCGTAAAAGACACACCGGATATCAAAGTAGTGAAGTACCGAATACTCTTCTTCTTCTCTCTATAGATTTTCTCTATAGCTTCTCTCTATAATTTCTCTCTCTAGAGTTTCAAGGTGAATTCGTAAGAAAATAATGAAGGAATGAGCTTCTATTTATAGGAAAATAGAATGCATAGTAATTAATCCATGAACTATCCGTATTGATTTACTTTAATCTGACGGTCCATATTTAAAGAAAAATCTTTTAAATAAAATATAATATATTCTATTTATATAAAAACATTTTACTATACAAACACTATGCAATACTATGCAAAAACACTATGCAAAACACTATGCAATACTATGCATAATAAAATATAATATATTCTATTTATAGAATAACTTTAATAAAGTATTCTATTTTATATAAAGATGTTTCGCTTTTATTACGTTAATAATACTTAATAAAACAAAACGTCATTATCGCTATAATAATTCATATTATTAATCGACAATAATGGAATCAAATTGAGTAACTTCTCACATAAGCATCAATAATCAATATCGTGTGCTACTATGCAACCACACGTATTACTATACTTTTACTAATGAAAGTAGTTCAACAAGAACCACAGTAAAACTTCCGCCGTTATTTCAATAAAATATTTTATCGTTTTCTCAATCCGGCTAATAATTTCGTTGGGGTCCACCAATGATTGAGTTGTTGTATTTAATATTCCCGCTAAACCGAATATTCCCCACCAATCGAATATAATATAACCACTTGCATACTTTGCAAAATTTATAAATACTACCCACAACTATAATATTATCTTAAATTCACACCATAATATTAAAAAATTATTTCAACAAAATTTAAATCTTTATTGATAAAATCTGGGGTCTCACAATCTCCCTCCTTATGGAATTTCAGACTCGAAATTAGGGTACGATACTGATATGATAAAGAGGTGAGGATACCTTGAATACCTTTATCGTTGAAAATATTAAGTTCATCTTTGCAATCCGACCAAAGATATCAATTCATCTTGCACTACAAAGCCAAAGATATTTATTAACAATTCATCTTTGCACTCTGTGCCAAAGATATATAATCAGAAACCAATAATATCGATACTCAAACTTAATAGTATCACAACCATGAATTATTCATGTACTACTAGCTAAGGATATTCGTGTTTTCAATTACTACCATGATTATACCGAATAATCCGTGGTCATAATCATACCAAGTCTATCAATGCACTACTACCAAAGATGACTTTTACCACATCCATGAATTAATATTTCATTCACGAGACTCATTTCAATAATTAATCCATATCATCGAATCATCCCCCGCACTACGTGCCAAGGATATTCATTAGTATCACGACCATTTAATTATCCATGCACTACTACCAAAGATAATCGTATTCATTAAGTATCACGACCACAAATTATCCATGCACTACTACCAAAGATAATTGTGTATTCATTAGTATCACGACCACAAATTATCCATGCACTACTACCAAAGATAATTGTGTATTCATTAGTATCACGACCACAAATTATCCATGCACTACTACCAAAGATAATTGTGTATTCATTAAGTATCACGACCACAAATTATCCATGCACTACTACCAAAGATAATTGTGTATTCATTAGTATCACGACCACAAATTATCCATGCACTACTACCAAAGATAATTGTGTATTCATTATTATCACGACCACAAATTATCCATGCACTACTACCAAAGATAATTGTGTATTCATTAGATATCACGACCATAAATTATCCATGCACTACTACCAAAGATAATTGTGTATTCATTAGTATCACGACCACAAATTATCCATGCACTACTACCAAAGATAATTGTGTATTCATTAGTATCACGACCACAAATTATCCATGCACTACTACCAAAGATAATTATGTATTCATTAGTATCACGACCACAAATTATCCACGCACTACTACCAAAGATAATTGTGTATTCATTAGTATCACGACCACAAATTATCCATGCACTACTACCAAAGATAATTGTGTTTTCAATTACTATTATGATTATACCCTAATAATCCGTGGTCATAATCATACCAAGTCCATCTATGCACCACACAGCCACGATGACTTTTCAATAATATAAACATACGAGGATAATGATATAAAGAATCAATCAAATGAGATAAAGGATAAATATTAAACATTTATTATATAATTTATCCAGATTCAAGAATATACCCATGTTATAAATCACTTAATAATCTCATAATCTAATAACATTAATATTATAACAATATTTTAATCACTTCTTAAATTTATAAACAATTTTTCTCAATTGTTTACGCTTTTACCATATAATGCATTTAATCATTCAAAATGCCATACTCATAAAATATCATCACCAATTATCAAATCCTCATCAAAAAAATATGCATATACTCTATATAGGATTTCTCTAGCCATAAAATCCTATTTTCAACTTTGTTACTTCACATAACATATTTAACTCATATGTTCAGAATTCTAAACTATTTTCATGAAAATACCAAATCAGTCCCAAAAATATTTCTTTTCTGGGATTTAGCATAATATAGTCCCATAATGAAAAATATATTTTCTCGGAATTTTTAAAATTCATTTACTATTTTTAAAAATCAATTTCTAATTAATTCCTTAAGAAATTAGCTACCTCAAGTTTAACTCCAAAATTTCCAAATCTTGGCAGGACCTTACACATGTTAACGTGAGCTTCTAGTTTAAATTTCATGGTCATCGGAGTTATAGAACTCTGGTTATAGCGTTTTTTCATTGAAAAACCTAAATATTGAAATAGTCATAACTTGCTCATTTTAAGTCAGAATGAGCTCATTTTTGGACAGGAGGTACTTTATACCATATAATTTCATGTCCCAAAAGGCCAGAATTTTTCTCATAATTTAAGTGGTCGAAACAGTCCCTTAAAGTTTCTGGGCAGTAGCATTTTCGAAATTTACAGCTTTGGCCTCCTTTGCTAAAATCAGTCCACACAAAAATCTACAACACCTTTTCCAGTAATTCCACTTGGATTAGTTAGGTAACTCATAGATCTAACTCTAGGACTTGACCACACTCAAAAATTCAAAATATTATAGGAGATATGGTCAATTGAATTTCATGTTACGTTTTTTACCAAAATCTGATTTTCAACTCTTTGTGATTTCTAAGAAACTTTCATGTTTTCACATACTAACCAACATGACTCATCATAAAACTTACTAATACTTCATATACCCATGATTTTCATCAGTTCTATACTTTTATTATGACTTTCATCATAATCCTCGTAAATGCATCCTTTTAGTTGAAGAAATATTTGAGGTTTAAGAAATGGGTTTTTGTAATCGGGTCAATACAAAATTCGATTTCACGCCTAGGGTAGGCTAAGAAGTCTTCAAGAATACGCCAAGAAATTTATTAATGATAGAAATATCATTCAAAATCATTACTCTCATCCAAGACTTGGATAATACGTCACATTAATACCAACTGTGACTTCTATCCCTTAACACAGATAGCACCTCACAATGATACCTATCAACTTGCCATCTTCATCACGACGTCGCTACAGTAAAGTCCGCTTTTGCATTCCACACAAGGAAGTCAACAACGAAAGGATCGGGCTCTTTACTTATGGCTTGATATAACAAATGATTAACTTTAGGATTTGGTTACTTTGAATTCAGATAACAAAAGTTGGTTATGAATATAAAAGCTAACAACCTTACTAAAAACATGATGAGTAGTTAACCAATTGATTCCTAAAATCACATCAAAGGTAAGTATTTTCAAAAGATAAGATCGATGTAACGTGAAAGTGTTTATTTGAATCAAACAAGATTTAAAAATAGAAGCAGTAACGAAGGCTCCTACTAACGAAGTTTCAACCAATAAGTCAAAGTCTAACTTCTCCGGAGTCAAATTTAAACGTTGAACGCAACTAGGTGAAATAAAAGAGTGGGTAGAACTGGTATCTAACACGGTATAGACTTCGCAAGAGCTTATGATTACTTACCCGTGATAATCTTCTTCAGGTTCCTCGTCACGAAAAAAAAACGCTCTCTCTTAAACTACCGGCTTTGGTTTGTCTGGGACAGCCTTTGGTGCCTCCATCCTAGTTGAATTTGTCTTCGGTAAACGACAAAATCGAGCTAAGTGACCTTCTCTTCCACAATTATAACATGCTTTGGACGGCATGGCGCAGTTCGGACTGATGTGTCCCTCTCCTCCGCATTTGAAGCATATAATAGGTGGTCCTTCTCCTTCCTTGACAACAGGTGCTGGTGCTGACGTCTTTCCATCATTGTTGAATCTCCTTTTCTTGAAATGTCCATTCTTATTGTTTTGGCCCTGATTACCACCGAAGTGGTTACCATATCTGGCCTGTTGATTCCCTCCACGCTTGTTGTCACCGCTTCGATGACTACTCTCGCTGGTATTATAATTTTGCTTGGCTACTTTCTTTTTAGTTCGTTGACTCGTTATCGCGCTTCCACTAATCGAGCCCTATTTACAACATCATCGAATAAAAATACAGTTTATGAGAAATAAGATGTTGACGTATCTCTCGCTTCAAACCTCTTAAAAACATTCGCGTCATTCTCTCTTCATTATCTACCAAGTGGGACGCAAACCGTGATAACTCCGCAAACTTTGCCTCGTATTGCGACACTGGCCATATTGTTTTGTTTCAACTTGATAAACTCCACCTCCTTCATGTGGCTAATACTTTAGGAAAGTATTTGTCGTTGAATGACTCCCCGAACTTCTCCCAAGATATCTTCAAGACAAAGAAAGTTGAGTACGTTTTTACCGATTCCCACCAAGAATGTCGCTCTCCCGCGCAACATAAAGGCAAGAAAGGAACCTTTTGCTCCTCGGAGCATCCCAAGACATCAAATATCTTGGTAATCTGCTTTATCCATGCTTCCGCCGTAAGTGGTTTTGGCTCTCCTTAAACTCCGGTGGTCCCAGCTCCTTGAATTGTTTTAGCGGTGACCACCGAGAGTTTTTCGTGTTTCCACCTACGTTTTGGACAGGAGTCGCTTTCGCCTGATGTTGCATGAATTCTAAAAACCTCTTAAACGTACCGTCGTTAGTCAATTGATCAGTGTTGTTGTTGTTGTGGAGGATTATCGCCATCCCTGTTGTACATTGTCCTGATTATTGATCTGTGGAGAATCAACAGTCTCCTGTGCTCCATTGCTATTCTCAACATTCTCGGATGCCATTTTCAAATATTGCCATAAAATAAAGGTTAATTAACATATCACATATTATCCCTATACTCTGACCGACCAATTAAATACCAAATAAATTTAGGTAGGTCATACTAATTAAGGAATTCCCGTCTCTCCTCCTAGTACTATTCTCACATCTTAGCCAGGGATCATATCCCTAAGCTCTGATCCCTATTGTGACGCCCCCAAAATTAGGTATACGTCACCCATCTTAGGTCGCCACTTACATGGTACATAAATTCAAATACAACTTACTAATATAACTGTGTGTGGTATACAATATATATAAAGCTGTGAGTTTGAATACAAATATTGTCTACTAGATATTATACAAACTCAAAAGGAGTCCTCATTACAACTATTATCACACTATTTCTCGTAATAGTGAGGACTACTAATGCTATCCTCTCGGACCATTACTTGTTTCTCCGACTCGTCCCAAACCTATGTTCTCATTTCCTCAAGAGAATAAAGTGAAAGAAAAGGTGAGCTCAACTAGCCCAAGAAGAAATATTATGACTAAGATAATGCGTAATAAATTATCATTAGCCTTCAACAAATGTTAAACCGATAAAATACAATAGATAAACCGGTTTAATCTGCAATGAATAAGCAATCCATTAAAAGAGTCAAGTAGAGAATAAAGTCTACTATCTTTTAGGGTTTTAAAAGTTTTCATCAATTTTTTATCACGAGACTCAAATTTTAATAAATAAACCACCACATCTAATCATCTCTCGTATCACGGCCAAGGATTTTCATCAAATTATCAATGGTCATGACTATACCGAATTACCCCTCGGTCATAATCATACCAAAAACTTTCCATCACCGCATTACTGTGCCATCGAGGACTTTTTGTCACATCATTTATATCAAGTCATGATTATACCGAATGATCCTGGTGCTAATCATACTAAGTTCATCTATGCACGTAAGCCAAAGATAACATAATATAACATGAGGATGATGACAATGACATAGTAATTCAATAAAACAAGTTCAAGAATTATTTAATCCATGAATTATTAACGCCCAAATTGTCAACATGATAATCGTCAGAGAGTAAAATTCAATAATGATCGTAAGAATATTTCCATGAAAAGATATGGATGAAACGCAAATATCAAGGATATTCTACTAATTTCATGGAGTATAGTCAAAGTTTTTAACCAACTGGGTATAATAAAGAATGGAATAACAAAAGAAATCACCATGCATGCGATGCACTTCAGACAGACAAAGTTATTCCAATGTAATAATAATAACGGAACCAAAGTCGTGAAATTCACACCCATGTGATGTTCCAATGTAATAATAAAGATGGAACTGCATCCGGTGTAAAACACATGATAGGATATTCCAAATGAATGATAAAGACGGAACCAGTCCGGTGTAAAACACATGCATGTGATGTTCCAATGTAATAATAAAAAGCGGAACCAGTCCGTCCGTAAAACACATGCATGTGGATGTTCCAATGTAAGAATGTCACCAAGTATAGGTAAACCAGATATACAAAAGTTATTCCAATGTAATAATAAGCAATGGAATAACATAAGGATTTCACCAAGTATAGGGTATGCCACAGACATAAAGTTATGTATAGGGTATGCCACTTTTACATGTTATTCCAATGTAATAATAATGAATGGAATAATGTAAGTTCTCTCAAGAAGAAAGAATAACACCCCTTACCGTAAAAAAAGAACTGAATATAGAAGTAGTGAAGTAGCAGTATACTCTTCTTCTTTCTATAACTTTTCTCTATAGCTTCTCTCTATAATTTCTCTCTAGAGTTTCAATGAATTCGTAAGAAAATAATGAAGGAATGAGCTTCTATTTATAGGAAAATGGAATGCATAGTAATTAATCCATGAACGGTCCGTATTGATTTACTTTTAATCGACGGTCCATATTTAAAGAAAAATCTTTTAAATAAAATATAATATATTCTATTTATATAAAAATATTTTACTATGCAAACACTATGCAATACTATGCAAAAACACTATGTAAAAAACACTACTTTATGCAACACTATGCATAATAAAATATAATATATTCTATTTATGTAATAACTTTAATAAAGTATTCTATTTTAAATAAAAGATGTTTCGCTTTTATTACGTTAATAATAATGAATAAAACAAAACGTCATTATCATTATAATAATTCATATTATTAATCGACAATAATGGAATCAAACCGAGTAACTTCTCACATAAGCATCAATAATCAATACCGTATGCTACTATGCAACCACACGACATCGCATTTCTTTACTACCGAGAAGTTCAACAAAGAATAACGGTAAAATTTCCGCCGTTATTTCAATAAAATATTTTTATCGCTTTTCTCAATCCGACAATAATTTCATTGTGGGGTCCACCAATGATTGAGCCGTTGTACGAATATTCCCCGCTAAACCGAATATTCCCCACCAATCGAATATAATATAACCACTTGCATACTTTGCAAAATTTATAAATACTACCCACAACTATAATATTATCTTACATTCACACCATAATATTAAAAAAATTATTTCAACAAAATTTAAATCTTTATTGATAAAATCTGGGGTCTCACACCTATACTCTGACCGACCAGTTAAATACCAAATAAATTTAGGTAGGTCATACTAGCGAAGGAATTCTGCCTCCCTCTTAGTTCTTATCTCACATCTCACCAGGATCATATCCCTAAGCTCGATACTCAAACGCGACGCCCCCAAAATTAGGTATACGTCACCCATCTTGGGTCGCCACTTACATGGTACATAAATTCAAATACAACTTACTAATATAACTGTCGTGTACAATACGACATAAACTGTGAGTTTGAATACAAATATTGTCTACTAGATATTATACAAACTCAAAAGGAGTCCTCATTACAACTATTATCACACTATTTCACGTAATAGTGAGGACTACTAATGCTATCCTCTCGACCATTACTCCGCTCCTCGACTCGTCTCAAACTATGTTCTCATTTCTCAAGAGAACAAAGATGAAAGAAAGGGTGAGCTCAACTAGCCCAAAGAAGAAATATTATGACTAAGATAATGAAGAATAAATTATCATTAGCCTTCAACAAAGTGTTAAACCGATAAAATACAATAGACAACCCGGTTTAATCTAGCAATGAACATACAATCCATTAAAAGAGTCAAGTAGAAAATAAAGTCTACTATCTTTTAGGTTTTAAAAGGTTTTCATAAATTTGTATCACTAAGACTCAGTTTAATGAATAAACTACAATATCTAATCATCCTCGTACTCACGGCCAAGGATTTTCATCAAATTATCAATGGTCATGACTATACCGAATCACCCCTGGTCATAATCATACCAAAAACTATCCATCACTGCATTACAGGCCACTGAGGACTTTTATCACATCATTTATAACAAGCCATGATTATACCGAATGATCCCTAGTCATAATCATACTAAGTTCATCTATGCATGTATGCCAAAGATAACATAATATAACATGAGGATGATGACAATGACACAATAATTCAATAAAACAAGTTCAAGAATTATTTTATCCAGGAATTAGTAACGTCCAAATTGTCAACAAGATACTGTTTTGTAGAGTAAAATTCAAGAATGATCAGAAGAATATTTCCATGAAAAGATACTGGATGAAACGCAAATATCAAGGATATTCTACTAATTTCATGGAGTATAAGTCAAAGTTTTAACCAACTGGGTATAATAAAGAATGGAATAACAAAGGAAATCACCATGCATGCAGATTGAGATGATAAAGTTATTCAAAATGTAGAATAATAATAACGGAACCTGTGTCGGTGAAATTCACAACCATGCGGGATGTTCCAACAGAATAATAAAGATGGAACCAGATCCTGTAAAACACATAGATAGGATATTCCAAATGAATGATAAAAGACGGAACCAGTCCGGTGTAAAACACATGCACAGGATGTTCCAATGTAATAATAATAAAAGCGGAACCAGTCCGGTGTAAAAACACATGCATGTGATGTTCCAAATGTAATAATAGAATAATGTCACCAAGTATAGGGTAAACCACGATATGATTATGTATAGGGTATGTCAGCAGACACAAAGTTATTCCAACAGTAATAATAAAGAATGGAATAATAGAGGATTTCACCAAGTATAGGGTACGGCATGACACAAAGTTATGTATAGGGTATGCCACTTTTACAAAGTTATTCCAATGTAATAATAATGAATGGAATAATGTGAAGTTCTCTTCATGAATAAGAAAGAATAACACCCCTTACGGTACAACAAATAATATTCCCTACCTAGTAAAAGACACCGGATATCAAAGTAGTGAAAGTACCGTAATACTCTTCTTCTTTCTCTCTATAGCTTTTCTCTCTATAGCTTCTCTCTATAATTCTCTCTCAGAGTTTCAATTGAATTCGTAAGAAAATAATGAAGGAATGAGCTTCATTTATAGGAAAATAGAATGCATAGTAATTAATCCATGAACGTTCAGATTGATTTACTTTAATCTAACAAACCATATTTAAAGCAAAATCTTTTAAATAAAATATAATATATTCTATTTATATAAAAACATTTTATTATGCAAACACTATGCAACACTATGCAAAAACACTATGCAACACTATGCATAATAAAATATAATATATTCTATTTATAGAATAACTTTAATAAAGTATTCTATTTTAAATAAAAGATGTTTCGCTTTTATTACGTTAATAATAATGAATAAAACAAAACGTCATTATCGCTATAATAATTCATATTATTAATCGACAATAATGGAATCAAACTAAGTAACTTCTCACATAAGCATCAATAATCAATACCGTAGTGCTACTTATGCCACCACACGACATCGCATTTCTTTTACTATCGAGTAGTTCAACAAGAACTACGGTAAAACTTCCGCCGTTATTTCAATAAAATATTTTTGTCGTTTTCTCAATCCGACAATAATTCGCTAGGGTCCACCAATGATTGAGTCATTGTCACGAATATTCCCTCGCTAAACCGAATATTCCCCCACCAATCGAATATAATATAACCACTTGCATACTTTGCAAAATTTATAAATACTACCCACAACAATAATATTATCTCAAATTCACACCATAATATTAAAAATTATTTCGACAAAATTTAAATCTTTATTGATAAAATCTGGGGTCTCACAGAAATTGTTTCGACTGACAACTCAAGAGGAGTTAATAAGAGATATGGAGAAATTGGAAATAGAAGTGAAGGGACCCGAGAGGTCTGAAGAGAAGTTATATGTAATGGAAGATTGTCTGACATTGTTGGATAAAGTAAAGGAAGCCCAGGAGAAAGATGGAGAATGTGAGAAAATCAGAAGAAGGATCATGGAAAAAGAGGAAGAAAAATTTTGAATAGATAAAGATGGTATCTTAAGATTCGAAGGGAGAGTGTGGATACTGGCAGTGGCCGAGTTAAGAGAGGAAATTTTGCACGAGGCTCATAATACGACGTATTCCATTCATCCAGGAGGCACGAAGATGTACCGAGACTTGAAGCAACATTTTTGGTGGTCAAATCTGAAACTAGAAATTGCGGAGTGCGTTAGTAGATGTCTTACATGTCAACGTGTAAAAGCAGAGCATCAACGACCGAGTGGTTTACTACAACCATTGGAAATACCAGAGTGGAAATGGGAACATATTACGATGGATTTCGTGGTAGGACTTCCAGTCACACAGAAAGGTTTGGATACCATTTGGGTCATCGTGGATCGACTTACGAAGATTGCACATTTTCTACCTATCAAAATCTGCTACAGTTTAAATCAATTAGCGAGTCTGTACGTAAAGGAAATCGTTTCACGACAAGGAGTGCCGATGTCGATTGTTTCTGACTAAGACCCGCGTTTCACGTCAAAATTGTGGAAAAGCTTGCAAGAGAGGATGGGAACACAGTTGAGATTGAGTATTGCTTATCATCCCCAGACAGACAAAGTGAGTGAACTATACAAACGCTAGAGGACATGCTTAGGACTTGCGTGATGGACTTTAAGGGAAATTAGGACGACCACCTACCCTTAGTCGAATTTGCGTATAATAATAGTTACCAAGCGAGTATCGGCATGCCACCGTATGAAGCTCTTTATGGAAGGAAGTACAAAACGCCTTTATGTTGGGACGAAGTCGGAGAACGACGAATACTCGGACCAAAATTAGTACAACAAACTGCGGATGTGGTGAAAGTGATAATGGACAGACTTGTAGCAGCTCAAGATCGCCAGAAAAAGTATGCAGATTTGCATCAGCAAGATCGAGACTTTGAAGTCGGCAGTTTTGTATTCTTGAAGGTATCTCCATGGAAGGAAAAAAATCCATTTCGGCAAGAAAGGAAAACTGAGTCCAAGATTCATAGGACCGTTCGAGATACTAAAACGAGTGGGCGAAGTAGCGTACAAAGTTGCACTATCACCTGAATTGGAGCACATCCATAACGAGTTTCACATATTTGTGTTGTGCCCATACAAGCCCGACTACAAGCATGTGATTTCTTACGAACCCATTCAAGTGGAGAAAAACTTAGCGTATGAAGAAATTCCTGTCCAAATTCTAGATAGGAAAGAGCAAACCTTGATAAATAAGATTATTTCTTCTGTAAAAGTACTTTGGCGTAACCACGAGGTTGAGGAGGCAACGTGGGAGTTAGAAGATAGGATGATGAGGGATTATCCCCATCTGTTTGTGTAACCTTGTAACAATTCCGGGACGGAATTTTTATAAGGGGGGAGGATGTAATACTCGAGAATTTCCGCATATTATTAAATAAATATATTAATGAAAATGAATATGTATTTGATTATGAACAATTTTGTGTTATGAAATGAGATAACTCAATTATATTAAATAATTGAATAATTGAGAATACGTGGAGTTTGTGGTAAACTCGTTGAAAGCCTTGTGTGGCATGGTGATGGGAAATACTAATAGTTAAGTTAATCAGCGAAGAAATTATAAGATGAGCAATTGAGTAATATTAATTGTTAATTGTTGTTGTAGTATATTATTAGTTGATAATTGATGTGTGGTATATTAATTATTTAATAACAAGGATTAATTAATGATTATATTAATTAATTGATGATGGTTGTGGTGGAATATTGATTTCTTGGCAATTATTAATAATAGGTGATTATTATATAGATAAGTAATGATTATGGAAAACCCATAAATGGTTGGATTAATTAATATTAGTGTTAATTAATTAAGGAAGTGCTTGATTAATTTATTTAACATAATTAAGTGAGTTATTAATATAATAATATTATATTGATAGTTATGTGTATGTGAACAATAATACAAAAAATAACTATATGATGCAGTGTGACATTTATGTGGCTATATATATTAAGTCTTATTAAACTATATTGTATGAGCATTGTGACTAAATATATTGGGACTATATGTTATAAATACATTATCTATGTAGCAATATGTATGTGGGCATGTGTGGAGACAATATACCATAAAATATTAAAATATACCAGTGTGATAAAATGTACATGAATTATATGTGTGACGCCCCCAAAATATGTATACATCACCTATTCTGAGTCGCCAAATACATGGTATAGAATACAAATACAATCATTAATATACAACAAGAAAGCTGTGAGTTTTAATACAAATATTGTCTTCTAGACAATATCCACTCTCAGAATAAGTCCTCATTACATTTATTGTCACACTATTTAACAGAATAGTGAGGACTACTAATACTATCATCCGGACCGTCACTCCGCCGATTTCGACTAGTCCCCGCCACGTTCTCATTTCAAGAGAATAAAGTGAAAGAAAGGGTGAGCTCAACTAGCCCAAGAAGAAATATTATGACTAAGATAATGCGTAATAAATTATCATTAGTCTTCAACAAATGTTAAACCGATAAAATACAATAGACATCAAGTTTAACTACAAAGAAGACATACAATCCATTAAAAAGAGTCAAGTAGGGAATAAAATCTACTATCCTTTATGATTTAAAAGGTTTTCATCACTTTTATCTTTGGGACTCGACAATAAATAATCCACCTCATCCCCGCACTACTGACCAAGGATATTCATAAGTATCACAACGACAAATTATCCATGCACTACGGGCCAAGGATATTCGTGTATTCATCAATGGTCATGATCATGCCAACAATCATCCATCATCAATGCACCACGGCCAATGAGGACTTTTATCACATTATTTGTAATATTACTGGCCATGATTACACCAAATAATCCAGTCGGTCATAATCATACCAAGTCCATCTACGCACTACAGGCCATGAGATGACTTTCAACAAAATATAAACATAAGGATGATGACAATGATATAAGAATTCAATAAAACAAGTTCAAGAATTAATTTATCCAGAACTAATAACGCCCAAATTGTCAACATGATATACTTTGTAGAGTAAAATTTAAGAATGCTCAAGAATATTTCCACGAAAAGATACTGGATGAAGCGTAAATATCAAGGATATTCCACCAATTTCATGGAGTATAGAAGTCAAAACTTTAACCAACTGAGTATAATAAAGAATGGAATAACAAAAGAAATCACCATGCATGCGATAGACCGCACAGACAGGTTATTCCAAACGAATAATAAATAATGGAACTAGGTCAGGTGTAATACGCACCGACAGGATATTCCAATAGAATATTAAAGAATGAAATAACAGAAGAATTTCACCATATATGCGGTACTTTGCATAAACAGGTTATTCCAACATAATAATAAAGAATGGAATAACAGAAGAATTTCACCAAGTATAGGGTAGTCCGCGTATACAGGTTATTCCAATAAAATAATAAAGAATGGAATAACAGAAGTTCTCTTCATGAATACAAAAGAAATAATACCCCTTACGGGTACAACAAATAATATCCCTTACCTTTGAAAGAAGAGTATTCCAACTGGTAGGGCGAGGATATACTCGAAGAAAACTTGCACTACGCTCAAAGCTTTCTTAAACTCTAAAGAAATACGCTCAAGATTATAGAAGAAGAATTCTCTCTATAGTTTCTCTCTCTAGAGTTTCAGTGAATTCGTAAGAAATAATGAAGGAATGAGCTTCTATTTATAGGAGAATGGAAGACATAGTAACTAATTCATGAACGGTCTAGATTGATTTACTTTTAAACGGACGGTCCATATTGATTTACTATGCAGTATTAATAAAATATTCTAATAAAATAAAATCTTTTAAATAAAATATAATATATTCTATTTATAATCTAATAAAACGAATAACTTTATAAAAGTATTCTGTTTTATGTAAAAAGATTTTACTATACAAAACACTATGCAGGCACTATGCAAACACTATGCATAAACATCCCCTCGTTCATCATCTGCTCAGTGGTGTTGTTCACAGGAGGAACATTGCCACCACTGTACGTTCTCCTCGTTGGTGAGTACAGCGTCTCCACGGCCTCATTTCCATTGTTAATATTCTCATTCGACATTCTCAAATACCTTTGCATAAAATAAGGGTTAATTAAGGAAATCAATATATCACATAATATCCCTATATCTTGACCAACTAAAAAAAATAAGCTTAGGTAGGACACACTAGCGAAGGATTTACCTCGCTCTCCCTCCTAGTTCTATTCCCCGATCTCGCCAGAGATCATATCCCTAAGCTCGATACCAATTGTGACGCCCCAAAATAGGTATACATCACCTATTACGAGTTGTCAATACATGGTACGTAAACAACTACAACTTTATTATTACAACAAGAAAGCTGTGAGTTTGAATACAAATATTATCTTACAGACAATATCTATACTCAAATAAATCCTCATCACATTTATTGATACATTATTTTACAAAATGGTGAGGACTACTAAACAATCCTTTCTAAAACCTTCATTCCATACCCCAACTCGTATTTCGCTATATTCTCGCCTCCCGAGAAGAAAAATGGAACAAAAAGGAAAAGGGTGAGCTCAACTAGCCCAAGTAAAGAATATTATGACTAAGATAATATACAACAAATTATCGTTAGTCTTCAACAGGAAAAATCTAATAGAATACAATAGACAACAAATTTTAAATCAATATTCGCAATGAAATAATAATTCATTAGAAGAGTTAAGTAGAGAATGCAAACTACTATCTTCTATGTATGAATTTAAAAGTTCATCGCCTATCTTTTATCCCCTGTAACATCAATCAATATACATCCGGAATCAAATATTCATCTTTGCACTACAAAGGCCAAAGATATTCATCGATTGGTCATGTTCATCTAAACACTGCTCATCTTTGCACTACTGACCAAAGATATTCTTCAGAAATCATTCATCTTTGCACTACAAAGCCAAAGATATTCAATAATATCATCATTTAAGACCGAGGATGATGAAAATATTTTTTAAGGAAACGAATCCGGTGAAACAAAATGACAAGGATTAAGGATTAAGGATTCGTGATTTTGTTTTATCCATGTTCAAAAATACCTCAAAAATAATCATAGTGGTGTAAAATTCAAGAATGATCAAAACATGGATACAATCAAAGCTAGTATCCGTAATAGATATTTTGGACAAAAAGAAGAAATTTTATTTTTAGGTGAATAAGTGTCGTATCGTGAATAGTGCCGTATACGTGAATAGTAACTCGACACCAAAAGATAGAAATTCCATAAAAAAAACATCTTCACGCTTCGCTTAATAGTACTCGTGAATAAGAATCGTGAATAGTAACTCATGAATAGTAACTCGTGAATAGTAACTCATGAATAGTAACCCCAGGCATGAAAAAGTTCCAAATTTGATAAAAAGTTCCTACCAATATTTCAAAGATAATGATATTGAAGAAATAATATCCTTTGAGAAGAAAATAACATCCCTTACCTCGAAAGATTAGTACTTTAATTTGGAATCTAGGGTATAGTCTTTGAAGGAACTTGCACCGCCTAACAATACTCAAAGTATACTCAAAATACTCACAAGAATACGCTCGATAATATAGAGAGAGAAAACTTGATTTACGGTGTGATTTTCAATTCTAACCTAAGCACCCTATTTATAGGAAAATGCTTAGAACACAAAGCGTAAAATTTAATAAAATATTAATATATATTATAAATTTCCTTAGCCCATCTTTGAAGATCTGATTTCAGCAATTAATATCACATGTTAGCCCACTTAAATGCAAAAAAACGTTTTTCTTTAAAATAATAATTAAAACTTCCAAAATCAATTATTTTGAGCTTGAAACTTCAATAATTCACAATAAATAGCCCTTTTATCAGAAAATTGAATCTCGCGTGTTTTTATAGGAAATTCAATTCTCTACAACTTTGCAGAAGAAAGTTTTTCCGATTTCCAAACAAAATTGACCGAAATCCACAAACGGGCAATTTTGTGCTATAATCAAATTTTCAAATAATAAATGGGGTCCACCGAGCATGTTTAACATGTTTTAAACATTTATTGTAACAAAAATACTCTTCCTCCTCGTATACTCATATATCCCACATTCGTTGTAAAAATATCACCATTATTATATTATTAAAATATAATAATATATTTAAATGAATTATTTTATCGTAAAAAGATAAAATTTCAATTTTCAACAATTGTCACATTAAAATTTTCTCCATCTATATCCACATAAAATTAATATTTTCCTCATCATATGAATCAATAATTAATTATTCACAAATAATATTACTGTAATCACAATATCGATAACTGGCGGTTCCTGGAAAGAGGGGCTTTCCAATAAGAATTTCTCCTTACTTCATAGCAATTAGGTGACCAAACCTCTCCTTAGACAGTAACTTTCTAGACATTGTCAATAATGTTATCTAATAATATTATTCAGATAATATGAATTATTGCTTCGATAATGATAAATATTGTGTAATGACAATTATCAAACAACAACAATATAAAATATCAACACAAAGAATTATTAACTCAATAAAATATCGAATAAAGAATTACTATAACCATTATTGAGTAAGTGCCTTTCACGTAAGAATCAATAATTGGTGCAATACCGCAGGTGCTTCTTGTGTTTTAAACCATTTAGTATTTTAACAAGATAATTCAGTAATAACTACACTGCTATTTTTTAACCAACTTATATTTGTCGTTTTCTTCATCCAATCGCTTTTCCGTTATGGGACCCACACACATCATCGCATTGTCGCATTTAATATTCCCCGACAAGCATTTAATATTCCACGACCAAACGAATATTCCCCACAACAACAATGAATATTTTATAACCACTTGCTTATTTTGAAATATTTGCGTATTTTATCCCTAACTATCCACATTAATCACATCAACCCTTACTATTTCAAAATAATAAATAGAGAAAATTAAATTTCATTAATAATAAGTTGGGGTCTTACAGTAGTTACTGTTCAATATTTTATTTTATTGATTCAATAATTGCTGCGTTGATAATTTATATTATTGTTATTTTAATAATTGTCACTGCACAGTATTTTCCATTATCAAATCAATAATTCATATTATTTGAATAATATTATTAGATAGCATTATTGGCAATGTCTAGAAAGTTCTGTCAAATAGAGGTTTGATCATCTAATTGCGCGCCAGTAAGGAGAAATCCTTATCGGAAAGCCCTCTCTTTCAGGAACTACCGATCATTATAATTGTGATTCTGTAATATTATTTGGGAATAATTAATTATTGATTTATATGATAAGGAAATATTTATTTGATGTAAATATAAATGATGGATTTATTTATTTTATATGGTTATTAATGAAAGAATTAATCTTTGAGATGTTTTATCAAGATTTTGTCGATTAGAGGTATTAAAAATCATCCGTTTGTGGATTTCGGATATTTTCTGTTTGGAATTCGGAAAAAATTTCTTCTGCAAAGTTGTAGAGAATTCGATTTCGTGTGAAATGGACATAAAATTCGTATTTTTCTGATAAACGGGCTATTTTCTATGAATTGTTAAAGTTTTTGATTATTGTTTAAATGATAAAACATTTTGGAAAATTCTAGAATTGATTGGTAAGAAATGTGCTCAATTGAATTTCAAATGTGGTAGGTGGCAATAGGAACAGGTAAAGCCATCGTGTAGTAGAAAGTCAAGTGCTGCTTTGCGCTTAACATTTTCCTATAAATAGAGGACTAAGTTAGAATTGAAAATCACACCGGAATAAAGTTTTTCTTTCTCTCTATATTATCGAGCGTATTCTTGTGAGTATTTTGATAATTGAGTGTTGCTATCTGGTGCAAGTTCCTTCAAAGACTATATCCAAAGATTCCAAATGTAATACGGTTATTTTGAGGTAAGGATGTTATTTTCTTCATATATGATATTAATTCTTTCAATATCATTATGTCAAGTATCGATCCGAACTTTTAATCAAATTTGGAACTTTTTGGTTAGGGGTTACTATTCACGATACATCACTATTCACGATATACGACACTATTCAAGAAAAATGAAATTTCTCTTTTCTTCCAGATGTCTTTTATGGTTACTATCTTTGATTGTATCCATGTTTTGATCTTTTATTTTGAATTCTACTTCACACTTGGTTATTATGGAGTATTATTGAATTTGGATAAACCGAAATACTGAATCCCTAATATTTGTCCTTACGTCTCACCGGATTCATTCTCTAAAATGTTTTTCATCATCCTCGGTCCTTAATGGTGATATTTGATTAATATCTTTGGCCTCAGTAGGCAAAAGATGAATGATTACTCGATGAATATCTTTGGCCCGTAGTGTAAAAGATGAATAGGTGTTGAGATGAACATGCACTAACTGGTGATATAAATGAATATCTTTGGCCCGTAGTGCAAAGATGTATATTGATTGATGTTACAGGATAAAATATTGATGATGGACTTTTAAATTCATAGATGATAGTAGATTTCATTCTTTACTTAACTATTCTAATGAATTGTTGTTTCATTGCAGATTGTTGATCTAAAACTTGTTGTCGATTGTACTTTATCGATTTTCTCGTTGAAGACTAAGGATAATTTTTGTATATTATCTTAGTCATAATGTTCTTTCGGGCTAGTTGAGCTCACCCTTTATCTTTTTGTTCCATTTTTCTTCTCGTGGAGGTGAGAATTTAGCGAGGACTAATGGGGTATGGAGTGATGATTCAAGATAAATTTGTTTTAGTAGTCCTTACTATTTTGTAAAATAAGGCATCAATAATTGTAATGAGGAATTTATTTAGGTGTGGATATTATAAAAAATTTGGTCCCAATTTGGGCGCTTATAAATAGAAATAACCTCTAAATTGTAATATATTATAGACTTTTTAAGTCCCGTATTGAGAAACTATACTCTATATAGTAATAATTATATATATATATATATAAGAGAGACAATATTAATTTTAAAAGACTACATTTTCTATAAAAGACTACATTTCCTATAAAGGACCACATTTTCCTATAAAAGACTACATTTCCTATAAAAGACCACATTTTTCTATAAAAACTACATTTCCTATAAAAGACTACATTTTCCTAGTTTAAAAATCTAAATAATTTATGTTTTCTTTAATTTTTGTTATAAAATCTATATTTTTGTTAAAGTGGATATTTTGGGTGTTCAAAAAAATATTTTGTACCAATACCTCTATTTAGTAGTAACCTCTCAATTAGAATACAAATAGTTTGGTCCCAAGTCTATTCCTAAATAGAGGTTTTTATCAGATATCAAATCTTTTCTCTTAAATAAGTTTATATGGTAGTATTTAATTCAAAAGCTATCTTTTCGAAAGTTATTCAACTTATTTGTACTTTAATGCTTCAAATTCATTATTTTGGCTAAACAATTGTTGAGATATATTGATATTATTTATTCATGAAAATCTCATTTAATGTTTTCCAAACCATTTTGTGGTGGTGCGAGACTCTTATATAATGTTGTGAACTAACAACCCTTTTATAGGAGCATATCAATTCAGGACATATGATTTCAAGGACATGTAATGTGTCATTAGATCGTTATGTTGTGCACAATATAGGTACTTAGGATGATCCCCTAAAGTACAAGTCTAGGATATAGATCGGTTTTAATAACTGTTTGTATCCATGGATTGCAGAGTGTTATTATCACAATTCTAGTACGAGTTTCATTGGTCATTTGACCTTACAACATGCTAAAGCCTGATTTTCAGACTCTAAACTTTTAAAGAACTGTCTTGTTCAGTATCTATTGATTTATATCCTCTTTATTATAATTATTTATGTTCCATTATATTCAACTGTTTATTTTCTCGCTGAGCAAGCTTTTGCTCACCCTTGCGTTGAATATAATGTTTTCAGTTAAAACCGAGAAAGCTGGTACGTCCGGGAAAGATAAAGGAAAAGGCAAAGTTGCAGAATAAATATTTATTAAGTGCCGGTGCTTATATGAACTTAAGTAGTTGATGTAATAAATACTTTTAGTATTATGTATTGTAATATTATTTGGTATTTAAGTTATATATGTAAAGGTCTATAAAACCTAGGATTTAAGTAAGATATTTATGTAATCTAAGACAGGTTTAAGTTGGTATTTTGGATGAAATGATTGGTTATATTAGTATTGTGATAACCAAACCCGAGGTAAAAGTAACCCAGATTTGGGGGCGTCACAGATTTGGTTATGATTGTTCTAGCGGGAGAGTAGGGTAAAGCTGGAAAAAATTAAATAACCCTACTATCCAAAATTTTGTGTGACTGTTTTCGGCCAGTTAATATCTATTAAAAGTTAGGCCTTTTGTGTGCTGAAAGTACACAGTACCAGGAAGTTTCAGTCTAAAAATGGGATCAATCCGACTTCCGAGGCGAGAGTTATAACCAAATAAATTTCTATGAATGAAAACTTGAAACTGATAAATATAAAGATACACAACCCAGAAAATTACAAAATTTATACTCGAAATGTGTATTGATATAAACAAGGTTTTTTGTAAATTTCAGGATATTTGGATAAAAACACAATTTATTAAAAATGCTACAATGTTAAGCATAAATAGCCTTTTAAAAATAGTAAATAAAATTTGAAAAATTAAGGAAAAATATTTTATGCATAAAATAATATTACCTAAGCATGTCTAGAAGAGATAAAAATAAAAAGGTATCTAAGTGCCTTTGATAAATATGTTGGGGTCTAGAAAGTTAAGAAAGATAATTAAAGATCAATTGAAAAATTACATAATGTAATTTTTTGATTTATTTGCAATAAAAATGGATGAAGAAGACTAAGCAAGGGTAAAATGGTCATCCCTATATTTATATTATAATTTGATAATATATATATATATATATATATATATATGATATGCAATGAAGAATGATGTTCGAGGAATGTTAAGCGATGAAAGAGGTTATGCAATGGACGTTCGATGAACGTTTTGGGATAAGAAAAAATAGAGGAAAGTTCTTTTAGTAAATTGTTGAATTATTTGAATATGTCGATATCGTATACATGATTTGATTGCTCAATTATGTGTTTCATCGTTATGTGAATTTTACATGTGAGCATGATTAAAGTGTGCACGTTGTGTAACTATGTGATTATACTGTGCTATGTGGAGCTTGAAATTCTGTAAAATTACTGTATGAGATATTTGATGCATATAAAAAGCATACTATGAGATGTATGAAGCATATGTAGACACACTAAATAAGATTTATGATTCATGTATACAATGCATAGCATGAGAGACATGATGCATGACTAAAAAGCATATTATGTATGAAATGGGAAGCATGAAATGTTAAAATTGTTAGAATTACTGCACACCGTAGTTTCTCACCCTTGCTATAAATTAATGTTTTTCAGTTAAGCTAATGCCGAAGGATGCAATAAAGTAAAAGAAGACGAAGGATTTATGATAGAAGCACATGTGTCTTAATTGTAATAAGTAGAACTGTTGTACTATTGTTTAATAATATTAGATGATGTATTAACTAAGGTATTTGTACCTGGGATTAGAAATGATATGTTGTAATAATATTTTAATTAGATTCATGTCTTAAAATTATGTTATATGGGTATTACCGTGAAGCACCGGATCCAGGCTTGAATGCAAACCCAGGGATTTGGGGCTTTACATATTACATATTGAGATAGTATAATAACTTATTCCCTCGGTCCCTTAATATATGTCGTTTCAGATTATTTCATTTTTCTCTAATTATTTGTCATTTTATATAATTTAGGAGAATTAACTACAATCTTTTTAAAATTATCCATTATGGAAAAATGTTACAGATGAGGGAGAAAGAGAGAGTATGAGATAAGTATGGTAATTATAGGAATTTAAGAGTATTATAGACAATTGATATTAATTATATTTAATGCTATAAAATTATTTCTTTAATTCTTGTGCATAACTCTAAAACGACATATATTAAGAGACGGAAGAAGTAGTTTATTTGAGCATTTAATTGACTAGCTATCTATAAACTAACATTGAATATTTTACCTTCTTTATATTAATGAGTAAAAAGGCTAAGAAGTTGATGTTACCAACATTAATTCTTGGTCTATTAAGTTGATGTTACCAAGCATTAATTCTTGGTTTTTTAAGTTGATGTTACCGTAACTATCTACTCAATATCTCTCCAAATCAAGTGACTTAATGTAGCCCATTGTGCCAAAAGAGTAAGACTGTCGAGCTTAAGGTGAATAGATTCAATAATCAAATGTACAACCCTTTCCTCAAACTATAGTGAAAAGGAAAAGAATTAGAACTATTCCTATGAAATCCAAAATGATTTAAGAATTAAGTTTCATAATGCATAGCCACAAGACTATTTCTAAAATATCACCATAATAGAATTAAAGAAACATGAAAATTATAAAACACATAGTGCTCATCTAAAGTTTCAACTAGTAAGCTTTCAGTCCTAAGAAGCCAAGAAAAAACTGAATAACACTACATTCACTATAAAAGATAATAAAAATCCAAGTAAAAAAAAATCAAATATTTAGAATATAGCTCCCTCATCCACCGAAGATCTTTGTTGGGCGTGATTATTAGGGCCTAAATTATAGGGTGGGCCAAAGTCCACGTAGAGGTATTTACCTGCGTAAGAATTTAATTTGGTAGTTGAGTATTTTAAAGAATTCAAGATTCCTAATTATATATATATTCACTACTTAGTGATGACTAATCTTGTCATCAATGTATTATAATTGTGATGGCCATGTCAATCACATTCAATTTTTCGAGCAAAATAAATTTTCTTTTACGACGCACTAAGTCATCACTTATAGATATACCCTTTTCGTGATTGTATTTAAGATATCACTAATATTTTAATGTAAGAAATAATCAAAACAATATTTTATGAATGATTGCCGTGACAATCATTAAAAAAGATAAATTTTTGTGACGACTTTTATTTGCAATTACAAAAAAGAAGGTATTTTGTGATGGAATTTTCAAACCATCACAAAACAATAAAATATATGATGGCTCTTAGTGATGACTAATTTTACCATCATTATAGAGAGTATTTGTGATCGTCATTGCAATCACCAAATTTTATGTTGAAGTAATTTTGTTTAGTAAGTCAACTCACATATGTTTCCTTTTATATTTTGTTTTAAAATTATAATCATGATCTGGACTTTGGTGTAGTGGTAATACTTGTTATTTAATTTGCAAATGGGAGCGGGTTCGAATCCTACAAATATAATTTGATACAATTAATATAGATACAATTAATACAGTAAAATAAATTATATGTAAATTAATAGAGATTCACGTTCTTACATTTGATTCCTAAAGTCTTTTTTTTTGTGATGACTTTGACAATCACAATAGATTACGCGTTAGTGTGATTGTATTAATCATCACAAAAGCACTAAGCGTTTGCATAATTGCCAAAACCATCACGTAAAATCTTTCATGATGGGCGTATACAAGACGGCCATTGTGATGCTTAAAGCCATCACGTAAACCTTTCGTGATGGTTTTCCTACTTTTTGTGATGGATTTTGGCCATCACAAATGACCATTTTTTTAGTAGTATATATATTCAATTTATAACTTCTAAAGAAAGTGTCAGGACATATTCCGACTTTCTTTCTTTAAGGAGTTCTCACATGATCGGAGCTATCCTCCGACGGCCCAAACTGTCAAGCTTCACATGTTATTGGTGATTGAGACGTGTGGATGAATCTTGGCGTTACTAGGATTGAACATGTTATTGGTGATTGAGGCGTGTGGATAAATCTTAGCGTTACCATTGGCGCTAAAAGGAGGGTCGTTCTGGTGTCATATTAAAATCACCAAATTTAGTGTGAGAGCCTACATATAAAGTTTAAGTTGCTCTCTTTTATTAAATCAATGAAATATATCTAACATTTGCATGAGATTTCTGTTATTAATCCGATATGTTCATAATATTTAAAGTAGTAAGATATCATAGTATTATTGATACTTACTTTACGTGCATATATATTATGAATCCAAATACATACAAAACACCATTCTTTAGTTGGTGGGTTTCAGTTCATGATTAATATTATAAAATTCTTGTCTTTGTGGTCTTTTGATCATCAGTGGATTCCTTTAATCAAAGCACAAGCCCCATGCCCAGAATTTTTACCTAGTTATGGGCGACTATTACTAAAACCTTCTTTTGAAAAAATAAATAAATTATTTCATTCTGAAATCAACTTTAAGAACATGGACAGAACTTTGCCAACTAATCTCCTAGGACAACTATTTCCACTTTAAGAAAACATGGCACTATCAATATTTGTCCTACCTGCCATATATACAGTCCTCACAAATTCGCTCAGTCGCGATGATAGCTTGCCGAAGCCATACTCTCTCAGTCCGAAAGCAGATGTTCGGTGGATGTTTGTTTATTGGTGTCGATGTCCTTTAAAAATAATATTAACCGATATAGGAAAAGATGCGGTTCTTCGACCATGCCCATGCAAATTATGCTTTACATGACTTAATTGAATTAAATATATAAATTAGGGTTCACAATATAATTAATGGCGGAAAAACCAGAAATAAATGTGTGAGACCCAAGAGAAGTCTCCACGTGTACCGAGGCAGAAGACTCGTGAAGACGACTCATTTTGAAAATTGATCGAGGGATTTGATAGGTGGTTAGAAGGACATGATGATTTGGACATTAATACCCTGGTGACTAAGGGTATTTATGAAATTTTTCTGAGGTCAGGTGCCTGGCACGTGACCACTTTCCATGAAATTTTATAAATACCCCTTCCATTCTATGAAGAGGGGACTTTTTGACTTTTAGAGGACTTGAAGACTTGGAAATTATCTCTCCACCCGAAACACTCAAGAAGGCTCTCTGGATCCTTGTACCCTAACAAGGTTCTTGGATCCTAAGAGTTCTATCACGTGTCATTGAAGTAATCGCTCACATGTTTTTCTCACCTCTTCAATTAATCAATCAATTTTGGACTTTTCATGGATTCCTCTCATCCTCAGCCAACACAAATGTAAGACCCCAACTTTTATGAATAAAGATGATTTTTCTATAAATATCATTTTTGAATATTATGGAATGAATTTGATATAATGTTATAGTTGTGGGTAATATTTATAAATTTTGCAAAGTACGCAAGTTGTTATATAATATTCGATTCGGGGAATATTCATTTTAACAGGAAATATTCGTACAACGACACAATCATTGGTGGACCCCGCAATAGAATTATTGTCGGA
Source organism: Panax quinquefolius (assembly GCA_020205615.1). Classification (NCBI taxonomy): domain Eukaryota; kingdom Viridiplantae; phylum Streptophyta; class Magnoliopsida; order Apiales; family Araliaceae; genus Panax; species Panax quinquefolius. The sequence continues at coordinate 32,040,906 of CM035163.1, forward strand.
TTGAGAAAAACGACAAAAATATTTTATGAAAATAACGGCTGAAGTTGTATCGTTAATCGTTGAAACAATCGGTGTTAAAAGTATAGTAATACTCGTGGTTGCATAAGAAAGCAATACACAGATTGATTATTGATGCTTACGTGAGAAGTCACTCGCTTTTGTTCAATTATTGCTACGAAGAATTGTTGATAAGATCTCACGTTATTTGATTCAATTATTGTCGATATTTTATATATTATTAAATCAATAATTGAGACGACAAAGTTATTAATATTATTATTTGCAATATTAACGATGTCTAGAAGTTTTGTCAATGAGGGGTTTGGTCACCTAATTGCGTGTCAATAGGGAAAAATCCTTATTGGAAAGTCCCCTCTTTCCTGGGAACGACCTGGTCGATTAATATTGTGAATTATAATAAAGATGATAAGTTTTGGTTTATTATTATTATAAATGTAATAAAATAGAAAACTTTTTATATAAAACAGAATACTTTTATAAAGTTATTTATTTTATTAGACTATAAATAGAATATATAATATTCTATTATGCATAGTGTTTTGCATAAAGGTTCTGTGATAGTATTTGTATAGTAAAAATTTTTTATATTAAATTGAATACTTTTATAAAATTATTTGTTTTATTAGACTATAAATAGAAATATATAATATTCTATTATGAATAGTATTTGTATAGTGCTCGCATAGTGTTTGCATAGTAAAAAATTTTTATATAAAACATAATACTTTTATAAAGTTATTTGTTTTATTAGATTTTAAATAAAATATAAAATATATATATATATTATAAATAGAATATATTATATTTTATTGCATAATATCATTTCCATTCTCCTATAAATAGGATGCTTAGTTAGAATTGAAAACCACACCAGAAATTCAGAGAATTCTTCTTCTATAATCTTGAGCGTATTTCTTTAGAGTTTTAAGAAGTTTTGAGCGTAGAAAGCAGTATAAGTTTTTTTCAAGAAAATCCTTGCCCTACCAGTCGGAGTACTCTTCTTTTTAAAGTAAGGGGTATTATTTCTTTCGTCTTCATGAAGAGAACTTCATTATTCCATTCTTTATTATTCTCATTGAATAACTCGTATATGCGACTACCCTATACTTGGTGAAATTCTTCGTTATTCCATTATTTATTATTCTCATTGGAATATCCCATCTCATGCATTTTATGCATGACCGGTTTCGTTTCGTTCTTTATTATTCTATTGGAACATCGTATGCATGCGGATTATGTATGACTGGTTCCGTTCTTTATTATTTTATTGGAACATCCCGTTTATGCGGATTATGCATTTAATTCGTTCCATTCTTTATTATTCGTTGGAATAACTCATATGCGTGTGGTCTATCGCATGCATGGTGATTTCTTATGTTATTCCATTCTTTATTATTCTGTTGGAATAACCTGTCTATGTGGATTATCACATGTATGATGAATAATACTTTGTATTCATTCATTATTAAATTGTGTATTAAATTGTGGAAATGATTTGTCTAAGTGGATTACCGCACGGTATGATTTAAAATCCATTTGCAATTTTTTATATATTCTTTTATACTCAGTTGGTTAAAGCTTTGACTTCTATACTCTATGAAATTAGTGAAATATCTTTAATATTTGCGCTTCATCCAGTATCTTTTCATGGAAATATTCTTTTGAGCATTCTTAAATTTTACTCCATAAAGAAGTATCATGTTGACAATTTGGACGTTATCGTTCCTGGATAAATTAATTCTTGAACTTGTTTTATTGAATTCTTATATCATTGTCATCATCCTCATGTTTATATTATACCGAAAGTCATCTCGTATTCTGTAGTGCATAGATGGACTTAGTATGATTATGACCGAGGATTAATCCAGATAATCATGACCGTAATGTTACAAATGATGTGGTAAAAGTCCTCATTGGCCCGTAGTGCATTGATGGACGCTTGTTGGCATGATCATGACCATTTATGAATACACGAATATCCTTGGCCCGTAGTGCATGGATAATTTGTGGTTGTGATACTAATGAATATCCTTGGTCAGAAAAGTGTGGATGGTGTGGATTATTTTTTAATGAGTCTCGCCGATAAAAATGATGAAAAACCTTTAAAACATAGAAGATAGTAGATTTTATTCTCTACTGACTCTTTTAATGGATTACTTATACCGCTATGCTTAAACTTGATGTTTGTTATATTGTATCAGTTTAACACTATTGAAGGCTAAGGATAATTTATTCTGCATTATCTTAGTCATAATATTTCTTACTGGGCTACTTGAGCTCACCCTTTTGCTTTTATTGTTCTCTTCAGGAAATGAGAACGTAACAAGGACTAGTCGAGGAACGGAGTGATGGTCCAGAGGATAGCATTAGTAGTCCTCACTATTCTATGAAATAGTGTGTTAATAAATGTATTGAGGACTTATTTTGAGTTTGAATACTGTCTAGAAGACAATATTTGTATTAAAACTCATAACTTGTGTTGTATATTTAAGATTGTATTTGTATTCTGTACCATGTATTTGGCGACTCAGAATAGGTGATGTATACCTATTTTGGGAGTGTCACAGTTGGTATCAAAGCTTAGGGATATGATCCCTGGCTAAGATGTGAGATAAGAACTAGAAGAGGAAAGACGGGGAATTATTTCGCTAGTATGACCTACTTAATTTTATTTGATATTTAATTGGTCGGTCAGAGTATGGGAATAATATGTGATATGTTAATTAACCCTTGCTTTGTGGTAGTATTTGAAAATGACATCTGAGAATGTTAAGAATATCAATGGAGCACAGGAGACCGTTGAGTCTCCACAGATCAATAATCAGGATAATGTGCATCAGGAAGGTGACAATCCTCGTGCAAACAACAACATTGACCAAATGATGAACGATGGAATGTTCAGAGGCTTTATGCAATTCATACAACATCAGGCAAGAGCGGCTCCTGTCCAAAATACAGGTGGAAACACTGGAAACTCTCTGACGGTCACCGCTAAGCAGTTCAAGGAATTGGGACCACCGGAGTTTTTTGGAGAGCCAAAACCACTTAAGGCGGAGACATGGATAAAACAGATCTGTAAGATATTTGATGTCTTTGGGATGCTCCGAGGAGCAAAAGGTTCCCTTTGCCACCTTCATGTTGCGAAAGGCGATTATTGGTGGGAATCAGAAGCGCACTCAACTCCGCCAGATTGAAGATGGCTTGGGAGAAGTTCCAAGAATTGTTCAATGACAAGTACTTTTCGAAAGTATTCGTCACATGAAAGAGGTAGAATTCATCAAGCTCGAGCAAAACAATATGACCGTATCGCGAAGACGAAGCCAAGTTTGCCGAGTTGTCCCGATTTCGCGTCCCATTTGGTTGATAATGAGGAGAGAATGACGCGAATGTTTCTAAGAGGTTTGAAACCCAGAGATACGCCAATATCTTATCTCTCATAAACCGTGGTTTGTATTTAGATGTTGTTAATAGGACTCGATTATTGGAGCGTGATAATGAGTCAACCCAACCAAAAGAGAGCAAATTGACAAAATGATAATACCGGTGAGAAAGCGATCATCAAAGCGGTGACAACAAGCGTGGAGGAATCAACGTGGCGAAATGGTAACCACTTCTTGGTAATCAGGCTAAAATAATAAGAATGGACATTTCAAGAAGAGGAGATTCAACAATGATGGAAAGACGTCAAGACCAAAGACCGTTGTTAAGGAAGAGAGATGACCACCTATCATATGCTTTAAATGCAGAGAGGGAGGGACACATCGATCAAATCACACATGATGTCATTCCAAAACATGTTATAATTATGGAAGAGAAGGTCACCTAGCCCAATTTTATCATTCATCGAAGACAAGTTCAGCTAGGATAGAGGCACCAAAGGCCGTCTCAGAAAAGTCAAAGTCGGTAGTGCAAGGGAGAGCGTTTGTTGTGACCTCCTAGAAAGCAAGGAACCCGAACGAGGTCATCACGGGTAAGCTTATCATAAACTCTAGCGAATTTTATACCTTATTTGATAACGGTTCTACCCATTCTTTTATTTCTTTTACTTGCGCTCAACGCACTACAAGGAAATCGACTAATCCCGACGGAACTAAGTTTAACGGACTATATTCAGTCGAAAATAATATAATTTTGACAAAATATTAGGTCAAAAATAATTTTGTCCAAAATAGTTTATTTTCGAGGAAATTCGGTCGGGAATATAAGACCTCATATGGCGCCAAATTTCCCGCCAGCGCGAAACTTAAATTCGATGAAATTATGGTTATTTTCGAGGGACGTTACGTCGAAGATAAGTTAATTCCGAGGGACGTAGGGCCGACGGATACTCCGTCAGAAATAGCTTATAAAACCTATTCGACTGACTCAGGCTAGCGTCTCCCCGTATTCTCTCAGTTTTATATCTCTCCTCTCTCACTCTCTCATCTCAGTCTCTCATCTCTCACTCTCATCTCTCTCTCATCTCCGGCGCCCACCTGCCACCAACACCTCCACCACCGACCAGCCGCGTGCCCCCTTCTCGCGATCGATCAGTTCTCCCTCACCGCCAGGTACCCCTTTAGCTGCCGACCACCACTACCACCATCTTAGTTCTCCGCTTTCTTCCTCAAAACCACAAACCACCACCTCCACCACCAAGAGCCACCTCCAATCTGCCACCCATTTTCAATTTCACCACCGACTACCACCACCACCACACGCAGACGGTTTATTAGCTCCAAAAAGGTATGAGTTCAAATATTGTTTCATTTTGATAATGATGTACAAAATCAAGAGATTGAATAATTTTATATTGTATGTATATATTGATTTGAGTCGAAAATTGGTAAATTCCTTAATTGGTTTACCGTATGTGCATCAATTTGGCTTTGGTAATTGGATTTGAATTTGAAAATTGGTATAGGTTAAAATTTTGTTATATATTTGATCGAAATTTAGATTTGAGGCTAAAATTTTGGGCTAAAATTTGGTATATATTTTGATTGAGAATGGATAATTATGCAGAATATATTGTTTGCATTGTTTATGTAATTTAATTAGTTTTCAATCTTGAATTTAACTGATTTTAGGACTGTTTTTTAATTTTGATATTTTTGCAATTTCCGACTGAATTTGTGTGATGTAAATTTCGATGTATGTATCATTTGCAAGATTTTTTCGTAATTATTTTGATAATATTAGTAATTAGTCCCAATATTAAATATTAAAATATAAACTAATTTGAAGTAAATTAAATAAAATCAAACAAATTTTATTTAATTTAATAAATAAATTAAATTTAATAAAAATTATTTACAAATATATAATATAATACAAATAGAATTCAATTCAATAAAGAATAAAATAAAATATAATCAAAAATTTCAATTTAATTTACTTTAATTTAATTAAAATAATTTAAAATAAATTAAATTAAATTAAATTAAATTAAGGCTAAATTAAATTAAATTAAATTAAATTAAAATAATTAAATTAAATTAAATTACATTTGAACTTATATAATATAATACAATATAAAATAAATAATAATAATAAATTTAATTTGATTTAAATAAATAAACCAATTATATACTATAATATAATATAATATACTACAAATTAAAATAAAAGAAAATATAATAATAAACTAAGTAGGGTGAATGTTAATGTTAGTCTTTATAGATTCCAAATAACAATTCTCATAAACTAAGTACCACTTAGTTTATCATTGGCAAAATAAAATAAGTAGGAGTGAATGCCTAAAAAGTTAGTCTTTATAGATTCCTAACAATTCTCATAAACTAAGTATCACTTACTTAGTTTATCATTGACAAAATAAAATAAGTAGGAGTGAATGTCTAATGTAGTCTTTATAGATTCCTAACAATTCTCATAAACTAAGTACCACTTACTTAGTTTATCATTGGCAAAATAAAATAAGTAGGAGTGAATTTGAATAATAGTCTTTTTAGATTTCAAATAACAATTCTCATAAACTAAGTACCACTTACTTAGTTTATCATCGAACTCCTTCGGGATGTTGTCATATGTTATGATGGAACAAAGTTGAGGAATATTTGTAGTAATTGAATTAACTTTATTATTTGAGTATAGGACACAACAGAACTACGACCCTTTTTTTCCCGATCACGACTCAAGTAGAGATTCCACATAACAATTCTCATAATTAAACTAAGTAGCATTTGCTTAGTTTGCCACAAGTTTCAATAAACTAAGTAGCATTTTCAATTATATATGTACTATATTTTGAAACTTAGAAACCCGTTTGACATACACTGTAGGGGTGAATGTCTAATGCCCCCATTTGGGATCATTATTGGATGTTATGTCTCTCACTTAGGCCGGTGCAAATACGAAACGGTACATTTGTTGTTATTTTGAGGATTAATCGACTGTTATCTCTATATGATCTCCGAGTGCATACTTAGATTAAGTTATCTTAGTCTATTTTGTGTGCTTGGAGACCATGGGGAGGTGCTACCAAAATTTTCTTGAAACTCATGAAACGTACTCAACGTGTTTACACTAGTGACGAGACGCATCCAATAACGGGATAAAAGCCTTACCCCTGTCCTGTAGAGATACTAGGTAAATCTAATTCACGCATGAATATCCAAATTAACTTAATGCGCACTTCAGATAGTTAAAAATGCTAGCTTAATAGGAGTTGGATGTACCGTAGGATACCTAGTGATGGGAGGGGATTAGTCTCAGCTTATCGTGTTGGGGTTTTAGATTTCTTGAACAAAGCACTAGAACATACGAATGATCCAAATGGAAAGATGCGATGCCCGTGTGTCAAGTGTAAAAATCTAATTTGGAAGAAAGTCGACGAGATTAAATTCGACTTACTTTCTCGTGGATTTGTGAATGGGTACTTCAGATGGACTCATCACGGGGAATCAGAAGTGATTAAAAATATTGTGGAACAACCAATTCCACGGGGTTCATACGTCGAACACTATGATCCAGTTGAGATGTTGGTCGATGTTTATGGCCCTACTACTATCGATCAATGAATATGAACCTTCTTCAAGCTAAAGGCGAAGCAAGTGCCAAAAATGATACAACACGCCTTTTACCCGGTTGATATCTCGAATCGGGGTCGCGTTGTATCCAGAAATGATACGGACACTAAGCTTTCTCGCAAAGGATGTGAAGCTCTTACACTTCAAGAATGAGCACTAATCAGTAGTGAGAGAGGTTTCAACGATTTGCTCGCTATAATTGGACAGTTCTTACCCAAGGATCATACTCTTCCTGCGAATTATTACGAAGTGAAGAAGATGGTCAAGGGGTTAAATATGGGGTATCAGAAAATCGATGCTTGTGAGCAGGATTGCATGTTATACTATGGGGAGGACAGAGATAAGGGACAGTGTGATATATGCAGTTTATCGCGCTACAAGGTTACAAAACGTGAGGGAAGGAGAAACCAGTTCCCAAGAAAATCTTACTAAGTATTTTCCACTTCATTTGAGACTCAGATGGCTATTCATGTCGCCTTATACTGTTTCAACATATGAGTTGGAATCGAACAAGGGATGTCGTGCCTGGTCAGCTGACTCACCCAGCGGATGGAGATGAATGGAAGAGATTTGATGTAAATTATCCTGAGTTTGCGGAAGAAGTTAGAAATGTTAGGCTTGGTATGGCTACTGATGGCTTTTGCCCTTTTAATAATTTTCGCCAGCCATACTTAATTTGGCCAGTCATTATGGTCGCTCTTCCACCGACAATGTGCATGAGGGATCCGTATTTGTTTTTGACTTTACTCATTCCGGGGGATAAAAAGTCCTACAAAAGACCTTAATGTGTACCTTCGACCGTTAGTGGATGAACTAAAGATGTTGTGGGAGACAGGGGTTCAGACGTATGATAAATCGATATGCGAGAATTTTTGTGATGAAATTACCACATTATGGACTATCACTGACTTTCCGGCTCTTGGGATGGTTAGTGGTTGGTCAACTCACGGGAAGCTGTCATGTCCAGTGTGTATGGGGGATATGCAAGGCCACCAGTTGCAGCATGGGCGAAAATGTAGTTTCTTTGGAACTGCTCATAGATTCTTGCTTGTTGATCACAATTACAGAAAGATGTCTGCATAGTTCAACAGAAAGATAGAGAAGAATGGGGTTGTTGGTCGACTGTCGAGCAGTGAGGTCTTGGGCTGGTTGAATCAACTTGATTTTCCTTTGCCGGGGAAGGAACACAGTAAATTGAGAGCATCCGGGTACAGGAAGACTCATAATTGGACACACTTGCCTATATGGTTTGAGTTGCCGTATTGGGGCATACTTTCAGTCCGTCATTGTATAGATGTCATGCATACCGAAAAGAATGTTTTTGAGAACTTGTTTTACACCGTGTTAGATGCGAGTGGTAAAACTAAAGACAATGACAATGCTCGAAGAGATTTGGAGGCATTGAACATTAGGCCAGAATTGTGGCTTCGCCCTAACACTACGAAACCTAAAGCTCCATTTTGTCTTACTAAGCAACAAGTTGAAGACGTTTGTAAGTGGGTTAGTGGGTTGAAGCTCCCAGATGGATATGCGTCGAACATAACACGTTGTTATAAGGTTGAGCAATTGAAAATTTCTGGATTCAAGAGTCACGATTGTCATGTATTTATGCAGAAGTTGATTCCAATTGCATTTCGTGAGATGTTACCCAGAAAAGTTCTGGATACATTGGCCGAACTGTCAAATTTCTTTCGAGATATTTTCTTAACTATAATTAAGTACAGTGATGTTGAGTAGATGGAGAAGAATATTGTGCTTACCATGTGCAAGCTTGAAATGATCTTCCCTCCAGGATTTTTTGACTCGATGGAACATCTGCCTATTCATCTGCCGTATGAACTCAAACTTGGAGGACCGGTGTAATATCGGTGGATGTATCCTTTTGAGAAGTAATATATAAACTGCTAATTGCTCTATCCTGCTCATATTAATAATACTTCAATTTATCATAGGTATATGCGCTGATTAAAACAAAAGGTCAAGAACAAAGCTCGTGTAGAGGGTTCTATTGCTGAACGATATACAGAGGAAGAGTTTGTCAACTTCTGCTCATTGTATTTTAACGATGTTGTCTCAACGAAGCACAACCGTTTAGGAAGGAATGAGGTTGTTGGTCCAATGACTGATCATGCTGATGATGAGTTAGCTGTATTCACATATTCGGCTAAACCATTTGGCCCTTAGACGCTGACTTACTTAAGCGACAAAGAGTTGAAGATTGTATCTACATAAGTGCTTCTAAATATGCCCGAAGTATCATCATACATCACGTAAGTCGAAGCTTATTTGCTCCATTTAGTACAATTTACAAGTGTAGTCATCTCTATATATGTTAAAGATATTTTACTAATATCGCAGTTCATTCGAAGAGGAAGCGTCTGCTTCTAAACCAACTTTTACTGCAGCAGAATTGGAAACATTCACTAATGTTAATTTCCAACAGTGGTTTAAGAAAAGGGTTGAAGCGGAGAATATTTCTGAGCGTTTTATAGATGTCATCTGAGTACCTTACAAAGTTGTTAGTTCTTTTCCTGGTTGCATCATGAATGGGAACAGATTTAGAGTCGATGACTTGCATAAACTCACATCAGTCAATTCTGGGGTTGTGGTGTTAGGAAGCTGCTACCAAGATTCTGAGTCCAATTACTATGGTCGTTATGAGGATGTAGTTGTTCTTAATTATCACAGTAGCAAAAAAGGTAGTTACATTTAAGTGTGTAATTGGTTTGATATCGAAAAGGGGTTAAAGTTGATCGTAATATAATCACAACCGTGTTAAAGTCTCGATGACGTACGCGTGTCGCCAAGTTAAGCGACTCAAGTGTATTACGCTCCTAATGTCGTAAATACTCGAAGCCCCTGGTACACAGTAGTCACTGCTAAAACACGTTCATTTAATGCTAATAATATGTTTGGTATGGATGAGGCGTTGCAAGAAGATGTGAGCAATCCATTGGCCGTAGTGTTCCATGCTGAAGATGTGGTGAGTACTGATGTCATTGACGTACCTAACGATGAGGATGTCGAGGCCAACGTACACATGAATGATTATGTAGTCGTTGAGGATGATAACAATGACGAAACTGTTCTTGAAACTGAGGATGTGGAAGATACCGAATCCGAGAATGATATACACGTTGATTCTGATAGGTTTGATGACGTGTGTAATTGAAAATGAGCATTTATATTAGTACTTACCTCATATTGTTAAACTTTACATATTCGTAATCTACCAATTTTGTTATTGCAGAAAGATATTCATAGCTAGACATAGCGGTGGACGTCGCCGAGGTGGCGGGCGATCCGGTACTGGAGACGGTAGCCACGATGGAGGCTCTTCTTCAGGCACGAGTAAGTTATCTTAACTAAGATTTAAATATATCTCAGGCTGCATTAATTACAATGATTATTGAATTACTATGTTAAATACAATTATTACAGATGCACCTCGTCGACGACACCGAGGGACGAACCTCGGTATCTTTGGTCGTCCGTCTGTAGTGCCACTTACAGTACCGGTGGATGTCGTTTCCCAGCAGTAAGTGTTAATATATTCATACTATTTCTATCAGTTATTGCAAAACACAATTCACATAACACATATTGTTATACTTTTTCTGTAGTATACTAGACCCAGTGGCTAAGCACACCCTACACGCGATTTGTTTGACGCATCTCCCGAGAGAGTGCACGCGGTTCAGTCAGTATGCGCGGTACGATGCCACTTTTAAATAATCACATAGTTGTAATGGGATGACAAAATCAATTGTTCTTAATTTTAAATAATCAGTTGTATAGGTTTATTACCGAGCATCTCTCAGTCAGCTGGCGATGATGTGATTGAGCATCACGTCGCTGCAAATTACTCTAGATGGCTGTATGAGATGCGATAGAAGGCAGCCTGGGCAGTTGTGGACCAGCCCGGGACCACCATCAGAGATCATCAACTCCGCATAGTCTCCGATTTAGCCTGAGAGGCTATGTGTGCGCAATGGGAGGCTGATGACTTTAAGAAAAAGTCTGAGCAGGTGAAGAAGAACCGTGGTCAGCTCCGGATAGTACACAAAACTGGTTCTCAGTCGTTCGAGGAGGCGAAGACGGTAAGTGTGTTGTTTTTAGTTATTTTTGTGTCAATTTCTCACATAAATACTTAAGACCTATTTTATGAATGTTTGTATTAGGCATTGGGGAGGACCTTGGGCCGAGATCCTACCATTCTAGAGTTTTGAGATCGAGCCCACACGCCTAAGGACGAGCGTGCTTTGTCTCAGGAAGCTTTAGCTATACGGGTAAAACTCATCTTACTATTTAGCTTTTAATAATATTCAATCGTAAATAAAATGATATAATTAACATACGTATATGGAATACATTACAGGACCAATTTCAGAGGCTTCGGGACGAGCGTATAGCTGAGCTGGAGACTATTAGGAGGGGTTCTGAGCCGTTAGATTCTGCCACCCCTCTTCCCGATATTATATTAGATCAGGATGAGGAGCTGAGACTATGGGTCACATCTCAGGATCCCCCTACTAGCAGTACCAGCAGATATCGAGTGTTGGGTATGCCGAGGATACCCACATATACACTTCCTGGAGGTAAAATCCTTTTTATGTTTCATGAACTTATCCGAATTTATCACATTATATAAAGTATTATTAGTAATCGAATTTGTATCTCTTTAGAGGCTCCAGCCAGCGCCAGCGTCAGAGAGCACATGTCGGACCATCTCATACGGGCACTGACTTGGATGACGATATCTTCCGGCGGCTGATAGGGGCCATATCGGATAGGTTCCATACTGATCTGGTCTTTCGACGCCGTGATTGCCTTCGATTCTCGTCTTCACCAGATTGCTCAAGATATTATAGCAGGGCCTCTGCAGAGAGTACGGATTACCACGGGGGAGCGGTTTGACGCTTGAGCGTCGAGATGCTCGGATGGTGATTACCTCTTGGAGGAGGCTTTTAAATCCGCCCCACCTACTCGTGTATTCTTATTGTTTAAGTTTTTCAATTAAGGCTAGTTTGTTAATTCTCACATATATATATGGACTAATGATTTATATTTTTGATTCTATCAACAGGGTGGCGATGGTGAGCAGGCTGGCGATGATGAGAAGGAGCACGAGGCTAATTTTTTTATACACGAGCAAAACGTTGCTCACCTCCTCGATGATGATACTTTTACTAGTTTATAGTTCATTTGTATATATTCATGTTATTGTAGAACTTTATATATATTGTATTGTGTAATTACGTCTGCATAACTATTGTAAATTATATTGTTTAACATTTATGGAACATTATCTTATATTTATAATTCGTTAGCTTATAATACGTTTTGGTGGATATTTGAATGTGAATGTGAATGATAATGAGTTGAAGATTAAGTTTTAGTGCTACGTTGCATATTTGAATGTGAGATACTGTGTTTATATTATCAGTATTGGGTTGTGACAAAGTTCTGTGTACATTAATGGGTTTAAACACTGAAACCGAACTTTTAAAATCTGCATTTAAAAAAAATAGTTAATTTCGATTGGAATAGGTATTCATGACAACAATGTATACAACGAAGATTTCATGGGTGAATGCTACTAGAGTTAAAGAGGTCTTACCAACAAAGGTTATTGAAAATGAGAACTTTTAAAATAATAGACCACAAGTCCACCGATTAAAGCAACTAAACAAAAAATTGATGAAGTATTCCAAGAAGTTTTCTTTTACTTTCATTTTCTCAAAGTAAAGAAAATTAGGGCATAAAGACTTCATAATTCCAACTTTTCAAATCAAGGAAAGTACATTATACGATTCCTTACATATTTTTATTCGTACATATGTACACATGTGTTAATATATAAATGCCTATATGATTAACAAATCTGGTTTTGTTATAGAACAATCCATGAAAAATATATATATTCTCGACAAAGCATTCTCTGGAGTTGGCATATGAGTTTAATAAACCCTTTTCAAATGGTTTCCCATTGGGAGGATGATTCGCACGAAAGGGTTAACAAACTCAATTTTTGAAAATGACCAAGAGAGCCTCGAACGATACTTTGAACTCAATTTTGAAAATACCCCAAGGGTTCAACACTCTTAAAACCGATGACGTTGAAGTTCCTTTTCGGACTCAAGATTAACTACCAAACAAAATGAGGATAAGAATAGAAGTAATGAGCAAGAGAAGAAGAACTTGAGGGTTCCCTCCTAGGTTCAAATTTTACGAGGCACACTCTTTAAAAGTTCCAAAGTGATTTCCCAATCAAATTTTTGTTATCATGACGATGAACAAGATGACAAAAATTAAGGAAAGATGCGAGAAATACATAATAAATTAGGGACAATCTCCTTCAAGTCCTTCATGATAGAGAAAATTACGCGAGGAGCCAAAGATCATGACGGCATGACAAAGGTGTGGGTCACATCGATCCAAAAAGACATTAGAAGCCTTCCTTAGACATATATTATACGACTTGAAAAATTAAATATAAAAGAATACACCATGGAGCTTGATCACTAGAAGGTGGAGATACAAAGATAAATTCAGCCATCAATAAAATAGAGATAAGCCGCATAAGCATGACTCTGCCTACCCCTGCTCACTTCCTCCACGACTATCTTACTATGATAATGCAGACAAGAATACATTTACTATAGCTATGGCTGATACTCTACTAAAGCCACATGAAGGCAAAAATGATGGAGGCTTATACTAGATTTTAAGAAACACGATCAAGGGTCACAATATCCTATTCAAGACAACATGCTTCAGTAACATACAACAAGGAAACATAAAGAAGCAATAGTAGATGCTGATGTCAAACCTATGAGAAGTTTTGTTTCACAAATTTCATCAACACAAGATGATGGGTAAACCAAATACTAGCTTTACCATCGAAAGATCTCAAAGAATCAGAAAGACGAGAATATGAAAAATCCACCCAAGATGGTAGTCCACTAAAAATGGAGGTTTAAGTCCTCATGAGTATCCATTGCCAATAAATTGGATGAACAGGGAAGGAGGCCCAAGAATTGATGAATTAAAAATCCACCCAAGATGTTGGTCCACCAAAAATGGTAGTTTAAGTCCTTAGGAGTATCCATTGCCAAGAAATTGGGTGTCCAAGGGAGGAGGCAATAGAATTAATGGATTAAGAAAACCCACCCAAGATGGTGGTCCACCCTAAATGGTGGTCAAGTCCTCGATAGTACACTTGCAAAAAATTGGATAACCCAAGTGCCGAGGCACCGATTTCAAGTCGTCACAGCACTACACTTGCCAAGAAATTGGACGATCCAAGTAACGAGGCACCCGAGTGTTACACTTTATCATCAAAAGTGAATGAGGCACCTGACTATAAGTCATCATACCTGAAATGTGACGCCCCCAAAATTGGTCCACACGACCCATTCTGAGTCGCCATATATCACTCTTTAAAAATCAAATACAAACTTCATTTATAAATCGTTGAATCGTCGTAAAGTAGAGTACAACATGAGATAAGCTATGAGTTTCAATACAAAATCTATGTAACTCTCATGGTGCCTCGACCACAACACCTTCAAAAGGTACTTTACATAAAAGTACAGTCAATAACTGTTTTAGAAATTAAAATCTTTGGGAAGTGCTCAAGGAAACCTTCGTACATGGGAGGCCATGTGTCTAAGTTATGATAGATATCATATGTCCACGTAATTATACTTGGTCAACCCAATAGACCCTAAAGAAAAACAAGATTGCTATCATTTTTTTTCCCAACGGTGAGTCTTCTCTCGACATATAATTATCTTCGTTGTCTCCAAGTGAGAATATATTTCAAATATACTCCAAGATCATATAGTAGTGCTCAGAGATATACTCGCAAGTGGATGTGCACAAATCAGAAGACCCCAACTTATTATTAATGAAATTTAATTTTCTATTTATTATTTTGAAATAGTAAGGGTTGATTTGATTAATGTGGATAGTTAGGGTAAAATACTTAAATATTTCAAAATAAGCAAGTGGTTATAAAATATTCATCATTTTGGGAATATTCGCTTTGGTCGTGGAATATTCAGATCGCTTCAGAATATTTGTAACGATTTGCATGCACCATGTGTGGGCCCCATAACAAAAAAAGCGATTGGATGAAGAAAACGACAAATATAAGTTGTTTAAAATAACTGGTAGTAGTTATACTGCTATTATCGTTAAAATACTCGATGGTTAAAACACAAGAAGACAAGGTATCGCACCAATTATTGATTCTTACGTAAGAAGGCACTACTCAATAATGATTACGAATTCATCGCTCAAGATTTTATTGATTTAATAATTGTTGCGTTGATATTTTATATCATCATTGTTTCAATAATTGTCATTACACAAAGATTTTCATTATCGAAGCAATAATTCATATTATCCAATAATATAATTAGATAAAATTATTGGCAATGTCTAGAAAGTTCATGCTCTAAGGAGAGGTTTGGTCACCTAATCGCGCGCCAAGAAGAGAGAAATTTTATCGAAAGCCCCTCTTCCCTGAACCGCTCGGTTCATCAATAATGTGATTTCGTAATATTATTTATGAATAATTAATTATTGATTTATATGATGAGGAAAATATTGATTTTATGAGGATATAGATGGAGAAAATTTTTAATGTGACAATTGTTGAAAATTAATATTTTATCTTTTCTCGATAAAATAATTCATTTAAATATATTATTTTAATAATATATTAACGATGATATTTTTACAATGAATGTGGGAAATATGAGTATATGAGGAGGAAGAGTATTTTGTGGCATTAAATGTTTAATACATGTTTTTGTGTGTTGGTGGACACAATTATCGATCGAAATTTGATTATAACTCGTAAAATCGCCTGCGTTTGTGGATTTTTGGCCAATTTCATTTGGAATTTGAAAAACTTTCTTCTCGCAAAGTTGTAGAGAATTGAATTTCCTACAAAAACTCGAGAGATTTGAATTTTCCGATAAAAGAGCTATTTATTATGAATTATTGAAGTTCAAGTTCAAATAATTAATTTTGGGAGTTTTAGTTAATTATTTTGAGAAAACGTTTTTGCAACTAAGTTGGCCTCACATGTGATTTAAATGGGCTGAGATCAGTTGTCTATATAGGGCTAAAGAAAATGTGAAAAAATATATTAATATTATATTCAATTTTCGCTTTGGTGTTCTAAGCAATTTCCTATAAATAGGTGCTTAGGTTAGAATTGAAAATCACAATGTAAACTCAAGTTTTCTCTATTTCTCTCTCGATATATTGAGCGTATTCTTGTGAGTATACTTTGAGTATTGTTGGATGGTGCAAGTTCCTTCAAAGACTATACCCTAGATTCAAACTTAAGTACTAATCTTTCGAGGTAAGTGGATGTTATTTTCTTCTCAAATGATATTATTTCTTCAATATCATTATATCGAAATATTGGTTGGAACTTTTATCAAATTTGGAACTTTTTCATGTCGGGGTTATTATTCATGAGTTATTATTCACGAGTTACTATTCATGAAGTTACAATTCACGAAAGTACTATTATACATGAAAGCGTGAAGATGTTTTTTGGGAAATTTCTATCTTTTGGTGTCTGAGTTACTATTCACGATACTAAGACTATTCATGTATACTATGACTATTCATCCTAAAAATAAAATTTCTTCTTTTTGTCCAAAATATCTATTCGGATACTAGCTTTGATTGTATCCATGTTTTGATCATTCTCGAATTTTACACCACTATGATTATTTTTGAGGTATTTTTGAACATGGATAAAACAAAGTACGAATCCTTAATCCTTAATCCTTGTCATTTTGTTTCACCGATTCGTTTCTTTAAAAATATTTTTCATCATCCTCGGCCTTAAATGATGATATTATTGAATATCTTCGGCTCAGTAGATAAAAAGATGAATGATTTCAAGAATATCTTCGTCAGAAGGCAAAAGATGAGCAGTGTTTAGATGAACATGATTAATCGATGAATATCTTTGGCCGTAGAGCAAAGATGAATATTTGATTCCGTATGTATATTGATTGATGTTACAGGATAAAAGATATACGATGAACTTTTAAATTCATACATAGAAGATAGTAGTTTGCATTCTCTACTTAACTCTTCTAATGAATTATTATTTCATTGCGAATATTGATTTAAAATTTGTTGTCTATTGTATTCTATTAGATTTTTCCTCATTGAAGACTAACGATAATTTGTTGTATATTATCTTAGTCATAATATTCTTTTTATTTGGGCTAGTTGAGCTCACCCTTTTCCTTTTTGTTCCATTTTTCTTCTCAGAGGCGAGAATATAAGAAGTGCACGTAGCCTGTGGTATGGAATGAAGGTTTTAGAAAGAATTGTTTAGTAGTCCTCACCATTTTGTAAAATAATGTATCAATAAATGTGATGAGGATTTATTTGAGTATAGATATTGTCTGTAAGATAATATTTGTATTCAAACTCACAGCTTTTATCGTTAATAATAAAAAGTTGTAGTTGTTTTCGCACTCATGTATTGACAACTCGTAATGGGTGATGTATACCTATTTTGGGGGCGCCACAGGTTGGTATCGAGCTTAGGGATATGATCTCCATGAGATCGGGAATAGAACTAGGAGGGGAGAGCGAGTAAATCCTTCGCTAAAGTGTGTCCTACCTAAGCTTATTATTTTTTAGTTAGTCAAGATATAAGGATATTATGTGATATATTGATTTCCTTAATTAACCCTTATTTTATGACAATATTTGAGAATGTCGATCGAGAATATTAACAATGGAAATGAGACCGTAGGAGACGCTTGTACTCACCAACGAGGAGACGCGTGCAACATGTCGGGCAATGTTCCTCCCGTGAACAACACCACCGAAAGCAGATGATGAACGAGGGATGTTTAGAAGCTTTTTTGGATTCATGCAAAATCGACGACGAGGAGACTCGTGTTCAAAATACAGGAGTAAATGATAGCAATTCACGTTGGTCACGCAATGGGCTTCAAAGAATTGGGACCACCGAATTTTAAGGAAAGCCGATCCGATCATACGGCGGAAACACGGGTCAAGCAAATTACCAAGATATTCGATGTCTGGGATGCACGGAGGAAATGAAGGTTCCATTCGCCACCTTTATGTTCCGGGGCGAGGCGCAGACTCATCGGTGGAGTCTGTGAAGTTGCACTCCATCCACCGCAGACTCACTCATGACGACTGGGAAACGTTTCAGAACTATTTAATGACAAATACTTTCCCGAAAGTGTTCATTATATGAAGGAAGTGGAGTTCATCGACAGCAAAACAACAACACGCGGTGTCTCAAAGACGAGGCAAAGTTTGCAGAGTTATCCGTGTTTGCACCTCATTTGGTGGAGAATGAGGAACGATGACGCGGATGTTTCTTAGAGGTTTGAAACCCTAAGACACGTCCAAGATCTCATTTCTCATAAACTTTCTCTATTCGGGGATGTTGAAGCAGTGGCTCAATTATTAGAGCGAGATAACGAGTACGGCCAATCTGAGGACCATAACCGTGGATCGTACTCGCAGAGATAGCGATCAACAAAATAATGATAACCAAACGAGAAAGAAACAGACGGACAAAATGGTAACCACTCTGGTGGTAATTGCGGCCATGAAAATAGAAGAAGCGAGTCGAGGAGATTTTAAAAGAGGAGATTTAACAACAACCATGAAGACGACGACAAGGTGCAAGCAAAGAATCGGTTCTAAGGGAGGAGAACCACCACCCATTATATGCTATAAATGCGGAAAGAGGGACATATCACCAAACCGCCCACAAGCAGATTCAAGGTATGCTATAATTGTGGAAAGGAAGGACATATCGCTCGAGATCAGACATTTGTAGAATAAACCTAGTTCAATGGGGATGGTGACTCAAAAGACCGTCCCGTAAAAGTCAAAGTCAACGATTCCGGAAGAGCATTTGTTGTGATCGGTCAAAATGCGAGGAACCCAAACGAGGTGATCACGGTAAGCTATTTATAAATTCTTGTGAAGTTTATACCTTACTTGATACTGGGGTGCTACCCATTCATTTATCTCTCCCGCTTGTGCTCAACGCTTAAACTCGACTCAGGAGAAATTAGACTTTGACCTATCTGTGGAAACTCCGTTAGAGAAACTTTCATCACATCCAATCGCTTATAAATCTTGTTTGATTCAAGTTGGCACCATTACCTTACATGTATTGACCTTATCTCTTTAAAGATACTTTCTTTTGATGTGATTTTGTGGATTGATTGGTTAACTACTCATCATGCCAAAATTGATTGTTTTCGTAAGGTTGTTAGTTTTCATATTCCTAACCAACCCGGTTGTATTTAATTCAAGCAACTAAACCATTAAAATCAATCACCGACATATCTAATCATAATGCTATTCGCTTATTGAAAAACGGATGTCAAGCTTTCTTAGCCCATGTTATGGATTTGAATAAAGACACGCCAAATTTGAATAATATTCCTGTTGTTATTGACTTTTCCCGACGATTTCTCAAGAACTTCCCTGGCCTACCCCCGTAACGTGAAGTCAATTCTTTATTGATCTTGAACTCGGTACAAAGCCCATTTCTAAAACCCCATATCGAATGGCTCCTATTGAACTTCAAGAGTTAAAGGTCCAACTACAGAATTGTTGGACATCGGCTTCATTCGGCCCCAAGTACATCTCCTTGGGGTGCTCCTGCTTTATTCAGAAAGAAGAAAGACGGAGTACGCGACTTTATATCGATTATCTGGAATTGAACCATGTCACCATCAAGAATAGGTATCCTCTACCTCGTATTGATGACTTGTTTGACCAATTGCAAGGGCACAATTCTTTTCAAAAATCGATCTTCGCTCGGATATCATCAAATCAAGATTAGAACTTAGGATATTCCAAAGACCGCTTTAGAACTCTAGAGACGGGCATTATGAATTCTTAGTCATGTCTTTCTGGATCGACTAATGCTCCTCTGGCTTTCATGGATATGATGAACCGAAGTATTCAAGGAATATTTGGATCGGTTCATTGTTGTTTTTATTGATGACATCCTCATATATTCCAAAAGTCGTGAAGATCATGAGCACCATTTGAAGTCGGTACTCCAAAGGCTTCGTGAAAACAAACTATATGCCAAATTGAAGAAATGCGAAGTTTCGCTTCGAGGAAGTAGCATTCCTTGGGCACGTGGTGTCGAAAACATGGAGTATCTCAGGATCCCGCCAAGATCAAGCAATACAAAGTTGGGAGCAACCAAGTCGTTGGATCAAGTAAGTAGTTTTTTGGGCTTAATGGTTATTATCGGAGATTCGTGGAAGGGTTTTCGAATCGCTACTCCATTAACCCAAATTTAACTCGGAAGGATACAAAATTCGCTTGGAGCGAAGAATGCGAGAAGAGTTTCCAAGAGCTTAAGATGAGACTTATTTTTAAGACTGTTTCTAACAATACCATCTGGTTCTTGGATGGATTTGTTATCTACAAATGATGCTTCGTGCAAAGGGTTAAGATGTGTTCTCACGCAACGGGAAAGTCATAGCTTTATGCCTCACGACAACTTAAAGAGTATGAGAGGAATTATCCTACTCATGATCTAGAGTTGGCAAGTCTTGAATAAGCAGCGCTAAAGATATGGAGGCACTATCTATATGGGGAGAAAGTGGAGATATATTCGCACCATAAAAGCCTTAAATATTTCTTCACTCAAAAAAGAACTCAACACGCTAAGCAAATGACGTTGGCTCGAGCTATTGAAAGACTACGACCACACTATTCAATACCATCCTCGAAAAGTTTAACGTGGTAGCCGACGCGTTGAGAAAGAGAAGATCATATGCAGGAACGCAAAGCGATGATGTCAAGTATACGACAGAGCCAACTTTAATAGAAAAGTTAAGGTTGCTTTCAAGCCACCAATCTTGAGCCGATGCGTATGAAGAAGAAAGTACAAGAAGGAGCTATTCCTAAGCTTAGAATCGATGAAGAAGGAATACTTGAGTCCACTCTAGACTTTTGTGTTCCTAACGACTCGATTTGAAGTACAAGATTATGATGGAGGCACAATACACCATTTGCAATCCATCCGGAAGTACTAAAATGTATCGTGATCTTCGACATACATTTTGGTGGAACAATATGAAGAGAGAGATTGCAAAGTTTATCTCAATGTGTTTAACTTGTCAACGTAAAAGCGGAGCATCCGGTACCTAAGGGTCCGTCAGAACCACTTGAGATTCGAAATGGAAGTGGGAACACATTACCATGGATTTCGTTATGGGTCTTCCTACGGCTTTCAGGCATCAATGCTATTTGGGTTATTGTTGATAAATTAACCAAGTCCGCTTCATTTCTTGCCGACACGGAGACTTATTCACTTGAACGTCTTGCTAGTATGTACGACGTGAATGAGATTGTGAGGTTGCATGGCATGCCCGTATCCATAGTTTGGATCGTGACCCAAGATTCACTTCAAGATTTTGGGTTAGCTTGCAAAAAGCTATGGGCACGGATTTATTGATTCTAAGATACCATCCTCAAAACCGGACGGACAATCGAAAGGACTATTCAAACTCTTGAAGATTTATTAAGACTCGTGGTCCTAGAATTCAAGGGCGCTTGGGATAAGTATTTACCATCGTGGAATTCTCCCACAACAACAAGCTTATCGTGCAAGTATAGTGTAGCTCCATTTGAAGCATTATATGGACGAAAGTGTCGCTCTCCAAAGATGTTGGGACGAGGTGGGTGAAGCAACACCGTTGGGACCCGAGTTGGTACGTATTTATCACTTTAAAAAGATCTAAATGATTCGACAACGATACAAACCAGACAAGATC